>CM035426.1:144849622-145219622 GCA_020310875.1 Ceratopteris richardii | reverse complement strand
TCTCCATTTATTTTTTTAGTGTTTTTTTGAGACTGCTTATTTGATGCTTTTTTAAAGAAACATCGCATAAGCAATGATGCCCTCTTTTTTTCCAATTGGTGGTGTCGCTATGTCCCTATTATTCTTGTAGTGAGAAAGTGCTCAAAATATTCCCATATTTGTGTTTTGGTCTCTTTATTTACATTAGATTCTCAATTCTTCGGGTATCTTGAATGAGTGTCTTGTAATGTGTCATATGATACTATTACCACTAATGCTAATAGATATATTTTCACCTCTTCCCTCTAATGTGGTGATTGATTTACTATCTTGTAGCACACTTGTGGGTGACATAAAGAAATCAAGAAGACCCCAATTAATGTGTCCTTCCACAAATATTCATTGATCGAATGTCAATTGAAGGTAGTAGCAATGTAATAGATGCTTCTTGAAATCCTTCCAAAAGAAGACATTCACCCCCGCCAAACTTGCACATCACCCTCGATGGGCCAATCCTGAAGATCAACACACATGTAGTATCAAAATTCTGTTTGATTAAAGCTAAAACTCATATCTTCTATCAATTTATATTCAGTGAATGCAAATGAATTTTCTTTTTTCCTCTCATATGATAACAAAAAATCAAAGCCAAATTATTAACCTTTTTGTTCAAAAATTACTTGAAATTAAGTTCAAAATAAAATTACACACTTGGTTTAGATGTTCAAGAACGAATGTCCTAATCCACTCTCCAAAGATCACTTGTCATCTCATATAAATAGTTACATACAGGTGCATTTCCATAGAAGTCCATGAAGTTCTACAAGTTTTATTCATGCATAAATGTGCCTCGTTTTTTCCTATATAAGTCGTAGTGATTTCAAACCATAGCCAAGTCTTCATGTCTTTTTAGCTTCTAATTTTTCTCCATATTTCTTTACTTCATCAGTAGCCATTAATGTACTCAATTGTAATTGGTAACTTCTACTTTTTTGGTGGTGGAGGAGAGCATAAATTTTCATTTGTGAAAACTTTTTAAAAAAATTTGCAACTTTTTTGTTTAAAGGGGAAATGCTTTACCACTTTTTCCAAGCTGAGGGTCTAGATGATTGCATAGGCAAAACTAGGATCCCAATCGGACATTCTTTTGTGCTCATACATGCTCGTATTTATACAAAACAAATCGTTCTTCCTACATGAGCTTAAAATATGATTTGTTCTTTCATAACTTAACCTTATTTATAATGGGTTCAAACAACATTTCAAACAATTGCATTGGTACTTTTGTCACTTTGAATTTTAGCCTATCATGAGCTACTTTTATAATTTTTGAATACTATGAATGCAAATGTGCTATGCAAGAAAAAAAGAAATATATACAAACAAAAAGGATAGATGACATTTGGTCAATTTGGTTCTTCCTCAATCATGTCCTCCTCAAATTTGTACTCATCTTCATCCCTTTATGTGAATAATTTCAATCTTTTTCTTGCAATCAAAGTTTTGAGTGGAGTTTCATCTAAATCACAAAAAGCATATGTCTCATTGTCATGTACTTTCATAACAACATAAGGTCCAAACCATCAGCATTTTAATTTCCTTTTTGTATCATATTGGGAATCGAACATACTCTTGTAGATAAAAACCCAATCATCTTTATGAATTTAGCCTAAAGTTCATGAGTAGACAAATTATCAGTCCAAGGTAGAGTAGACGATGTAGAAATCAGGGTTTCAATAGGAAAAATAGGTTTTTGAAAGTGCATTAATTGAGCATGCATGTATCTGGTTGTCCTTATGCAAGTCATTGTATCAACCCATAATCTGAAAGGTAGATACTTTGGCCATTGTTTCATATAATCATTACAAGCTTTAGAGATTGCTTTCATAGTCGACGAATGATCTCTCTCTATTTTCCCATTAGGCTTAGGATTGTAAGCAGTCATAAGAGAGAAGTGAATTCCATGACATGCAAAGAAATCTCTAGCCTCCTGAGCATCTAATTCTCCCCTATAAGGCACAACTTTTTCAATATACCTAAATCATAAAATCATATCCTCAAGTAAGAATTTGCATACATTATATGTTGTTTTAGATCGTAGTGCTCACCCTCTACATGGTTTGTAAGATCTTCCCTTGCAAGTACAATATATCAGATCTTATCAACACCTTTAGGCATGGTCACAAGGTCAACTAGCCCATTTATAATGAATACAAGGACGATAGCTAGGATGCAATGGCTCTCAATGTTTTAATGATGAATGTATGAACGTATTTGACATGTAGAACAAGTGTTTATGAACGTATTTGACATGTAGAACAAGTGTTTACTTAATACCTAACATTGACATAGATTCTCGGCCCATAATGTAGGATGCAAATCTTTCATAAATTGCAATTGAAGTTGTTTCTTTCTTAGTACCCATTATGGCATTTTCACTTTCCCCCTAGCATGTCTCCAAATAAACCCATCTTTTAAGAACAAATTGTAAGCTCTTTTTGTATTTTCTTTGAATTTATTTGATGACCAAGTAGGTGAATTTTCTAGAGTAATAAGGTAATTTCCAATGTTTTTCCACTCCCGTTCAGAATCTTCATCATTAAAATGTTCATACGCATACAGTTGGGGATCATAATTAATTAGATTTTTATCTAATTCTCTTGAATTCTCAACATCCTCTTCAAATTTGTCAATAACATTATTAGATTTTCTAGCAATATGAACTAAAATTAGATTTATAAATTAAATATATGAGATTCATCTCAACATTGCAATATTACGTGATGGACAATTTGCAATCATACCAATAAGTGGCAATGTTCCTTATCAGCCTTTAAAGTTGTAACTAAAACCCAAAGCTCCCATTTGATTTGCGGGTATTTTTTTGCATTTCATGCAAAATGTTAGCACCAAATCTTACTACATATCTTTTCCTCCCTTCATTGTTTTGAGAAATATCCCATCCTATACGTATAAGACTAGTTTTTATTGTCAAAATAATGGATTTATTATCTTTGTACTTAATTATTTTCAAAATAGGAGTGTCAAGTAGCAATTTTTCCCATTTCCTCATGGATTTATAATGCCTTTCAATCCATATGAGTTTTTTATTCTTCCTTAGAAAATCATAAAGACAATTAGCAACATGTGCATAGTGAGGTATCCAAATAGCATAGAAGACACAAGATCCTAGAAACCTTCTCAATTCGCTCACATTGCTTCAAGTTTCAGAAATCTTATTTAGACTACAAGAAAAAGGGGGGCGTAGCGACGCCCCCGAATCGGGAAAAAAACGAAAACCGTCGCATAAGCGACGGTAAAAATTTCGGATTTTTTTTTTTGGCCGAGCATCGTCGCATAAGCGACGATAGCGTCGCATAAGCGACGCTAAACCAAAAGCGTCGCTAGTAGCGTCGCAGGTTAGCGACGCACTTAACGACGATGGCAAACTGCAGAGCGTCGCATATGCGACGCTCTGGAATGTAAAAAAAAAAAATCAATTCTCCCGGCACATTTGTGCCGGGCCTTGAACGCGAGGAAGAATACAGACCGAGAGAGAGAGAGAGACATACAGCGCGCGAGAGGGAGAGAGAGAAGCGAGACATACACAAGGTATGCGCACACACACACTCACACACACACATATACACGCATAGACACACACACACATACGCAGACACACACACACATACACACAAATACACACATAGACACACATACACAAGACGCGCACACACATACACACACATAGACGCTCACACACATACACACACATATACACTCACAGACACATACACACATAATGATGCATCCACACACATACACATGCATACACACATAGACACACATATACACACACACACACATATGCATACACACACACATAGAGAGATATACACACACATACACATACATGCATACACATACACACATAAACACATACACACACATAGACACATACACACATAAACACATACACACTCATAGGTACACACACATACACATAGACACACACACATATAGTATATACACACACATGCACACATAGACACATACACACATACACATGCATACACACACATACACATGCATACACACATACAGACACATATACACACACATACACACACATATATGCATACACACGTGACACACATAGAGAGACATACACACATAAACACATACATGCATACATAATGCATATGCATATGCATATAATGTACATACATACTTACATGCATACATAATGCACATGCATAGATACATACACACACAGATACATACACACATAGACACATACACACACATGAACACATACATACTCATAGATACACACACATACACACACAGACACACATACACATAGACGCGCACACACATACACACACATAGACGCTCACACACATACACACACATATACACTCACAGACACATACACACATAATGATGCATCCACACACATACACATGCATACACACATAGACACACATATACACACACACATATGCATACACACACACATAGAGAGACATACACACACATACACATACATGCATACACATACACACATAAACACATACACACACATAGACACATACACACATAAACACATACACACTCATAGGTACACACACATACACATAGACACACACACATATAGTATATACACACACATGCACACATAGACACATACACACATACACATGCATACACACATACACATAGACACACACACATACACACATACACATAGACACACACACATAATGATGCATACAAACACATACACATGCATACACACATACAGACATGTACACACACATACACACATAATGATGCATACACACACATACACATGCATACACACATACAGACACATGTACACACACATTCACACACACATTCACACACATTCACACACATATACATACATGCATACATATTGCATATGCATATGCATACATACATACTTACATGCATATGCATACACACACATATGCATACATACATACTTACACGCATATGCATACACATGCATATGCATACACATGCATATGCATACACATGCATATGCATACACATGCATATGCATATGCATACATAATGCATATGCATATGCATACATAATGCATATGCATATGCATACATAATGCATATGCATATGCATACATAATGCATATGCATATGCATACATAATGCATATGCATATGCATACATAATGCATATGCATATGCATACATAATGCATATGCATATGCATACATACATACTTATATGCATACATAATGCACATGCTTACATACACTGTCATAATGTATACACACACACATACACACATAGACACATACACACATAATTATGCATACACACACATACATATGCATACACACACATATGCATACATACATGCATACACATACACACACATAGATACATACATACACACTCATAGACACACACACATACACATAGACACACACACATATACACACACATACACACATAGACACATGCACACGTAATGATGCATACACACATACACATGCATACATAGACACACATAATAATGCATACACACACATACATATGCATACACACACATGCATACAAACATATACACACATATACACACACACATGCATACACACATATACACACACATATACACATATACACATACACATGCATACACACACACATGCATACACACATACAAACACATATACACACACACATACACACATAGATACATACACACGTAATGATGCATACACACATACACATGCATACATAGACACACATAATAATGCATACACACACATACATATGCATACACATACATATGCATACATACATGCATACACATACACACATAGACACATAGACACACATAGATACATACATACATATAAACACATACACACTCATAAACACACACACATACACATAGACACACACACATATACACACACATACACACATAGACACATGCACATGCAATGATGCATACACACGTACAAATGCATACATAGACACACATAATGATGCATACACACACATACATATGCATACACACACATGCATACATACATGCATACACATACACACATAGATACATACACACACGTAGATACATACATATACATAAACACATACACACTCATAGACACACACACATACACATAGACAACACACACATATACCTACACACATACACACAGATGCATACACACACATACACATGCATGCACACACATACACATGCATACACACACATACACGTATATATATATTGATTTCTAACCATTTTGTTTTATATGTTAGGTATTATGGATCCTAGTAAAGAGAGAAAGGCGAAACTCACTCTCATAAAAAGTCTTATGAGAGCAAGAGTTCCGTCAGATACTCTAGGGGCCATAATGCGGGACTACGCAGACATGTCCGATGAGGAGCTGGATTATACGATCCAGATGCTTACGCGATCAGACGAGGGCTCTTCTGCGGATCCACATGCAGGAAGAGAGCTATCTGCTCATAGGTATGTTTTTTTTCATAATTTTTTTTAATGATATTATAGCACATATTTTTATTTATTTCTATCTATCTATTTTTAGGACACCTATACCACCTCCAGCACGTGATAGCAGAGCAGAGTTGCCTATGAGGACATGCATAGGCACCTTAGGACTAGAGTGCGACATAGAGCCGGAGGGGAACATTGTGTACATAGGGAATGGATTGGAGTTCAAGAGAAGAATGCGGGCACTATGCGACTCTTACCTGCGCTGTGGTCGCGATCCGCGGCACTTCTGTTCCAAAGCTGATGCAGCAGTGGCTATGAGTTTCTTCTCATCACTTTTTGTTATCTCATCTGCTGTGTATTCTGGATACCATACCTCGGGTTCTCTATCGTAGAATTTTTCCGTCAGTCATCGTACTCAATATTAAAAAGCCTTTTGGCTTCCCATTGAGGATTTTGGCATGCATGATGGTGGAGAGGGTTGTTTTTGGCAATTTCAGAAGGGAAGAGAACATGTGTCAAGAAGGCAAAGGGCAAGTGAGATCGTACACATGCGAGGGAGATATTTTTCTATTTTTTGGAGGAGCGAAGGAGATTTTGGGGTCTGCTCTGGTTTTTTTTTCTAGGTCGTGGCTGATATCAGGGAAAGGAGGACGCTGGGATGGAGGCTCTTCGGAGGGGAGCTTTCGACGCAAAGAGGTCCGTACAGGAGGAAACGCTGATGCATTGATAAAGGGAAGTTCTTGAATCATATTGAGCGCAAATTCTGATTTATACGAGATTGCTGTGGACTCTATTTTTGTGCGGAGGCTCACTCAAATCTTGAAAATTTGTATACCATCTTTCCGATCAAAAGAGACATTTCAAATCTTTCTGCAAACATGGTTGCTATACAGCCGCACTCAACTTTCAGATCGAATCGCTTTCCTGGAAGGTAAACTAGGACAGGCAGTTGTTTCCAAGGATTGGGTAGAGTTCACATCCAGCCTTTTGCGATTCTCACAGACTGCTATACCGGCAGCAGTAGTGAACAGTGCCTTGAAGTTTTTGCAGACCATCATAAGTTTATCCTTCCAAAAGAGGCTTACAGAGTACTTGCACCAATATTACCTCAGTGATCGTGTTTATTATGCTGCTGCAGTACTTGGAAGTCTTTCTAATCCGGATCAGCGAATCACGGAGGATGTGGCAAAGTTTTCAACATCAATCAGTGACCTTTATTCAAATACTTTCAAACCAATTTTTGATATAGTACTTTTTACTCGCTCATTGGCTAGAACTATCGGGTATAAAGGACAGCTGCTACTTTATGGATATTTTGTTCTGTGTTCTATTTTCCTTCGTACAGTAAGTCCACCTCTGGCTCTTATGGCAACCCAAGAAGCTTCCTTATCTGGAAATTTCAGAAATGCACATCAACGGAAGCTTTTGAAGGTCTCGTCCATGGAAAATCAACACCTGGTCTACATATTTCAAAGTCATATCTTGCTGAATATGATCTTCTGGGAGCTGTACTTGGTGGCTATGTATTCCTTCAACATGGATTTTGACCTGTACATGTTTCGTTGGAGGTGGCATATTTTTGTCTTGTAACTATGTGTAAATTGGGAGCTGCTCTCTTCTTTGAGCACCCATATTCTTTGGGGGCTATCTTATTTGATGCTGATCTACAACAATATTCTTCTTTTGGAGGCTTCTTCTTCAACAATATAAGTTCTTTGAATAGTATCACATGCAGAAGAGATTGCCTACAACGATCCTCCTGGTGGTGAGATCGAGCGTATGATATTGAATAACCATTTATACAGAATGATGCAACATTCTCAACTTTCTGCAGCTCAAAGGTTTCTCCAGCAGTGGTTTTTGTCTATAGGTTGCAGATGGATATCTTGTGAAATATACAGCTTCTGTAGTCGGTCTTTGTGTATTTGCAGCTCCATTCTATTTCAATAGCAAGAATGAAGGTTTGCTTTCCACTGGAGAATACATCCGTGCTATCCGTTTAATGATGAACACTTCGAAAGCAATTGGCCAGCTCATTTTGCTATACAAGAGAGTAACATCTTTAGCAGCTTCTACATCTCGAGTCTCTGAGTTACTCGAAACAGTGAAATGTCTTAGAGCAGGTCAGGACCAGAAAACATCAATCGCTCGTCAGAAGTCCAATTTCATGGAATCCAACAAGAACCAGCTTATGCCCTCATTGCCAAAGATCATTCTCAGTGATAGAATAGCCTTCCGCAATGTTAGCATATACACACCAGACAATATTCTTCTGATTCAGGGAATGAATTCTAGAGGGTAAGGTGATAAATCTATTGAACTGCCCAATGTTGAGAATGATCCACAATACACATCGATATTTGTTGGTAATCTCGCTCGTCAGGTATCAAAAGATGACTTGCACGAGTTTTTTTATTCGTCTTGTTTTTATTCATGATTATCTCACTGTCTTAGAGTCTGTGCACTTGAAAAGATGTAAATGCCCTTTCAAAGAGCATGCAAATCTGTATGCGCTTCTGGAGGATCCTATAAATCGAGTATTTACTAAAGTGTTTATTTGAACTTTCCTGTTTGTATGCACATGTGTGATGTTCTGTAAGCTATAGTGATGTCACATCTTAGTTTGCTGGCAAGTCGACATCGTGAGTGGTTGTTTGTCGAGCATACTTGTTTTTTATGCTTTAGTGTCTCTTCTTCTTGCGCTAAGTATTACCAAGCTTTGATGCATGACTAATGCATAGTTAATGGAACCAACAATTAAGCCATTTAGAACAACTTCCGAAAGTGAGTTAGTTAAGATTTGTGTTGTTTTATTTCATCACGTCAGTTCGACCCAAGCATCTTATCTATGCTGTATTAGTAGTGATTGAACTAATCCATCAATCGAGCCTTTCATGCCTACACCATTCTCAAGAACAAGTAAGTTTAAGGCTTTATCCATTCGCGTTGGTTCTCTTGCAAATTTTAAGACACAACTCTGAAGCTTTCTCTTAGAGCCAAAGAGTGTAATATGTAAGAAGTATCCATTATTCTTCAATCTACCCTCCTTGATACGAACCCGACGACATTCCTGGTGAACCCGACGTGAAAGGAGGGGGTGAGTGAATTATAGAATCACAAAGATTAGCATAATCAAAATGGAAGAGATCCTAGCTCAATTCCTACGATTTCAAGAAGAGGATAGGCGTCAAAAAGCCATCCAATCACTTCATGAACGTCTAGTCAATCGATGTGGCTTTTTCAATGGCAAAAATATATCTAAGTTCTGCAAAGAATATGAACTTGAGGCCAAATATCTAGGTGTCGGATTAAGTCCAATGACGGAAAAAGAACTATGTGAAAACTTTATCTATGTGTCAGATTACGACGTGCGAGACCAAATAATGTGAATAAATCAAACGACATGGTCTCAATACAAAGCGACACTCCTTAGGCAGTTTATGCTAGAGGATCTTGATAAAGTAACTCGTAGATCTTTCCTAAGGTGGGTTCATATGCCCAAAGACCAGCCGATTCTCGAGATCAAAGAAGAGTTTGAGCGACAATATGATGATCTTTCTGAGCACGATAAGAGGTGCATGAGTCATGAAAGGGTTTCGTTGTTTCTTCGAACAATCGATGTTAATGCCCGAGAGGAGTTAATTCCACTTCTTCAAGATATAGACTCCGACTCAGGACTCACAGAGGATTGGATGCTCGTCCATGAAGCTGTGATGAAATACGTAAAGAAACAACAAACAATAGAGAAATTTTTAAATGATTGGAGAACAGATCTTCAAACAGATGAAAATTATAATCATGTTCCAAGCATTTTACCAATCGTGGATAATGTTCAAGTCCATGAGGTTGTAGAGACCCCATTTGGGCATGAAGTAGATATGCATGGGCTTAATATCCATAGTGATGATGGGAAATATGAAGAAACTTCTAAAAGTGCGATTGATGTAACCTCAAAGGTTACAAGGTGCCAAGAGCCCCTAGACTTCTTTACAATGATTATATCTTTAGGTGCCATAAGTGGACAAAGCCCGAAGATGGGAGGATCAAAGGAGCAAGTGGAAGCTAATCAAAATCAAATCAAACTAAACCAACATCAAACCAAACAAACAACAAACATTAAACAAAACAAAAACCAACAAAAACCAACAAGAAATCAAGATGAAGCTTCCTCTACCCCGATAAACTCCTCACATCGAATAAAAGATAATCAAACAAATCAAGAAACATATCAAGATGCAAACAAAGAGATAGAGATATCTAGAAGGCTCATAGGTGACCAAATAGAGATAAAAGATGAGATACAAATAGAGAACCTAATAAATATGTCTGAAGATCGAGCTCGAGATGCATCCTTACATGGTGACATCGGGCAAGATGTGGAGTATGATTGGATGTCACTTGATGGTGATGATCCTTTTCTAACACAAGATTCGGATAAAACTTCTGATCTAATGACTGAATTACATGAAGGAACTCCCATGGAACATGATGTTGAATCTAAGGACCTGTCAATAGAAGATCCGATGGGTAAGAAAATGGATATGCAAGAATCCGCATTATACATGCATACAGAGATGCAAGAAAACGAACTTACTTATATGAAGGAGGACATGCAAATAATGAGTCCTCTAGAGGTTGAAATGTGTGATGACGAAGATGAGTATGATGCTAATCTAGAGGATGTACAAATGATAAGTCCTCTAGATAGTGATGTGTATGGCGATGGTGATAAGCATGATCCGAATCCTACGGATAGTCTAGATCAAGATCAAGATCAAGATACTGATATGCTTTTGAGCGAAGCCACATTGAACAAAGATCCCACACATAAAAAAGAGGATAAGTTGGATGGAGTTCAAAATACTGATATGTATGTAAATGATGCCACACTCCATGAAGAGAGAAATATGAATGAATATGAGGAGGATGAGAAAATACCATTGATCATTTCTCTAAATACTGATATGTATGTCAAAAATAATCATGTTGAGTTGAGTCCACACGTTGAAGAAATTGAGCATAAAGTGGCAGATGAAATGTTTATTGTGACATATAATAAATCAGATGTGTGTATAGCATTGAAGGATATTCAATGTAAAACTATTGAGTCAAACAATTGCATTGATAAAGCTCAAGTTGATTTGGATGCGTATGTTGAGATTCTCATACATGATGAGATTCTTGAGCAAGAATCAGTGATTGAAGAATCAATGCTTGAAGAAGGTGGACTAAGTACATCCTCTGAAGAGAATGAGCAAGAAATGATTGAGAGATATGAAGAATTCTATGATGGGATCTTGAATAAAGAAGTTGAGTTCCCGTCAATCTACATGCACTGTCCTATAAGGTGTAAAAATTATGATGAGTTTGATCTTGATAAGAAAGTCTCTAGTGATATTGAAGATGAAGACTTTCTTGGATTCAGTGATATTGAGTCTCTTCATGAAAATGGGCAAATGAATCTGGAAAAAGACAATGATGAAGAGTTCCTGGAAAGATTGGAGAAAGAAGCAGACTTCATAATTTCCGAAACTCAGTCAGAAAGGAATGATTTTGCCATGGAGAATAAAGATGACTGTGTCTTGATGTCTGAGTATGATGAACACTTCCATTTGAAGTGGGATTCAAATGATTCTATTCAAAAACCTCATCTTAACGGTGATGGAGACATGATAGAAGATATTGAAAGGGATAAAACTCCTATAAATGATCTCAAGCATGAAATAAAAGAAAATACATGCTTGCAAGAAAATTTCAATTATGAATCAAACATATGCAAATTTCAAACTTCATATACATGTATTCATGACTCTGCACATGATGAATTTGAAAGAATCATAAATAAAGATACTCATGCTCAGATAATTGAAATATGGATATCCAAATTCTCTGAGAGTTACAAAGACCAAACAAGCTGCCAAGAGGTAGACAAGCAAAAAAGGTGGCTTGTATACATATTTACTGTATTTATGAATGCAACGCTGATTGGTGCAATTCAAAGATGGCTTGTTTTTAAACATACCTTCTTTGGAGAATTTATTTGTGAAAATGTATTGGAAAGGAATTTCTTGTATTCACAAGAAATTCAAAAGTGGCTTTTGTAAATATAATTATGAAAATACTTAATAATTATGTTTTGATTTCTTGAGATGGATAAAAGCAAATATAAAAAAAAAATAAATAAATAAATAAATAAACAAATAATTGCATAAATAAATAGAGCAAGAAAATGCATCTAGCTCTTAAGAAAATGAAAATTTTTCAAAATAATCTTTTTGAATATGATGCTACTAATGTGTTTTCTGAGTTTATATAAACAGGTGTTGATATGGAGCTAAATGGAGATCTAGAAGTTTGATGGATTGTGCAGGAGGCAACCACTTTCAAATTACATCTTTATGGTTTACTGCAAATGGTTTCCCGAAGTTCTTTCATGGATTGCATATGTATATAATGTCATTTTGATGTGATGTTTCTCATGATTTGTTTAGTTTCTATGAGTGCAGGAATGATCAAGCGAAGCCAACGGAGATGATGACTCAAGAACAAAGCCGTGAAAATCTTTTCCATTAGCTATCGTGCTTTAACCCTGATCTTTTCTTTGCACCATTTTTGAGATGCATTGCATACCAAATATGCATGTAAAAATATATAGGAAACACGTCTTTGAAATTCCGTAGAAGCACGTCCATCTGCACAATTAGATAGGTAAATATCATTGAAAAATAATAAAGCAAGTTTTGAGTGATAAGAGAGGATAATTCTCAGTAAGGGAGAGTGATTGCATCTGTAAGAGAGTGGAGTTGAGAGTGATGTGAGCTTCCTTGCTTAGATACCATGAAACTTTGATTTTCGCACCATTTTGTTTCTCTTCATGCACCTAAAACATGCATAAATGAAATGTAAAGAGCACGAGTGATATTTTCGTTAAAACCCATAGTTGCACGAGTGATTGCACTTGTATTGAATTGTATATCCATGATGAAAATGTGAGTTCAATTTGAGTGTACATCCTCAACACCGAATTCCTAATATCTCCTTATTTGCACCATGCTGTTTCTTATGCACTTAGAGTATGCACATGTAGGGCTCATTACATGGCCGTGCATAGGCACATTTGTTTTAACCCATGCACTTGATTTCACTCACATTTGGATTCTTGAAGACTTGCAGATACCGAGGTCGATGCTGGTGCATCCGGAGGATGCACAGGTTCAGAGGGGGTGGATGTGGTCGCGATCCGCGGCACTTCTGTTCCAAAGCTGATGCAGCAGTGGCTATGAGTTTCTTCTCATCACTTTTTGTTATCTCATCTGCTGTGTATTCTGGATACCATACCTCGGGTTCTCTATCGTAGAATTTTTCCGTCAGTCATCGTACTCAATATTAAAAAGCCTTTTGGCTTCCCATTGAGGATTTTGGCATGCATGATGGTGGAGAGGGTTGTTTTTGGCAATTTCAGAAGGGAAGAGAACATGTGTCAAGAAGGCAAAGGGCAAGTGAGATCGTACACATGCGAGGGAGATATTTTTCTATTTTTTGGAGGAGCGAAGGAGATTTTGGGGTCTGCTCTGGTTTTTTTTTCTAGGTCGTGGCTGATATCAGGGAAAGGAGGACGCTGGGATGGAGGCTCTTCGGAGGGGAGCTTTCGACGCAAAGAGGTCCGTACAGGAGGAAACGCTGATGCATTGATAAAGGGAAGTTCTTGAATCATATTGAGCGCAAATTCTGATTTATACGAGATTGCTGTGGACTCTATTTTTGTGCGGAGGCTCACTCAAATCTTGAAAATTTGTATACCATCTTTCTGATCAAAAGAGACATTTCAAATCTTTCTGCAAACATGGTTGCTATACAGCCGCACTCAACTTTCAGATCGAATCGCTTTCCTGGAAGGTAAACTAGGACAGGCAGTTGTTTCCAAGGATTGGGTAGAGTTCACATCCAGCCTTTTGCGATTCTCACAGACTGCTATACCGGCAGCAGTAGTGAACAGTGCCTTGAAGTTTTTGCAGACCATCATAAGTTTATCCTTCCAAAAGAGGCTTACAGAGTACTTGCACCAATATTACCTCAGTGATCGTGTTTATTATGCTGCTGCAGTACTTGGAAGTCTTTCTAATCCGGATCAGCGAATCACGGAGGATGTGGCAAAGTTTTCAACATCAATCAGTGACCTTTATTCAAATACTTTCAAACCAATTTTTGATATAGTACTTTTTACTCGCTCATTGGCTAGAACTATCGGGTATAAAGGACAGCTGCTACTTTATGGATATTTTGTTCTGTGTTCTATTTTCCTTCGTACAGTAAGTCCACCTCTGGCTCTTATGGCAACCCAAGAAGCTTCCTTATCTGGAAATTTCAGAAATGCACATCAACGGAAGCTTTTGAAGGTCTCGTCCATGGAAAATCAACACCTGGTCTACATATTTCAAAGTCATATCTTGCTGAATATGATCTTCTGGGAGCTGTACTTGGTGGCTATGTATTCCTTCAACATGGATTTTGACCTGTACATGTTTCGTTGGAGGTGGCATATTTTTGTCTTGTAACTATGTGTAAATTGGGAGCTGCTCTCTTCTTTGAGCACCCATATTCTTTGGGGGCTATCTTATTTGATGCTGATCTACAACAATATTCTTCTTTTGGAGGCTTCTTCTTCAACAATATAAGTTCTTTGAATAGTATCACATGCAGAAGAGATTGCCTACAACGATCCTCCTGGTGGTGAGATCGAGCGTATGATATTGAATAACCATTTATACAGAATGATGCAACATTCTCAACTTTCTGCAGCTCAAAGGTTTCTCCAGCAGTGGTTTTTGTCTATAGGTTGCAGATGGATATCTTGTGAAATATACAGCTTCTGTAGTCGGTCTTTGTGTATTTGCAGCTCCATTCTATTTCAATAGCAAGAATGAAGGTTTGCTTTCCACTGGAGAATACATCCGTGCTATCCGTTTAATGATGAACACTTCGAAAGCAATTGGCCAGCTCATTTTGCTATACAAGAGAGTAACATCTTTAGCAGCTTCTACATCTCGAGTCTCTGAGTTACTCGAAACAGTGAAATGTCTTAGAGCAGGTCAGGACCAGAAAACATCAATCGCTCGTCAGAAGTCCAATTTCATGGAATCCAACAAGAACCAGCTTATGCCCTCATTGCCAAAGATCATTCTCAGTGATAGAATAGCCTTCCGCAATGTTAGCATATACACACCAGACAATATTCTTCTGATTCAGGGAATGAATTCTAGAGGGTAAGGTGATAAATCTATTGAACTGCCCAATGTTGAGAATGATCCACAATACACATCGATATTTGTTGGTAATCTCGCTCGTCAGGTATCAAAAGATGACTTGCACGAGTTTTTTTATTCGTCTTGTTTTTATTCATGATTATCTCACTGTCTTAGAGTCTGTGCACTTGAAAAGATGTAAATGCCCTTTCAAAGAGCATGCAAATCTGTATGCGCTTCTGGAGGATCCTATAAATCGAGTATTTACTAAAGTGTTTATTTGAACTTTCCTGTTTGTATGCACATGTGTGATGTTCTGTAAGCTATAGTGATGTCACATCTTAGTTTGCTGGCAAGTCGACATCGTGAGTGGTTGTTTGTCGAGCATACTTGTTTTTTATGCTTTAGTGTCTCTTCTTCTTGCGCTAAGTATTACCAAGCTTTGATGCATGACTAATGCATAGTTAATGGAACCAACAATTAAGCCATTTAGAACAACTTCCGAAAGTGAGTTAGTTAAGATTTGTGTTGTTTTATTTCATCACGTCAGTTCGACCCAAGCATCTTATCTATGCTGTATTAGTAGTGATTGAACTAATCCATCAATCGAGCCTTTCATGCCTACACCATTCTCAAGAACAAGTAAGTTTAAGGCTTTATCCATTCGCGTTGGTTCTCTTGCAAATTTTAAGACACAACTCTGAAGCTTTCTCTTAGAGCCAAAGAGTGTAATATGTAAGAAGTATCCATTATTCTTCAATCTACCCTCCTTGATACGAACCCGACGACAGCGCTTTATCCACTTACCATGGAAGTAAGTAAAAGTTTTACATATAAATTGAAATGTATATCTTATGTTTTATTTACATTATGTTTTTTATTTTTGTAGTGAGCATGATGAGAGGGATAAAAAGTACGTGCTTAGTTCACTTGAGACAGAGTTTGGGACAGGATGGTCCCTTAAGTGGTGTTTAAAAGAGATGCGGACACTTATGGCTCATCGTCGCGACAATGCACGGTATGTATGTATATGAGAGAGAGAGAGAGAGCTATGTATGTATGTACGTATGTATGTATCTATATATGCATCTATGTATGTATGATGTCATTCCTAAAATCTATTACTCTATGTTTACTGAAAGGCATGTATATTAACTTATATATGTATCTAATATACATGTTTCTATTTTTGTAGTATGTATGTATGCATGTGTATCATGTATGTATACATCTATGTATCTCGACAAAATTGAAGCTGCATATTTACAAATCATGATTATCTAGAGATTAGAATCTGAATTCTGAAGTGTGTGATAACTGAAATCTGAAATCTGAATGTTCAGCTGCATATTTATATATTTTATGAATCTGAATTTTGAAGTGTGTGAACTGAAATCTGAAATCTGAATGTTCAGCTGCATATTTATATATTTTATGAATCTGAATTCTGAAGTGTGTGAACTGAAATCTTAAATCTGAATGTTCAGCTGCATATTTATATATTTTATGGCTGTTTTCTGTTATATTATATTATATATTATTATTATTATATATATATATATTATTTTCATATTTTTTTAATACTTTTTTTCTCACACGTATGATATCACGTATGGTATTTTTTTTGAAATTCCATACTTTTTTCATACTTCCATGCCCGTATGCGTTGGAAGTATGTTTCACGTATGGAAAAACTATGTATGTATGTATGTATGTATCTATATATATATATATATATATATATATATATATATATATATATATATATATATATATATATATATATATATATATATATATATATATATATATATATATATATATATATATATATACATATAAAAAAATCTAAAATAAAAATGTATATATACATATACATATAAAACCTTTTAGCCATATGTTTGAAGTATATATACACCTCCGACGTCCTACTAGAGAGATGTCTCTCCTCCCAACCTTATGCCTCTATATATAGCTACTCGAATCAACGAGGATCATGATTCATAATATATGTAAAGATATATACACATCATGTAGATAGGATACATAAATATAAAATGGAGTAGATATATTATGCTTCACACATACATGCCTAAATGCACACATAAATATATATATACATACTAACATATTTACATGTACATATTTACACATACATGTACATGCCTACATGCACACATAAACATATATATACATGCATACATATTTACATGTACATATTTACACATAGACACATATACATATATACATGTACACAATTATAAACACTTGCATATATTACGTACATGAATACATGTATACATATATCACGCACATGCAAACACATACATATACATGAAATACATATATATATGCATACTAATATATGTATACATATAATACACATGAATACACACACATATGCATACATACAGATAAAAATTTACTCCTCGAAGATAAAGCTATATATAAAATAATTAGGCATACCCCTGAGCTTCATGTTCTAACTTAGAAGAACATGATTTCATCTCTCTAGTAGGATTCATCGTTATTCAAGTTAATAAAAAAAACCTATTATATATATCCATTCAGAAGCTTCAAGTTACTATCTAATCTGCTCATATGTTTTCATTATTGCCATCATTTTGGTAAGACATCAATATAGTCTCATCTTCATTATCCTTATTGATTTCATTTATTTCTTCTATTGTTAAATCTATGTTCTCATGAATCACATCATCTATTGGTGGATTAATATCTATTTCTGGTAATTCCTCTTCCTCATCAGTAGAATCAGCATGTAGAGAATTATCCTCTTCATCAAAAAGATTAGTATCATTATCACGTATAATGAGTCTAATTTCTATTCCAGATGTTGATGTATCAGTATCTGATGCTGAATCATCAAGAGGACTTTCTTCAATCTCTCTAACAATAAATTGTTCAAACAATGACCTACCTGTAGGTTGCACATGAATGACTTGCCACCAAGGATGAGCATCTGGGTTTTTATAAAAAAATGCTTGTTCAATATGCCTAGGAAGAATATATGGTTCTTTAGTAGATCGCATTACCTTGGAAGAATCAATTGCCCAAAACCCAGATAATTCCTTTCTTATTGTAGAATTACTACCTTTATACTCCGCTCGATACCAGTCAACCTTCAAAATGACCTATCACAATATATAACAACAAAAACGTCCCATTATTAGGTGCTTAAAAAAAAACTAACTCTAAAAAAACTATATAAACTTTTTTCTACCTGTTTGAATGTAACAAATGAAATTTCGTAGATACCAACAATAGTTCCTACGTAACCAAGTTCGCCATCTATAAGGTTCGTGTCTTTTGAGCTAGCACGTGATAGTTGCTTGAAACAAGCAACAATACTAGAAAATACATACCCAAGCATTATCACGTTGACTAGGTGATGGTGCATGCTCAAAAGTACCATACTCTGCCTCATGTTCAATACATTCCAATCGTGGTCTTCGATACGTGCCATAACAAGAGTTACACCAACATATAATATGCTCTTGATAGTAAAATTCATCATAATTCCTATCGGAGGACACATGTGAAGTCGTTGCATGGGTAGGAGGTGGTGGAGTACCCTCTGATTGATCAGAATCTGCACATCATAAGAAACATAAAAAAAATATATAAGTTATGTATCCATCAAATATAGTTAAAATTAAATATTTCATATACTTACAGTATAAAGTCGTTGCACGATGAGGAGACGGTGGTGGAGTTCCATCTGATTGATCAGAATCTACAAATAATGGTATTTGATATTAATAATTTGATTATCTACATAAATAAAAAATTCACATATACATATTTACACATACACACATATTCACATATACACATTTATACATACACACATATTCACATATACACAACACATATTATTGTGGGATAAATGCATGTATTTTGTATGAATGTGTATATGCATGCATGTGTGTGTATGTATATATGTGGATATGTATATGTGTGTTTATGTTATATGTATGTATATGTGTATATATATACATATATGCATGCGTATATGTTTGCATGTATATGTGTATGTGGGTATGTGTATGTGTATGTGTATGTGTATATGTGTGTATAAATGTGTATGTATTCTGACTTTTTTTTCTGTTTGAGATTAAATTAACAGGAGATATTGTATGGTCGAAAAAAATAAGAGGCGAGCTAACATACCACCTGAGTCGTGGCAGTTTTTTCGTAGACAGCTACGTCTTCAGGAGTCATTTCTTCAGCAGAAGGTACACAAATTAATAGTTTATATTTATAATTTTTAGATATTTTAGTAATTTTTTAATTTAATTTATGTATTTTTTTCCTTGAATAAACAGGCTGCTGCAAGGAAGAGAGTGGAGTCGGGCCACACATCGCACTTAGGCCAAATGGGCCATAATGGTTTTGTAGCTATGTTTGTAAGTATATGTGTTATTGTGAGTATATTTTTTATTTTAGTTAAAATGCAAGCAACTAATGTTTTTTATTTGTTTCATTGCAGCGAAAGGATTATGGCCGATATCCTACGAAACACGAGATCGAGTATGCTACACATTTTGGATATCGGCGTTTGAGCGAGTATATACAAGATCATCCTGATGCCTTTGTGAGTATTTTTAAATTTTATATAATTCTTTTGTTGTTATGAATGTTTTAATTATTTGATTGATTTATGTTTGTTATATGTAATACAGGAGTATTATGGGGAGACAAATATGGATGAGGTGGAGAGACAGACACAGGAGGGACGATCTCGATCGTCACAGGGTGATCATGAGGATGAGGATGAGGAAGATCCATCTGATCATGATATTGCTGATGATGATGATGATCATGATGACGATGATTAGGATTTTAGACGTTGATTATGACATTGGATTATGTATTTACATTGATATATACATATATTTATCTATATATTTTTCATTTCAGTCATGTTTTGAATTGTGTGTATGGTATTAAGTAATGAAGAGTTTTGTTCTATTGATTTTTATTATTGTTTATATTAAGCATGTGTTTTAATACTTTAATTATATATGTGTGTACCTAAGTGTATATATGTGTGTGTATATGTATGTATGTGCATGTGTATGTGTGTGTATATGTATGTATGTGCATGTGTATGTGTGTGTATATGTATGTATGTGCATGTGCATGTATAAGTGCATATGTGTGTATGAGTATGTGCATGTGCATGTGTATGTGTGTATATGTATATGCATGTATATGTATAACTCTATGTGTATGTGTGTGTATGTGCATGTATATGTGTATATGTGCATGTGTATGTGTGCGTATATGTATGTATATGCATGTGCATGTATAAGTGTATATGTATGTATCAATATGTGCATGTTCTTGTGTATGTGTGTGTATATGTATAACTCTATGTGTATGTGTGTGTATGTGCATGTATATGTGTATATGTAGGTATATGCATGTGTGTGTGCTTCTTCGTCATGTATAAGTGTATGAGTGCATATCAATAAGTGTGAGTATGGTATGTAATGAAAATAACACAATTCAAATGATCTACAAATAATAGAAATTGTACTTACAATTGTGATCCATAGTTTTTGCTTGGTTAGCTTCTTGAATAACCTGCAATAAAAAGAGAGAAGAGAAAGAGAGAAGAGAGAGAGAGAGAGAGAGAGAGAGAGAGAGATCTAGAGAGAGAGAGAGAGAGATCGAGAGAGAGAGAGATATCTAGAGAGAGAGAGATATCTAGAGAGAGAGAGTGAGATCTAGAGAGAGATCTAGAGAGAGAGAGAGAAAATTCAAAGAGACAAAGATGTAGAAAGAGAAGAACAAAGACAGAGGGAGACAATGACAGAGAGCTTAAGCAAAACAACAATTCTGCATATACTTGCTTCAGTTCGTAAGCGCAGCGCAATTGCGAACGTTGGAGAGCTCTTCGATCGGATGCGTGAAAATGCCGATTGCAGAGCCTCCAACGTTTTAATTTTTGTCCGTCAACAGATCGTCGCATAAGCGATGCAACGCGTCGTCGTATAAGCGATGCAATAGACCGTCGCTTATAAACCGTCGTTTATGCGACGCTAAAAAGCGTCGCTTATGCGACGCTAAAGAGCGTCGCTTAAGCGACGCCACAAACAAGCGTCGTTTATGCGACGTTAGGCATATACCGTCGCAAATACCGTCGTTTTTTGCGTCGTATAATCGAGGGTCCGTGCTCGACGGTATTTCCGACGCAAGTTGCAATTTTACAGCGACGAAATTCTGTCGCGTTAACCGTCGCTACACGCCCGTATTCCTTGTAGTATTATGGCATCAACTTTAGATGGGTATGGTCTCCAACCAAAGTGACCCCATAAATTTCCAACAATGAGTACTTCATTGACACCCAAATTAGATTTCTCAATAGAAAGTTTGAGACTAACCTCTTCAAATATTTGAAATATTCATTCACAATCAGAGACGTGTTCAGTGATAAAATTTTTACATCCTAAAGCGTATAAGGTTTCATCTTTCAACTTTTCCCCACATCCTTTAATGGGAATGTCATCCGCCAAAGGCCCTGTCACCTTTGGAATGAGATAATCCAAGAGCATGTCCATAGCATTCATCATATGTGCTATAAAATTTGGAGCTCCTTGCTGCAAAGTGAACATGTGTACTAGGCCTAGAGGAGTCTTCATTGTGGTAATGTCTCTAGTCTCATAGCAAGCTAGAATTGGGAATATCTTGATAAAATCCACCCATAGAATAGATAGAATGCCCAACAATGGCATCTATAACCTCACCTACAATTGGGTGACTTCTTACATTCCGAATAATCTCATGAAGTTCCAAGGAAACACCTCAACTAGATAAAATATCACTACAAAGGACACATCAATAACCTCAAACACAGCACACACAAGAAGATTCTTAAAGTCAAACATGTCTACAATGCATCATAACAAAAAGCCCATGAGAATGAAGTGGCAAGTCATGAATCAAACTATGAGTGACAATTAATTGAATTTTCTAATCATTAATAATGTCATGGGTTGATATTATTTTGATAATTTTATGTCCATGAAACTTTTGTCAATGGAAACCGCTCAAATCAATAACAAGGAGTTTCAATGTGATGCATGCCAATATAGTGATTTTGGCATGTGGAGACGAGAATCCTTGTAAACTAGTTAACACGGATATTTTCTTCCTGCATCTTCAGTTAAGTTGTTCATGTCATGGAAAAAGGAAACAATCCTAAACTTGATATTCGATGTGAATTTCCATATCTCATGAATTGTTCACAATTTGGAGAAAATAATGCTTCGATTATGTCAAGAACACACAAAAACCTTAAGATTAACTATCTACTTTCTTGATTTAGATATTAGGAGGTCATGCTCTAGTTCTAGTCTTGTCATTTGCTCTGGTCTTGTCTAGTATTGTATCTTGGACATCCTCTCTTGTCCCATTGTAATCTTGTAGTACGAGACTATTTCTAGTTATTTCTTGTATCTAGTTCATCTCCTCGAAGAGAGTTCTGTAATCCAAAGATCTTATTTCATACCTATGGTCCTCGGTTGTGGGATCTTATGTATCATCTCTAGTTGAATTATCTGTACCTATCAATCTTGGGTTGTGGGATTTCTTGTATCAATTATATATTCTTGTATTATTTTCCCACATGGGTGATCTTGTAATGGAACGTGTAAATCAGAAATCTTTTATAGACTAGTTAGAGGGCACACTCTAGTGCTCCTCTCACATTTTGGCAAAACTGACGCATCAATTCCTTGTCATGAATGATGGATTCCATATCCATACTCAAAAATATTGAATTCACATTGAATGGTATATATTAAAAACTCCAAGACGTTGAAAGGAGTTTACAACAAGCTAATCACTTAGTTGCAGAATCTGCATCACAATATAGAAATTTATTTCAAGGATCCACATATCAAGAAGAATGCATGATGAATGAGTTTTGAAGTCGCCTCAAAGACAAAGTATCTCTTGATATAAATGCCTCATGTAAATACCTTGGAGGATGTTATTAGTCATGCATTTCAATGTGAGAATAAATTGTTCAAAGAAAGCCAAGTCCAAGAGCTAGGAGTGTTGAATAATCACGGCACTATTCAACAAGACTCTGAATCAAAAACCTTGAAAGCCCAAGAAGTCATTACAAATGATATGGTGTATGCATATTATGAAGATAAAAAGAATGTGAATGATAAGAAGAATGTCATATTAAATGAAGGAGGTGTGCTTACTCAAGACTCCCCATCAAAGATCCAAAGTGCTCAACAAAAATCTAAGTAATATGTAGATCAACATATTGTTAAAAATCCATCCTATCACATTGGGGATAAATTTTGATATTCGGAAATAATTTGTAGACTTCAAGGCCTTGTGCAAAGCTAGACGTTCAGAGATTTGGTCTGTTCACCACCTTACAAGGTTAATCTAGTCATATTGAAGCTCAAGTTACCAAGTACCATGGGAATACATCCTGTTTCCCTTGTGTCCATGTTGGAACCATATAAAATTTCACCATTGAGGGGGGAGAGACCTAGTCATTCACCCCCTATAGAGAATGAAAATTAGTTGCGCATGTTCTTGATTTGAGAATATCTTAAGAAAGATTGGAGTATCTTGTTCATTGGAAAGGATAAGACATTAGCAATCATACTTAGGAACTTGCTAGAAACCTTTATATAGCACCAATCAAGGCATGAGAATTTCATAAGAAAAGTCCAATGAAGTAGAGACTAGATAACATGACTGCTCCTCATGGAATGGGTTGTTTGAGGGGGAGGTGATGTCATGTAGAAAGGAAACCATCCTCAACCTCATATTCCATGTGAATTTCTATATCTCATGTTTGCTTGACAATTTGGATTAAAAATGCTTCCATTACATTCGAAACGTGCCAGCACCCTAAGATTAACTATCCACTTGCTTGATTTTGAATATGGAGATCATGTTTGGAGTTGATGACATAATCGACGACATCAGCAATTTGTAAGCACCATTGACGAACCACCCTTGAAAACCTATATAAGGAGGGATTGGCCACATATATGCTCAGTCTTTCCAATGCCAATCTTGAGATCTCAACGATTCATGATCACCAAGTAAGTGATTTCAAGTTCTAGTCTTCTCCTTTGCTCTAGTATTGTTTAGCATTGTATCTTGGACAGTCTCTCTTGTCATGTTCTAATCTCATAGTAGGAGATCCTTTCTAGTTATTCCTTGTCTCTATTTCATCTCCTTGAAGGGAGTTTTGTAATCCAAATATCTTTCTTCATACCTATGGTCCCAAATTGTGGGAGCTTGTTTATCATCTCTAGCTGAGTTATCTATACCTATCAGTCTTGGGTTGTGGGATTTCCTATATCACTTATATATTCTTGTACTATTTCCCTATGTGGATGATCTTGTATTTGAAAGTGTAATTCCCAAATGTTGTCTAGTATAGTTAGACGGCATAATCTACTGCTCCCTTCATAGTTCCTTCAGCATCAATGAGATATATGAAATTGGGCATATTACCTTCATTAGATTTGGATATGCCCTATTGACTGATTCTCAATAATGATACAATATCACTCACTAGTCATAATACATAGATGGATATGTAATCTATAATGACATGCACATATTGCTTGTAGAGGCACACAATATCTTCCTATTCATGTGTTTATGTTCATCTTTTATATAGGGAAGATCCATCAAACTTGATTAATATGGATTGGAAATCAGTATTCAACATTGGATAGGTTCCCCAAAAGGAAGTCTTTTGTGTCATGGCCCCTCTTTTCTAGAAGTAGAGTCAATGAGAATCACTCTACTCTCCAATGTTCCTTTCCATCAGGAATGATTATTGTTTCTTTTAATGTCTAAGGATTTTTTATTCCTCAAGAGCTATTCTTGTTGGTCAATGGTTTCAAAATAAGCTTCAACCTACACTTCATCTATCTTCAAGAGATCGAACTCCACAACAAAGACCCTCTTCAAAGGCTTAGCCATATTTCTTCAACCTATGTATGGCTCACCACATCATAAATGCAAGGCTATGTAGGCTCAACTATTGTCCTTAGGTATGGTTGGATGCCTAGCCTTGAGCAGATGCTAGAGGATCTAAACCATCAATGGGTTGTTTCCTCCTTTAAGGGCCCTCTGTAGTTCACCATCATTTCAATTTGTGCACCCAATCTAAACATAGACAAGAAAGTTACTTGGTTTTAGTTCAACTTTGTATCCACATATGTGATCCCCTTTGGGGACTTTAATATGATGAAAGCTTTGCCCACTAGATGGGATAAAAAATGGCCCATTATCGATGGTCATGAGGAGGACACCTGCAACCAAGTGGATCTTCATGATGATTTGGTTGATGTCAAAGAGGAGTTTTCCTTTTGTTAGGAAAGCATCTAGGCTAGATTGAATCTATGGAAAACTAGATTGGAGTGAATTTATGTGACACAAAATATCATTGCTAAATTGAAACTCTCCCTCCATCCCTTGCTTAATGTGTAGAGCTTGTTTCTTCAAACAATTGCACCATGTTTCTTAATTTTAAAGGACACACTCATCATAAGGAAGCTCCCTCGTTCCATGCCAATTTTCCACCCCCTCAATTCAACATGAGATCTCCTTGGTATGGAAATAGGGCTTCAATGCCTCCTTCACTCTAAACCAAGTGTTGGATGGTGGTGGTTAAGAAGATACAAAATATGATTTTCAAGATGCAAACAGAATTTTCAAGTCTCTTTATCTGAGACTCATTACGGTATGTATAGAAATAAACAAAGGTCATTCACACCTCTAATCTATTATACAAAAGATAAGATATAAACTAACATAGAAAGATGAAATTCAAAGGAATAATCTTTCAATATTTTTTAAGTATTGGTAGGAAAGAAAAGCAAGCAAATAAAAAAATGCAGAGTCCTTAGGAAGAAAAAGGAAAGATATCTATTCCGTACATGATTGATACTCTTAGTGTGTATTTTCAAAAGGACAAACAAAGTAGTTCTCTTATTATCAACCATTTCACCTAGCTTGTGGGTGTAACCATACCGCTTACTCCAAAGCAAGATGTATGATAAACATCTCTATGGTTACTAATTAAAGAATACTAAAAAATATCTTGCTCATTCTTGATCTCCTTTCATTCATACTTTAGAGACTATTGGCTGCTTTCCAAATGGTCAAAGCTAGGGTAGGGTGGTCTCATGAATACAATTCATTTAAGAAATTTCTAGGACCCCTTTACATTTGATTTGCTAGGAGGATATGTGCTCTAGGGTATTGTCTAATTTCATTAATGGAGTTTTAATAAAATTGATTCACATAAAAGGCAGTTCCAATAGGATAAAAAATTAGAGGCCTATTATGATGCTCCAAATGGGCTGCAAGATCTTTACTAAGATTCTAACTGACTGCATTGCTTTGTACGCATGCTCATGGATCAATGATGAACAAAAAGGGTTCATTAAGAGTAGTTCCATCCTCAAGGACATCATCGATGTTTGGGGTGGACTTGTCTTTTTGAAACAATTCTCACAGGATGTTATCTTTCTCAAAATTGACATCAACAAAGCTTATGATAGACTCCAATGGGACTTCATTCTTGAATATCTAAAAGACCTTGGATGTCACCCAAAGTTAACCAAGATGATTCCAATTCTTATGGAAATCTCTTTGCACCCATGAATATTTATGAGTAGATCTCTCAATGAATTCCATTCAAAAACTCGATCTGAGAAGAGTGCCTCATAGTTCTAGTGCTTATTTCTTGTGATACGATTGTCCTTATTTCCTTCATTAATCATCATAGCCATAATAGCCAAGTTTAGGGTTGGAGCGCCCTAATAACAAGGGCCTTTATTGCTTGAAAATGTTCACTAATGATACAAATGTTTTCTTACATAATGACCAGAATGTTATCACCTCCGTTTGGCACACCCTAAATACCCTTTCGTGGCCTTAAGATAAAACATAGGACACTAGAAACCATGTTCAAGGATATCACAAGGCATCCACTATAAATTGTTATGGACTAAGGGTGGCAACTCATAATTCGTGGTCAAATCTTTTGTCTCTTGGGTATTCCTATGGACTTTTATGTTAGTATGAAATAGATGTGGGACTAGGCTCTTAAGAGACTTGATAGAAAAAAGGGTTAATTTAAAGTAATGAAAATCAACTTGGCATGTGGTGCTATGGTGATCAACACATTCCGTTGATGCCTATAACCCTAATGAGTTAATTATCTTATTAGTTTCTTCACTTCCCATGAGCCTTCCCCTACAAGGAATACTATCACATGTGCCAACAACTCCTCTTATCCTATCATGGGAGTTGGTAAGATCATTTGTTGGAGTTAGACATCTGCAAAAGCACGCGAACAACACAAGGAAGAACATGAACCTAGAAGCACAACACACAATATTGATTGTATTACCACTACTAGAATGTACAAATATTAGTGACACGTTAGGGCAATAAGCGTATATACAAAAAGGGGGCAAAACCTCCTAAAGATGAAAAAAAGTGCCTTGGTAGTCCTAGTGTGTTCACACACATCACTACCTAAATATATCAACAAATCCCCCCTGGGAGTGATGTAGTGAACAAGGAGTTGGCACTTATGTATAAGGAAGTGTGAAGCTATGTGGAATCAATCCGCAAAGGGAAATAACTCCAAAGCTTTGTGAAAAGCTTCAAACTTCTCCCTAGACAGAGCGTTCATGAAAAGGTCTGCAATGTTCTCTTGTGTGGGCACATATGCCAAGTTGATCTCTCTAGTAGAGAACCTCTCCATTACATAATGATAATGCACCTCAATGTGGTTAGTGCGAGCACGAAACACTGGATTCCTCACAACTACCAATACACTCTAATCTTTAGTGAAGATGGTGGTGGCAGAAGACCGATCAACACCCAAATTAGCCATAAGGCATCTAAGCCACACACACTCAATAGTCGCAATGAAAGCTGCCCTATACTCAAACTCACAACTAGAAGTGGCCACAGTAGGATGCTTCTTGCTCAACCAAGATATACATGAGCCACCAAGCATGAAGCAAAAGCCATTAGTGGACACATGTGTCATAGCAACCAGCCCAGTAAGTATTAGAAAAAGCATGCAAATCTGGCGGTAGTGATCCCCCCTTGGGATAAAACAATCCAAGTAGTCGGGTACCACTCAGGTAGCGAAAGATGCACTTAACCACCTAACAATGCTTGACACCTAGGCAATGCATAAACCTGCTCATCTATGAGATAGCAAACTGAATATCTCGTAGAGTAATGCATAATTAAATCAAGCATCCAACAGCTTGCTAATAGAGAACAACATCAAATGCATCTCTAGCATCATGAAGACTCAACGGTAAACCTGTCTCCATAGGACTAGCAATAGGTTTACAGTCTTCAAGGCCAAGACACTGCAATAATGTGTCAATATATTTTGTTTCACACAAAGCCATTCCGACATCAACTTGCATACTAGTTTAAACCCAAATAATGATGCAAGTGCCCCAAATGTAACATCTCAAATGAGGCATGCAAATCAGCTTTAAAATCAGAAATATGCTTCTCAATAGGACCAGTAAGCAGTATGTCATCAACACAATGATCATAATTACATCATTTTCATGCTTAACATACAAGATGCTCTTAGTTGGACTATTCTCAAAACCATGTGCAATCAGATAGGCATGTATCTTTTCATACTGAGCACGTGGTGCTTGTTTCAAACTATATAAAGCCTTTTTCAACCTGCACACTTGCCTTTCATGCCCTTTCTGCACAAAGACACGAGGCAAAAAAACATACACTTCTTCATGCAAGTCGCCATTCAAAAATGCAGATTTAATGTGCAACTGATGTACATTCCAACCATGATGAGCTGCAAGTGCACATATGTTATGAATAGTAGTCATTCGGCAAGCAGGTGCAAAGGTCTCATCAAAATCAATGCCTCTTTCTTGTGCATATCCTTTTGCAACAAGCCTAGCCTTGTACGTGTCAATTTTTCGATCAGCCTTAGACTTCAGCTTGTATATCCACTTAGTGCTAATGATCAGGTACCATTTTTCATGATGCCATCATATTCTGATTGCATAGCATCCATCCAATTTTTCAAAATTTTGTGCTTCATCAAACAAAACATGCTCATTCGCATCACACAGACTAGACACAACCATAACATAGCAATCTAATGCAAAAAAGGCACAATGTGAGCATGAACAAGCATCAAAAGTGGAATGATTCACATCATCACATGAAACCTACAAAGGTTAAAAATTTGTCTCATTTGGAGCAGCACTAGACTACCCACCTATAAAAAAGGGCACCAAAGTATCAAACATGTCTTTGGAGCTAACATATGTCTCCTTCATACATGAAAGTAAAGGCTAAATAACATCCTCCACAAAAACAACATCATGGCTAACCGAAATGCAGATGATAGCCTTTGCTTTTAGAACTGTACCCAAAAAAATACCATTTGCTGCTTTATCATCCAATTTCCTACGATGTTCTGCACGAACTAATGCATATGCTAGACAACCAAAAAATATGCAGATGAGCAACAGATGGCTTGTGACCATGCCAAACTTCATATGGAGTGATAGACTATATTGCTTTAGTGGGACACATGTTAAGTACATATGCTGCACACATGACAACCTCAAGCTAGAAACTATGTGGTAAGGCCTGACTCTTGACCATACACCTCACCATCTCTATGAGTGACCTATTCTTCCATTCAACGACTCCATTTTGTTGAGGTGTATATGACAGTGCACACTGATGTTTTATCCCACATTCAGCCACAAATGCATTAAAGTCAAAAGACATATATTCCCCCCTCGATCAAAATAGAGGGTGCCCATTTTACATGCTGATAGATTTTTAGCCAAAACCAAAAATAGTTTGAAGCACATAAACACTTTGGAATTTTATTTCAATGGATATAACCATGCATCCTTGGAAGAAACATCGATGAAATTCATGAAATAAAGATACTTTCAAAAAGAGCGTGGGTGCATAGGACCACATACATTACTCTAAACAAGCTGCATTTTTTTAGTAGCCCGAATTGAACCATCTTTTGGGAATAAAGAATGCTATATTCTGCCCAAAATATATCCTTCACAAACATGTTTACTGGGTGCCTCAAGTTTGGACAAAGAGCACACCATTTCAGATTTCTACAAGCATAGAAAACTAGCGAAATTGAGATGACCAAAGTGTGCATGCCAAAGCTTTGCATCTAACATAGCTTGAGAATCATGTACTACACATGCTGAATCGTTCGCAAATTTTTCATAGTCTATGAGCTTATACAACCCACGACATAAAATGCCAAAAGCAATAATCAAATTTCCATTTGATAGATCTTGAATTATACATCTATCATCAACAAATTTCACAACCAAGAAAATCTTGGCTAATGCAAAAACTGATAACAGATTTTTCTTTATCCCTCACACAAATAAAGCATCTGACAATGGAAAAGAAGTGCCATTAACAGTAGTCAGAATGATCTTACCAACTTCCATGAGAGGATAAGAGGAGTTTTTGGTGCAAGTGACAATATTTCTTCTAGGCTCAGGCTCAAGTGCAGTGAAGAAACTATGCTGCGAGGCAATAGGTTTGGTTGCCCCACTATCAAAGTACCAAACATACCCTACTCATGAGAAAATGGGTCATACACTACTCATGAGAATCTACTCCATACATACACTACTCATGAGAAAATGGGTCAAAACTGCAAACAATAGTAAATGTGCATTCTTTATTCTACACAAGATTAGGAGACTCTATTTTTGGTATAGAGACCTCTACAACAACCATTCCAACCTCTTTTTTCTTTGCCTCTTTAGCAACCACTTTTGGACAGCTCTTAATGACATGATCATCTGCTTTACAGTATTTGCAAAACAAATTTTGCTTTTTTGATTTCTTCTTATCTTTGTCTTCCTTCTTTGAATGTGTAGCATTTGTAAATTTGTGCTTACCAGTAGATGAGCTTCATTTATTTTTTCCCTTTTGACTAGCCAAGAAATCTTGATCTGCAGCACACATAATAGACCTCTTCTCCCTAGAATAATCTTCCTACAATTGAACAAAAACTAACTCTTCAAATGTTAAGGCATTTGGGTTGCCTTTCATCACGAACTGAAGAGTAGAAGCAAAACTCTGAAATGAGTTAGGAAGACCATTCAGAACAGTCTGTACAAGTGAACTATCAAGAAGGACTTCATCAACAAAAATCAATTGTTCCTTCAAATCCTTGATCTTTGTTAGAACTATCCATAGAATCATCTTCATTCATATGCTCACTCTCCAACTATTTTCAGAGGTAAGCAACACAAGGCTCATTCCTAGCCTGGTACAATATGGTAAGTGTCTCCCAAGCATCCTTAGCTATTCTCCAAGAGTGAATGTGAGGTATAATGGCAAGTTTGATAGACAAGGCTATCAATTCATGCACGTGAGCATCTCTCCCATCCCAATGGATTTGTGTTGCAATAGGTGCAACAAGAACCACAACACGATCATGAATCTGCAGAATATCACCATCTTGGATGCCATCTACATCAGCTTCAGTACATGTATTTGCAGGTGTAATAGGACATTTTTCAACACCCTACACAATACTTCACAATCCTTTTGCGACCAATACATGACACATCATATAAGCGCACAATGGGTAATTCGTACCATCCAACTTATCCTCAACAAACAACATACAAAATACATCATTACTTTCAGCCATGGCCACTAACTAAAATACAGTGATGCAAAAAAATGATGGTATTTGAAAACGTTGAACAAAAATACCTTGACAAGTTTTGCTAAACTTGTAGTAGACTTTGAGATGCTTATATTGGCGAGCTGAAACATGTATATATCTTTGGCACAAAAAGATGAAACACCCTATGCAAGCACTGCAATAATGTGTTTGGAGTCCGAAGCGATTTCAAATCAGAATTTCGACATGAAAAAGCAAAGCAATTTTGATCTCCTAATCAGCCTAAGTATGCTCACCAAATTTCATGCAATTCTAAGATTGTGACAGAAGGGGTGCGGATGATGCCCTAGATGAAGGAGCAACCTGCTCATATACCAATTGTTAGAGCTGGACATCTGTGGAAGCATGCAAACAACACAAGGAAGAAGGAGAAGCTTGGGGCACAACACATGATACTGAATGTATTACCTTAGAATGTACAAAGATAAGTGACCCATTAGGTAAATAGGCATATATACAAGCCAGGGAAAAGAAACCTCATAAAGAGGGAAAAAAAGCACCCCGACAGTCCTAGTGTGTCCACACACATCACTACCAAAATATATCAACATCATTGTGACTACTACTGATGGTAGTTCTTTTACATTGTGAGATGCTTTTATTGTGCCAAGGATCAAGAAGAACCTCTTATCAGTTTCATCTTTAGATAAGATTGGCTTGGTTGTCAAATTCATAGATGACAGATGTACAATTCATGATCTGTCAAATGGTGATGTCATTATCACTTCTGGCATTTTATGTCGTGGGTTGTATAAGCTCATAGACTATGAAAAATGTATGAATGACTAAGCATGTGTAGTACATGATTCTAAGGCTTTGTTAGATGCAAAGCTTTGGCATGCATGCTTTTGTCATCTCAATTTTGCTAGTTTGTTATGACTATAGAAATAAAAAATGGTGTCCTCTCTACCAAAACTTGACCCATTTGGTAAACATGTTTGTGAAGGCTGTATTTTGGGCAGATTCCAGCATTCCTCCTTCCCAAAAGATGGTTTAGTTTGAGCTACTAAAAAATTGCAGCTTGTTCATAGTGATATCTATGGTCGTATGCAAACACCCTCTTTTGGAAACTATCTTTACTTAGTGACTTTCATCGATGATTTTTCTAAGCATGCATAGGTATATCCTTTGAAAGAAAAGTTCAAAGTGTTTATGTGCTTCAAACAGTTTTTGGTTTTGGTTGAAAATGTGTTAGCATGTAAAATGGGTACCCTCCATTTTGATCGAGGGGGGAATATATGTTTTTTGATTCTAATGAATTTTTAGCTGAATGTGGGATAAAACATCAGTGTAGTGAGCCATACAAACCTCAACAGAATGGAGTAGTTGAACAGAGGAACATGTCACTCATTGAGATGGCGAGGTGTATGGTCTTAAGTTAGGCTTTACCACATAGTTTCTGGCTTGAGGCTGTTATGTATCCAGCATATGTACTTAATAAGTGCCCCACTAAATCATTGCACTCTATCAATCCATATGAAATTGGCATGGTCACAAGCCATCTATTGCTCACCTGCATGTTTTTGGTTGAATGTCATATGCATTAGTGCATGAACAAAAATGCAAGGAATTGGATGATAAAGTAGTGAAATGTATATTTGTTGGGTATAGTTCTAAAAGAAAAGGCTATCCTCTGTATCATCAACATAATAAATGCATCCTGGCTAGTGGTGATGTTGTTTTTCTAGGAGATGCTATTCAGCCATTACTTTCATGAACTAAGGAGACGTCTCTTAGCTCCAAAAATATGTATGATACATTGCTGCGTCTTTTACAAGATGGAAATTCTAGTGCTAGTTGATGCTATAATGAAGAATGGTACCTAGTCTAGATGTGAGCAAGAAGGCCATTCGCACTAAGTGGGTATACAAGCTGAAGTGTAAGCCTAATGGAATAGTTGAGAGGTATAAAGCTAGGCTTGTTGCAAAGGGTTATTCTTAGAAATGAGGCATTGCTTTTGATGAGACCTTTGCTCCTACATGCCGAATGACTATTGTTCATAGCATCTGTGCACTTGTAGCTCATCATTGTTGGAATGTGCATCAGTTGGACATTAAAACTACATTTCTAAATGGTGATTTGCATGAAGAAGTGTATGCTTTTTAGCCCCATGGCTTTGTGCAGAAAGGGCATGAAGACAAAGTACGTAGGTTTAAGAAGAAATTATATGGTTTAAAGCAAGCACCACGTGCTTGGTATGAAAAGATACATGCCTATCTGATTGCATATGGTATGTCCTCATGAGAAGCATATTGATCATCTTTAAGGCTTATCTGCATGCCTCATTCGAGATGTTAGATTCGGGGCATTTGCACCATTATTTGGGCATTTAGTTATGCAACTTGATGGCAGAATAGCTTTGTGTCAAACAAAATATAGTGACACATTTTTGCATCATTTTGGCCTTGAAGACTATAACCCTATTGCCACTCCTGAAAGATAGGTTTACGATTGAGTCTCTCATGATGTTGGAGATGCATTTGATGTTGTTCTCTATCAGCATGTTGTTGGATGCTTGATTTATTAATGCATTACTGGGCTGCATATTAAGTTTTCTATCTCATAGATGAGCAGGTTTATGCATTGCCCAAGTGTCAAGCATTGGTAGGAGATTAGGTGCATCTTTTGCTACTTGAGTGGTACCTTGCTACTTGGATTATTTTATCTCAACGGGGGATCACCACGACCACATTTACATGCTTGTTTGACTCTAATTGCTTTGGTTGCTATGACACTCATGTGTCCACCAGTGGTTTCTGCATCATGAATTGTAGCTCATGCATATCTTGGTTGAGCAAGAAGCAGCCTACTATGGCCACTTCTAGTTATGAGGTTGAGTATAGGGTAGCTTTGAGAGGAACTATTGAGTGTGTGTTGCGCATTGGCAATTGCAAGGAACCCTGTGTTCCATGCTCACACTAAGGACATTGAGGTGCACTATCATTATGTCAGGGAGATGTTCTCTACTAGAGAGATTATATTGGCATATGTGCCCACACAGGAGAACATTGCAAACCTTTTCAAGAAGGCTCTATCTAGGGAGAAGTTTGAAGCTTTTCACAAAGCTTTGGGCTTACTTCCTTTTGTGGATTGATTCCACATAGCTTGACACTTTTTTATACATGAGTGCCATCTCCTTCTTCACCACATCACTCCTAGGGGGGATTTATTGTTGTATTTAGGTAGTGATGTGTGTGAACACACTAGGACCATCACGGAAATTTTCTCCATCTTTAGGAGGTTTTTTTCCCCAACTTGTATATATGCCAATAACCCTGAAGGGTTACTTATCTTGTAGTTTCTAGTTGTAGTACAATTAGTATTGTGTGTTGTTCTCCAAGCTTCTTCTTCTTCCTTGTGTTGTTTGCATGCTTCCACAGACCTCAAACCCCAACACTCCTCATAGACTTCATTATCTATTGGTTATCATGCTAGATATGAAAAGAAAAAGATTTGGCTAAGTTGGAAATTTGTAGAAAATATCTTTGGATGGGTTATCCCTTGCCCAAAATCTAATGGAATATATATGCAAGTAAAAAAGACTCTACTTGGCTCGATATTATGGACATTGAAGCTTTTGTCAATAAAGTGGTTGGCATATGGATGATAAAACCTTTGACAAATATGGAGTCCTCCCCATCCAAACTCATTTTAAAAAACAAAAGTGCTCTTACTTTTGTTGATCGACCTAGTAGAAAGTTCTCGATCTACTCATTTTTTTATTAACCGACCCTTTTCCCATTTAACTTAGAGGCTTAGGTTTAGTGTGTTTCTTATGGAAAAGTTGGAACAAGGCGAAATCTTATCTCAAGATGAATGAACTTTGGAAGTGGAATATTGGTTCGTGATCAAGCGAATCAGAGTTATTGATTTGAAAAAAAAAAACACAAAGGAAAATAAATAATGGAGTAAAGTGTTTCAATTGTGGAAAAATATTTGGAATAAAGATACAAGACTATGGATGACATTTTAGGAGATTAACGGAGCTTGGAGTGTGGACTGCAAGGACTATTGCTTGTTGGAAAACACAATGAATGTTGGGGATAACTCAAACCATCCCCTCCTTCTCGATCATGATTCCCCTACTATAGAGTGTATGAAATGGCACAATAATAGCATCTTTGATAAAGAAACTCATAGTTTCAAGAAGAATATGAATTTTCATAGCTCACTTAATAGCTAGTGGTATCCGGATTGATAGAATAGCATAGAATATCCGGATTGATAGAATATCATATGTGGTAAATTCTCCATCACAAAATTTGGATTAATGATAAAGCTGAAAAAGGTGTGAATCCCCTCTATGGTGTAAGCATTGCCTCAATGGTAGAGAAGACTTGGGAAACCTCTTCTTTTAGTGCTCAAAAGTTTAGCAATTTTTTGAAGACTTTGAGGATAATTATGAATTTCTCATGTCAAATAAATAAGAAACAAGCTTTCCTAGGAGAAGCATCAGATTCTCTACTTCCTTGTATAATGCAATTAGGGGGAGAAATTCTTTAGAGGATTTGGAAAGAAAGATGAAGTGCCAAATTTGCAAGCCCTCTAAGAGAGTGGTCAAAAGAAAAATTACTAAACCCTTTAGCCAGAAGAATTTGTAATTGTAATAATTCCCCTCTACCTAGACATCATAGGGTGTTTTGGGAGAACAACAAGATCCTACGAAAATAAGCGCACCATGAAGGGGATGACAATTTTATTAACCTTCTTTGTAGTTCTCTCTAAGGAATTTGCAATTTTCATCTATGTTCTTCCCCTCCCTTAGCTCTAGTTAATTTCCCTCCGACCTTCCGGCTACCAACATTGTTTCCCCTTCATGCCACCCTATCCTTGCTTTGTGGGATAAGGGGAGTCCCATGGGCACTAAGGTCCTCCACTTCTAGAGTAGTTAGTTCAATTAATTAATTGAATTGAGACTATTCCTTGTCCAAATTTCCTCCTATAAAACAATAACATTGCATAAGGTACTTATTGCATCATGGAGAGAGAAAATAATGGATCACAAAGGAGACAAAAGAAAACGTTTCATTATCGATCAGTTAAAATTTTTGTGTAGCCTCAATAAGCAACTAATGTCAATTTTCTTTCCTTACAAGAGATGGAGATTAGAAATTCAAGGATCGAAAGCATTAGATTTTGAAATATACACTTCAAAGAAAATACATATTCACATTTATGATGAACAAGAAAAAAAAAACCATGATGTTAGTATGAACAAAGATTGATTGCTTGTCAGTTTATACGATTATTTAGTTATTAGAATTAACTATGAAACAACTTTGTATTTTTTATGGTAAAGCTATATACAAGCAACAAGACACATCACTTTTATGTAAGCAAACGAGTTCATTGTGATGCATTAACATCAAATAAAACTGATTATAATGGACATGGACTCATGATTTTTTGGCCATCATATCTAAAAGTGATAGCATTTGATCATTATTTCAAAGGATTTTACTATTTTTCTTTATTTTAAGTTTAAATTTAAAAAAATCAAGTACAAGAGTCGCTTTCTTCTATATTTAGTTCATTTTTTAAAATTTCATGAGAGAGCTCCTATATATTAGCTTATCTCTGCTCCTTATCAAAACGTTATGGAACCTATAGAATCCATGTTCATCGAGATGTTTTCCATCATAACCTAAATGTGAATGAGTACATGTTCATTTTCACTGGGGACATAGATGTTGATAGGACTCTAATGGTTCATCGTGAAGCATTCAAGAAAATACCACAATACATGTAAGAGTATGTATTGAAGTATGTAGTGAGTATACCAGGTATGGAAAGCTCTTGGGTGTCATTGGATTATCTTAAGTTCGAGTAGAAAAAGAATAACTTGTTCCATAAAAGATTCATGAGGCTTTTGAAATCTCTTCCCCCATCCACTTTTTGTAAGATCACCAAAGACATGATGATAGAGATCTCTGAAAGCCCCATTGAGCAAAAATTTGTATCTACAAAAATGGGTTTCTTTCTTGTTTCTTCTTGAAGGAAATGCAGATAGTAAACCAAATAAAGATTAGAAATAAAATACATCAACTTATGCGGCATTCACAAAGCCTAGTGATGATGTCAAAAAGAAAGAAGATATTCTTACAAATGAAATGGAGACTTGAACGTCATTACTACTAATGCAAAGCAACAAAAACCATGAAGAAGAAGGGTATACTGAAAGGAAAAGATTTCTTAGATGAGTTCCACATTACAAATATGAGCTTGCTCAATTTGGTTGTCATTCATGGGCTTGAATTCTTAGTTTTTAATGATATTTGTAAAAATCTTTGTCTTAGAGAAGATAAAGCACTTTTAGTTATAACTGAAAAGAATTTAAAGATAATAAACTATGAATATATGAGAAGACCAATGATATGCAATCCTTTAGAACTCATATTTTATCATGAACAAAAGGACTCACACGGTGTCATTATGAGGACACTTAAATCAATAAAAGAGATAGAAAAACATCAAGATTCTAACGGATAGTGCTTTTCAAAAGTCATCATGATGTGTTCTCAGTTTTCTAGACTTCAAATGACAAGGAACCATCAAAAACATTGAGGAAGAATTCTACAATTAGATGATGCAACCACCAAAAGTATCTATGATTGATTAGATTTTGCATTTTATGTACTGAATTTTAACACATCTTTATTTCATTGAAGATGAAAATTCAAGTTGTCCATTTTGTTGGAAGGAAGTGTGGCGTGTATGCAAATATATTGGGGAGAGACTCATTGATGTGGATATATATGAAGAATTTCAGCAACTAAACCAGAATAATTGTGCACATGGAGTGTATACCTAAAGTTGCTTTCCAAAAGATGAAATGGAAATGATTATCCAAAAGCCATTGTGAAGATTCCCTGACCATGAATGCAAACAAATGTATCTTTATAAATAGACGTGTGGGATATACGAGTTCCTCTAGGAAGTAAAACGACCAGATTTTGCATGGGTGTGCCCATGCATTCACACAAAGTGTAGATGACCTGGCCATAGTGGCACAAAATTAAAGGAAACTATTTAATTAGACCTAAAGAACAAAAGGCTCTCATTGAAACTTTGAAATCATTTGTAACAAATTCTGTTGAAATGAAGTTTTAAATAGAAATATATCTTTCCTCAAATTTTTTATGCTATCATTTTCAAGTGTGCACTTCAATTTCAGTTTATAATTTTTAAATGTAGTCTCTATGTCTTTTGGATACAGCTTTTTCCATAATTATTCAAAATTGTGTCTATGAAATGTGCAAAACTTTGTCAAGCATAGTGAACTGGTTCTAAATCTAAAATTCAAAGCTCCTTGCCTTGCAAATCATGGAAAATTTTTACATGTTTTGGTATGCATAATGGTTTTTATGGCTTGTAGATAGGATAAATTAGAAAAAAAAAATAGATGTTCAACATGGCATGACTTTTCATAGACTCACCCTATGAAATTTCCAAAAGTCATGCATTGAATGAACAACATCTTTTTCTATTTTTCCCTATATGTGTTATATCTATCTTGGACCTTATGGAACAAGAATAATGTGAAAAAACGTGATAAATTGGAAGAACAAACACATTTAAATATCCATATTGAATCATATAATTCTATCAAATCAAGAAGTATTCTCCATTGGTTTTTGTGATAAAAACTACATCTTTAATTGATCTACATAGAAATGAAAACGAAAGTCAAAAAATAAGGTTACGAGTTTGAACAAGTCAAATTGCCAAATGTTGTGCCATGGTGATCACCCAATTGTTTTTTCTTTTTGTTGTATCTATGTTATAAACACTTATAAATCCCTAGACCATTCAAAAATTGGAGAAAAATCAACAAATTTCCAACAAAACATATATAGGGAAAAGAAATTGATCATAAGTAGAGTACATAAGAAAGGAGCATGTTTTAGCTTATCTATCTCTTGAGTGTGTCATCATATCTAAGTCTAAGCCCTAGAAACATGTCATTTGATTGTAGAGTTACTTTTTTAACATGTATATGAGAAAGAACACTACAAAAAAAAATTGGAGTAACTTTATCCTTTGTTTCATCTTGTAATGCAAGCAAAGCACTTTACTTAACTCATGTGTTAGAGCATGAGTATTTCTATATTTCTTCCTTGACTATTCAAAAAATATTTCGGGATGATTGCATCTTTGCTCTCATGATACTTGTATTTTCTTGTGTTTCATGAAGGTAGTTCTGGATTCGGCACATGTGTCAAAGCTGCATGATAAAATATGAATTTTTTCCTTCTCTCTCATTCATCGAAGCACTGTATGATTGTTGCGTTTCTCTACCATCATTTGTCTTTTTTGGCTCGTGTGAGTGTGTCTCTTGTCGTTCTTCTTGTTGTTGATCCATGTGTAATACATGATTTGCTCTTTTCTCAAAACGTGCATGAAGTTTCTCTCCTATTTCTCTACGTGATTCTTCTTGTCTTCTCTTCTCTACTAAATCTTTTTTTATGCCTCCTCTTCCCGATGTGCATTTCAACTCCCTTCTAGATTCACTTCAAATGTTATGCTTCGACAAGTAACCTTGAACCTTAGTTTCTTCAAAGTTATTATGTAGTTGATGATGCTTGCTCTATTCACTCTATTCATGTTTGTGTTTGTCTTTTGTTTGTAACCTATCTTTTGATGCTATCCCATGAGAGATATCCATCACTTCCATGCACTTGATGCTACAAATGGTGTACGATGTGTTGTTTGATCATTGATCCTATTAAGACCATCAAAGATATCTTCTGTTCTGTTATGAACATCCAACCTTACAAAATTTGCACCATCTCCTCTATGGCTCTATTCTGATACAATGGATTACTTGGATTTATCCTTGTGTTTGAAATAGCTTCAATATCCATGCTCATATTGATAGATTAAGCTACATAGATTTCTACACTAGTCTCCTACTAACACGATAGTCAAGTACTCCACATGAGGTATTTTCTTGCTTCTTTCCATGCATAAATGGAGAGATGACTTGAAAGACCCACTTTTATCCACTTAAGAAGAACGTTTTCAACTATTATGTTCATATATCACCTTATACCAAAGTTTGTGTTATCACTTATGGAATATTCATTTATTGGAGTTTATTATTGAGATATTAATGTGCTTCGTGTTTTTATATAGCAGTTGAAGGTTTGTGAGGATGTGGATGGGCATGGAGGTATTTGGATGTGTTTGTACATGACTAACAGAAATTATAGTTTCTATATATTTTGTCAATAAAGAACCACATAGATGGTTCTTTGTAGAAAGTCATAAAAATAGTGGTTAAGATGAGGATCACTATAGACAATGGTTTTTATAAATGGAAGATAAGGCTCTCCATAAAAAGAGAGGAAATTTTTACTTTCATGCTTTCTTTTCAAAGTGACACCTTCATTGTAATCTCTATTTTGCACATACTAAAAAGCATATAGATACATGCACTTTATAGATTCCTCTAGCAGAGTGCATGGGAGGACACTATACCGAATATCATGTACTGTCAAGTCTATGCTGCAACTCTATTTTCATCTATAATCTACGGATTCCTCTAGAAGAGTGCATGGGAGGATATTGCACCCAATACCGTGTATTGTCACATCTATAGTGCAACTCTATTTTTTTTAATTTCATACTCTATCTGTATGCATGTTTGCAAGATCGTACAACAATGGTATAAGAGCTTGCATGCATCACTTCAAAAGGGTTCTCTGCTATACACTTTTGTGCCTAATTGTTGGCATAGTTTTCATTTCCTCTTCCTCTTCCTATTTTGGTTTCTATTTCATTTCAAGTTTCTGAACCTATAGTTTATGTTTATAGTTTATGCCTACATTTACACCTAGGTTAACTCCTTTGCCTACTTCGGATTTCTCCAAGGCATCGACTAAGATATTGACTAAGGCATGGAACTATTGCATAACTTTGGCATCTCTGGCTTCACATCCATGTCAGCTATTGGCAATGTGTGAAATCTTTTTAATTTAGGAATGGCAATAAGGAGTACCTAATCTAATATGGATTTAGATTTGAAGCCCACAACCTCACATTCACTATTCAAGTGTTTTACCCCTACACTATTCACTTGTGTTGTCACTCTACTCCTTTTTACTTATATTTATCATAACTTTCATCTCTCTTACTTTTGAAAAGCCCAAGAACCTCAGTTCTCATCAAAGGGGGGGGGTATATGTCTTTTGATTTTAATGCATTTTTGGTTGAATATGGGATAAAACATGAGTGTACAAGCTGTATAGAGCTCAAAAGAATGGAGTTCTTGAAAAAAAAGACACGTCCCTCATGGGGACAAAGAGATGTATGGTCGAAAGTGAGGCTTCACCACATAGCTTCTCACTTGAGGCTGTTATATGTGGAACATATGTATTAAGAAGTGTCCCATTAAAGCACTAGAATCAATCCCTCCATATGAGGCCTAGAATGGTTGCAAGCCATGTGTTTCTCATTTGCATGTCTTTGATTGTTTGGCATATGCATAAGTACCTGAACAACAACACAAGAAATTGGATGATAAAGCAATGAAATGTGTTTCTATTGGGTACAATTCTAAAAACAAAGGCTATCATTTTTATCATCCATAGAATGAAGACTTTTTGGTTAGTCATGGTGTTGTTTTTTGTAGAAGATGAAATTCTATCAATACTTTCATGTACTAGGGAGACATTAGTTAGTTCTAGAGATGTGTATGACACTTTTCTATCTCTTTTTTAAGGTGGATAGTAGTGTTGGTCCAAATGAGCAAAATTTCTCAGCCTTTACAAGCTTCACATGATGATGTAGATAATTCCATTTTTATGCACATTTACATGATCCACTTATTGATTAGAGGGCTGATATAGAGGAGGCAAAAACTGTGCCTAAATGGTTGGTGTAGACTTTGCAACATAGCAAATTAGATTCACCTCTATCGTATGGTACTCATTCAAGTTGTCATAGTGCTTCTTTAGCATTGGATTGCTATGCAATGGCTAGATCTAGTCTTTGTGATGAGAATGATCCTATTTCTTTTTATGAAGCACAAATTCAAAAAATTGGATGGCTGTTATGCAATCAGAATATGGTGCTATTATGAAGAAAGGTACTTGGGCTTTATGTGATTTGCCTCTAGGCAAAAATACCATTGGCACTCAATGGTTCTACATGGTGAAATATAAGCTTGATGGAAGAGTTGATAGGTATAAAGCTAGGCTTGTTTCAAAAGGTTATGTGCAAGAGATTTTGAAGAGACATTTGCACCCACTTGTCAAATGAACACCATTCATAGCATTGGTGCACTTGCAACTCATTATGGTTGGAATGTACATCACTTGGACATTAAAACTCCATTTCTGAATGGTGACTTACATCAAGAAGTGTTAGTATTTTATCCCTATGGGTTTGTGAATAAAGGGCATGAAAAAAAAGTGTGAAAGTTGAAAAAAGTCATTATATGGTTTGAAGCAACACCACCGGCTAAGTATTAAAAGATACATTCCTAGTTCATTGCACATGGTTTTGAGATCAATCCAATTGAGAAGCATGTTTCTAATTTTAAGGCTCATTTGCATGCCTCTTTTGAAATGTTAGATTTGGGGAATTTGCATCATGATTTGGAAATTCAATTTATGTAAGTTTATGGTGGAATAGCTTTGTATCAAACAAAATCTATTGACACATTATAGCAGCATTTTGGCCTTGAAGAATACAAACCTTTTGCCATTCCTATGGAAACATGTAAAGGGTTGAGTCTTCATGATGCTCAAGTTGCATTTGATGTTGTCTTGAAGAATACAAACCTTTTGCCATTCCTATGGAAACATGTAAAGGGTTGAGTCTTCATGATGCTCAAGTTGCATTTGATATTGTTCTCTATCAAGAAGTTTTTGGATGCTTGATTTACTTATGCATAACTTGGCCATAATATTTAGTTTATTTTCTCTGAGATGATCACATTTATGCATTGCCTATGTGTTAAGCATTAGCAAGCTATTAAGCGCATCTTTCCCTACTTGAATGGTTCCCAGATACTTGGATTGTTTTATCCCAAGGGGGGGGGGAGGATTACTACCGCTAGATTTAAATGATTTTTTGACTCTCACTAGGCTTGTTCCTATGACACTTGTGTGTCCACGAGTGGTTTCTACTTCATGCTTCGTAGCTCATGCATATCTTGGTTGACCAAGAAGCAGCCTATTGTGGCCACTTCTAGTTGTGAGGCTGAGTATACGACATCTTTCAATATGACTATTGAGTGTGTGTGGATCAGATTCCTTTTGGCCTATTTGGGTATTGGTCATTCTTCTAGTGCCACCATCTTCACCAACAATCATAGCACATTGGCATTTGTGAGGAACCCTGTGGCTCGCAATAAGCACATTGTGCACACACTATCATTATCTCAAGGAGATGTTCTTTGTTGGAGAGATCAGATTGATATATGTGCCCACAAATCACATTGCAAACCTTTTTAAAAAAGGCTCTAGGGAGAAGTTTGAAGTTTTTCGCAAAGATTTGGGCTTACTTCCTTTTGTGGATTGATCTCTTTCCACATAGTTGGGCACTTTTTTATACATGAGTGCTAGCTCATTGTTCACTACACCACTTCTAGGGGGATTTTTTGATAGTAATGTATATGAACACACTTAAGACCTCTGGGGCACTTTTTTCCTTCTTTAGGAGGTTTTTTCCCCCGGCTTTTATATACATCTAGAACCCTAACAAATTACTTGTCTTTGTACATTCACTTGGTAATACATTCAGTATTGTGTGTTGTGCTCCAAGCTTCTTCTTCTTCTTCTTCTTCTTCTTCTTCTTCTTCTTCTTCTTCTTCTTCTTCTTCTTCTTCTTCTTCTTCTTCTTTTTCTTCTTCTTCTTCTTCCTTGTGCTATTTGCATGCTTCCATAGACCTCAAACTCCAACAAAAATTTACCTTGCTCGCCTTAATATGTGCTTCATGGATCTTATAGTTTTTGAGAGATTTCGTGTGCTTACACGTTCTCTTTCATACGTTGCAATCAAGAGGAAAAGGTTTAAAATGACCTTTATGACAACACATATTGCATGCCCTAGTGCTTAGTTCGAAAACTCTCCTTGATCAAAGTCCCATCACTTCCTTTTGGAAGAGTCATCTCTCTTTTGATATGCTGCAACTAAACTTCAAGTTCTTAACTCGTCCTCCATTTTCCACCTGATAATCATATAACTACATGCAATATCCGAGCATGTAATTGAATCCATTACCAAGATATGGCAAGTATGTTGTAACATTTTAAAATCATGGGGAACAATTTGTTGGAGGATAACTAGGACATAAAGTATCAATGCCGCATAGATCAAAAGACTTGTATCCTTGCAATCATAGTTGGATTAACCCAGGTTTATTCTTGCTCATTCTTTGGTTGCATAAGCATGTATAATCATTCTCTATATCAAGATGTAGATTCAGTTTGCTAGTTCGAGTGATTTCTTGGATTAGAATTATTTCTCACAAGAAAAACCAAATATGGAAGATGATGGTCACACTTGAGCAAATTAAAAACTAAATTGAATTTCATGGATAAAGAGTAACCAAGAAAGAGAGTTAAAACGGGTGAGAGGATAAACCTTTAGGAAAAGATAGAGGCCATAAGTGTTTCTTGCCAAAAAAAACTAGCACTTAAGATTGGGAGTTTTAGAAATGCAAAGATAGAGGCCATAAGTAGATCTTTCCGTAAAATTGTAGCACTTAAAATTGGGAGTAGATTGTGCTACAAAATTTTAGCACTTACAATTCAACGTTCCTAGAAATGTTGGAAAGAGGGTGGCCCTTGAAGACCCATTCCGCTGATATTGGGGTACATAGGTTTATTTAATCATTGGGCAAATATCTCAAAATTAATAAGAATAGTCTTGTCGCCAAAATGTGCATGAGACGAGTACAATGTAATGACGTGACATGAATGTGCGGTCATGAGGTGTTTGAACAAATGAATCTTAGTGCATTAACGTTACTTGATGAACCATTATCAACTCATGCATTAATGTTACTTGATGAACCATTATCAACTCAGTATTGTGATAGCTACGCCATGTTCGACTCTTTTTCCAATTAAAGAACATGAATGAATGAGTATTGTGATAGCTATGCCATATTCTCTTCTTTCTCCTCTAAAAGAACATGAATGCCCAAAATACGATTTCGTTGTTTGCTCTGATTGTTTCTAGTAAGGTGACATTGTCTCCCGATCAGTACTTGATGCCCCTTACTCACTTATATTTTGGGTACAAATAGGTTGTGACAAACAAAAGGAGCCACTATTCTACGAACATTTCCTTATATATGTCGTGAAGTGAATCTATGTGACATTGCCAAAGGTTTGTAAATAAATTTTAAAGCTCTTAGAGGAATTCTCGATCAACTTATGACCCGGTTCTATTCTCGAAAAGCCAAAGGGGTTTCTCACATTGGGGATAAAGAATTATGAGCACATACGCAAGAGAAGTGGACTCAATGATGGGTAGTGTAAATTCTGTGGGCAAGAATGTATCTATTTATCAACTGTGAAATGGCTCAATTTTTCCAGAATCTGATCAGTACTTGTTACAAGTTTATCTATCCTCACACTTTAGGCTGCCAAGACATCCTCCTTAGAGCCTATTTTAGATGGATGTGGTCCATTGCCATTTTGGGAGAAGTGAGATTTTTTTGGCTATTTGGAGACCAAGGAACTAGGTTCTTTCTTACAAAGGAAGAAAGCACTTTCTTTTTGCATGTACTTATGATATGAAAAGAATCTATATTATGAAATTATAAGAGAGAATCTATTTCGTGAGTTTGTAGAGCATTAAAGATACCTATTTGATATCCTCATATAGGTCACACCGGAATTTCAAGAAGCTTTCCCCTTTTTGGGTGACCCGAAAAAAAAAAATGGATTCGTGCTCTTTTTGGGTGACCCGAAAAAAATTCAGGTCACCTGAAATGGGTTAAAGTATTTTTTAAAGTTTTGTGAAAAAAAAAGGCAACGGCCAAATCATGTACTTACTGTTAAATTATAAATGTTCAACATTCGACAGAGTTTTTTCACGTTTGTTTGCTTCATATGAAAATTTTCAAAGCCCCAGTATACGCGCATCTCCAAGTAACCTTTTTTTTTTTTTAATCTCGGACTATCAAAAATCCGGCGATCGAACTTTCATGTGCACGTGAGTCCAATGACCCAAAGTTTTTTTCTTTGTTCATCGACAATCCAACAGGCTAACCTTCATGTGCACCTAAATCCAATGATCCAAAATCTATTTGGTCATCAAATCTAGCCACCGAACATCCATATGCCCTTTAAACACTCATCAAATGACCCAAAAAGTGATCTCCAACCACTGGACAACAAGTCCATGTGCTACCTCTATAAAAAACAAGACTACCCATAAATGAAGAGGTTCACTCTTATCTTTGTACTTTAACCCTAATTTTGATATGGTGATACACTTTAACTTTGTTGGATCTCCCCATAGACCATAGGTGTTTCTATTCCATGTTTTGTGTGCTACCGTTGATTTGGATTCGATCCCTTTTTCGTACCGGAAGTTCATTTTCCAGGATTTCATGTATGAAGTCCATATGGATTCATGTCACATAATCCTGCCTGTTTAGGCGACAACATACCTCTGTAAAGACTATGTAACCAACATACTGAAAAACAGGGAAATGGATCATCCAAAGGTCTAGATCGTTTAGATGTATTTCAAAATTAATAAGAACATTCTGGGCATGCGTCGAACATACTGTTGTTTAGTATGTCGCCGACATGTGCATGCGACAATTACAGCGTATTCATCCTTAGTAATCGTGGCTTTTGATACAGCTTGAGATACAATGGAGTCCGTGGGATGAATGGCCGCTTGCGAGAGATTTGCATGGGGAATCATGGGGGGTTTCAATACATGAATCTCACTGCATTAACATTACTTGATGAAGCCATTACCGACTCCGTAAACTGACAGCTATGTCATGTCCATGTCTTATTTGTAGTAATGCGTATGCTTAGTTAAGCTATGGTATATAACCGAATGCCAATCGTAAGCTACATTTGGCATATGGCAGTACTGAAAGGGATGATGCTCGGAATATGTAGGGCTATATTACTCTCGACTTAACCACGTTGCGAATGGAGGTGTCCTATCATTTTGGATTACGTACATGGAGCTTCTCCGGCAGGTCCACAGTGGCGAGACAAGAAAGCCTAGTAAGGAAGCAGGAAAAAGTGCAGCGAAGCCCCTTAAAGAGTCTTGGGCAGTTTCTTTGGTTGGTACAAACTCCATAAAAGCGATAGGGAGATGGCAGCTACCAACAGCTTTCGTAATGATCATATGCTCTGTTGATGATCGCTCACGCTGTTCTTGTGAGAGGATGGCGAATTATGCTGCTGGATCACAAGTACAGATGCTTTGATGTCTCCACAAGCACTTGCCAGAGCATCACCCACAAGACCCAGATCAGAGCTCTCGGGTTGCCTCTCCAAAGTTGGGCGGAACCCAATTTTCGTATGACCCTTCCCTACTAAAAGTAGCGAGAAGTCGCCTGATCTAGCGATGGCAAGCACGGACTCTACCGAGCTTCTATACATGTGTTCTTCGTAGTAGATGGATTGCCCCGTCGACCTTTCTGGGTTTTCGTCGACTCTGAAGGGTTTGACAGACGCCAATGTATCGTCATCGAGCCTTTCTTCCTCCTCGTTTGGCAGCTCGTCGAGGTTTAAGACATGGCAGGATCCCAGTTCCTGTTGCAGCACAAACCTGAGGACCCACAACGTCACGTTGGGGTGCTCCGCCAGCTTCAGCCCGAATGCAAGAGCTTCCCTATCATCCGCTCCACCGAAGAAGAGGACGGCCACCTTGTGGGGAATGGTCGTCTCTATCAGTTGATCCTCCCCCCACAATCCTCGGTCTACAAGGACACCCACCGAGCAAGGAGCATTTTGCATTACTCTCTGTCCTACCGCTCTGAACTCCGGGTTTAGATTCTCAATGCTTCCATCATCCTTCTGATAGAAGCTATAAGGCACGAGAATGATAGTGGCGCGCTTCTCCGCAGCAGCTTTCCATACATCGTAGTGAATGTTGTCAAGCTCCGAGACAACGCTCAGTAGCCTGACAGGAACCTTCGCTATGCGCCCATATGCCTCAAAAGCGACGAGGATGTTGTCAATGTTATTCATGGAACTAGAGAGCTTCTTTCCATCTTGTTTCGTAGCCCTGCTCAGAGTCATTATAGAAGATGTCCGCTCAGTGAGCTCTACCATGTGCATGGCGAAGAGCTTCAAGGGTTTCCTTTTCGACGCAACCTTACATGCTTCTACCAAATTGAGGATGGCGGGTATACTGCGAGTGCCATGCACGCATATAAGAATGCGAAGCTGATCCTTCTTCACGCCTTCAAGCTTACGGTGCGTGTAGGGCACTGGATCTCTTGCGGGCTTGTAAAGGGCTTTCACCGCTGGAGTGGTAAAGAACATGAGGAGCAAGCACATGAGCACCAGCACCGCAAATGTCTGATCGTCGAAAATCTGCATTAGGAACATGAGAAAAAGGCGAACCGATTCAACATCAGTAAGATCAATGGTGGGAGTGGGAGTGATATCCATAGCCACGCTTATCCACGTGGGATAAACTGATGTGGTCCGTGACGATCAAATGTAGTTTATGTATGATGCTCCTGCTGTATAGTGCGTCATAGATAGAATAATAGGCAGATCGAAAGAGAAAGCTTTATTAAACGAAAAGAGCAGGCGGTATAGAGGCTAGCCTTATACGTACCCCGAGGTCTTTGCCAATGTTGAGGACGATGAGCTCAACAAGCCCTTTTGTGTTCATGAGGAAACCGAATGCAAAGGCCTCTTGCAGCTGGAGCTTCATGGATAGCGCGACAAGCACAGTTCCCGAAATCTTGCCGACAGCTGCGGTGAATACCAAAAGCACAAGGTAGCCGACAGTTCTTCCGCTGTTGATGCTACCAAGGTTAGTCTTCAAGCCGCTAGAGGCGAAGAAAAGGGGAAGCATTAGCACAGTTACAAAGTCTTCTATCTTCTCTATAAGCATCTGTGCGAAAGGTCCGTCATTTGGGATGATGAGCCCGAAGACAAAGGCGCCAAAGAGCGGATGTATACCGATAAGGTCTGTCGTGAATGCGCTCAGCAATACTCCCATCATGGTCACACACACATAAATCTCACTAAGGTCCTCCCTTCCAGTCACTCTGTATGCCAACTTCTCCATGATCCTCTTCACAACAAAGATCATGAAAAGTACGAAGCCCGCGCCCCATAGAAGGACGTATACAGGAGTCGCTGGTCTTCCACTGGGGCCCGATATAGCAACTCCGATGGCCAGAAGTATCCATGCACAGACATCGTTGATAGCAGCAGCTGGAATGACTATTTTAGCAAGGTCCGTGGAGAGGAGCTTGAGCTCCGCCATAATCCTCACAAGCACAGGGAAAGCGGTTATGGAGAGGGGGACTCCCATGAACACAACCAGTGGCCCAAATTTGGCGCCCACTGACATAGTCTCATGGATTAGGCTGGCTATTCCTACCCCTCCTAGGAATGGAAGACCAATACCAGCGATTGCAATAAAGAATGCCATCTTCCCACTCTTTCGGATTTCCTTCAGATCCAGTTCAAGGCCGACCATGAACAGGAAGAAGAGAAGGCCGAGAGTGGCGATTGTGTCCAGTAGTGTGAGGCTTATCTTCGGAAAGATCGCATTGAGATAGGCCCTGCTCCTCCCGAGTCCAGTAGGTCCGAGAAGAACGCCTCCCTATGGACATAGAAATAATCGAAGTTAGTGATTCATAGATAAAGAATATAAACACAAGGAAACTGCAAAAGTCATGGAATTTCCACATACGATGATCTCTGCCAAAACTCTTGGTTGGCGGAAGGGCTTGAAAAGCCATGCCATGGTTCTGGTCACGAGAAGGACGACGGCGGTTTGAATTATGAGAAGAGGAAGGGCAAATTTGATCGGATTGTCCCCCTGCAGGATGCCATTGGATACAGCCTCTCTGACAGGGAAGCAAGGGACTGTGGAGTTGTGAACCATGGTGTGTGTGTGTGAGAGAGAGAGAGAGAGAGAGGCTGGGGCAGTGGGGCGTCGAGAGTGGCAAGGATCCAAGATGGTATATGTAGTCTTTGTGGTCGTAAGGAAACTATTATATGAGGCAATAATGGAGAGCTGCAACAGCAACAGACAATGCGAGGGTCACTCTCGGTGAGGTAGTGACCAGCGACCACTCCTGTATGGATTCTGTGTAGTGAGTGGCTAAGACGACAATCAGTCAATGATTCTCAATTTCTGAACACCGGAAGCGGAGACAGGAAGGGCAGAAAACAAAACTCATGCAAGGAAGAGTAGGCTTAGGCCAAACTTCCTCTTAAAAAAAAAGCAAGTGCAGAAGATTGGTTTACAGAGTTAATGCGACGATTTGGGGCGCTACATCTACTCTTCCGAGTGAAGACGCGAGATCAGAGCAAGACAAGGTGGGCGTGCACGTCCGTTGGTGAATTGAATCGCAATCAACAGCCTGATTTACTGACTGTAAATGAGGGCTGAGAAGGAGACTTGATTTGTGCTCTCTCAAACTACCTGAGGATGAATTTGAGAGGTGCATGTGTGTATATTTATACATGGGATGTCGGGCCACCTGATCATTGTTGATGCTCCGGCGCGCAACGATCATCGGGTCCTGTGTGCAGCCCCCTCGAACTCTACAGCCATTCCTCCAAAATCCATGTAGCTGCGGCCAATTATCATGTGTGTTCGTGTCATGTGTTTTGTGTCGAGATGAGAGAGAGAGAGAGAGAGAGAGAGAGAGAGAGAGAGACGGTACTGGCATATGCATGTTACGTCTACTTTCCATCGCTTGGGGCCCGGTAATTCATCTTTCGCTGCCCGAACTCCTGATGCAAAATCACTCGCCCATCGTTCTCGATTCTGAACCTCCACGGTTACACAATGTAATATGGCAGCCGCCAGAGTAATCCAGGTGAATCAAGAAGTTCATAGCAATCTCTCGCGAAATCCTTTTATCCAGCACGTGGATCCCATCATCCCATACGAGCAGAGTCAAGGTAATCGGCATAGGTATTAGGGAGGTCTGAAGGAAATTCCATCAGGGAACCTGAAGTTAACTCCAACCTTCTATACAAGAAACGACAAGCCATTTTTACACGTTTACCAGATATGTCACAATTTCAAGTGTTAGCCGAAGCGAACTATACGCTCAGGTCTAAGAATTATATAATTGCTTGGACTTTATACATATTCATGTGTCTTTACGCGACCACTCTGAATAATGTGTTCAACGGCATGACAGAGGACATCGATCCTTGGTTGAATGACTTAGGTGCAAAAACCACTTAATGGCGTAAGTGGCTTCTAGGTGAGATAAAAAGATCACAAAACCATCTATCACCTCATCCATAAGGAGTAACTCTATAGGAGTTTAAAAAGATGCGCATGACTGGACTCACGCCAAACCAAGGGGAGTACCCCCTTTGAAAGAGCACTCGTCCAAGCGATATAAAATCATTAGCACTTCTCATTATTAAAAGAGAAAATGCAACATGGATTGATATTCAATCTAGAACTAGCCCCCAATAAACATGATGTAGACTGCTCTATGTTACACTTATGTGTTCGTCGAGTTAGCTTTGATGTGAAAATTTTCCTTATACATAGGCACTTTTCACTCTAGTATTGGTTAGTGGTTTCCTCTCCATGCTACCACATACATGATACACTCATATGTGGTGTTACTTTATACTTAGGGATATTATTTAGCCCTTACTTGAGTTCTATTCATCATCAATAGACAAAGCTATTTGAGCTATCCAACCTCTCTCATTGTCTTACTGCACTTGTACTCCTTACCTGTGCTTCTTGTGTGTCTCTCACACTTCCACACACACCCAAGAGTGGTATCAGAGCAATGTCAATTACTTCTCAAGTTTTGGTTTTTTTCTTGCGTTGTGGCACATGTGCACTTTTAATAATGCAAGTAGACTTGAGTGCATATGTAATCATATTTGTTAACAAAGTGATGAATTATGACCTAAAATTTGAGCATTCATTTTTGCTTCCATTGAATTAAAGATCTTATCATATTCTTGTTTTTTAGCAAAATGGCAGGCAACAATGAATTATTTGGCATGCTTCAACCCCCAAGTTCTTCTAGCTTAGAGCCTACTGTCACAAATGGAGCTTCTTCTTCAAGTACACTTGTTACTCCTTCTCCACCTACACACAAGCAACTTAAATGGGATGGCAAACATGCTCAAGCTCATTCATTTATTGTACTTTTTGTGAAGCGTCATATAGTTCCAAACATTCGGTCATGCATAATGATGTATGTGTTGCAAACTTGAGGAAGCAACTTGAGGATGTATGTATGGCTAAAAATGAGTCTATGGATGTGTATGTGGTATGCATCAAGGAATTGAAATAAAAAGTGACAAAGATAGATGAGATTATTCTAGATCCATTACTCATCTATGCATTGTTAAAAGGATTATGATAATCTTTTCAAATCTCTGCCACTACACTCCCTTTGGTTACAAACAAGAATCTAAATATGTATGCATTTCATGAGGTTGTGTATGTTCATTTGCAAGAAGATAAACCTAGAGTGAATGAGAATAATTTGATTAAGCGAATGCAAGCACTTGCTATCTCATAAAAAAGTGAGAAGCATATATGGTTCACCTTTGGGTTCATCAAAACCAAGGACTCAACCTTTCTCTTAGACTCATCCTCTAATGATGCTGATATGCAAAAGAAGAAGAGATGAACATATTGCCAGAAGGTTGGTCATAATATTGATCAATCTTGCAAAGTGTAATTAAAAGAAGAACAAATGTGATGTATCTATTTCTAAAAATTCCTCAAATGCAAAGAATGATGAAGCCAACATAGCTGAATATTTTGGGCATGTTTTGTTACATGCCATTATGATGCATCATTGCATTCTAAATCTATGGTTGTGAGTGATGCTACTTTGGATTGGTTCATTGATAGTGGTGCTTCAAAGCACAAAACTTCATGCAGAAGGTTCTTTGCATCTTTGAAAATGCACCCAAAAGAGAACATGTGGTGTGTGCAAAGAATGCCTATTATCCTCTCATTGGAGTATTAGAAACTGAGCTTACGTCTACAAATGGAGGAGTGATTCTCTTGAAAAGTTCATTGTATGTACCCGATATTATCAAGAACTTCCATTTAGTTCCTTTGATTCCCAAAGCTAAACTTCATGAACACTTTTTTGATTATAAGTGTATTGTTCATGATTTGATGTGTGATACATGTTACACTTATGTGTTCCTCGAGTAGCTTTGATGTGAACCTTTTCCCTATACATGGGCACTTTTTACTCTAGTGCTGGCTAGAGGTTTTTTCCCCATGTTACCACATACTTGATACTCTCATATGTGGTGGTACTTTGTACTTAGGGATATTATTCAGCTCTTACTTCAGTTCAGTTCATCGTCAATAGAGACAGCTATTCCAGCCATCATCTTCTCCGTATGTCTTACTACGTTTGTGCTCCTTGGGTGTGCTTCTTGTGTGTCTCTTGCACTTCTACACACACCCAACAGTGGTATCAGAGCAGTTTCAACTTCTTCTCAAGTTTCAATTTTTTGCATCGCGGCACGTGCGCACTTTAACAGTGCAAATCGACTTCCGACATAGAAGTGTGAATTTCAATAGCCCAAAAACATTTCCACCAGTCAGAATTGCCATTTCAAAGCCATTCGTGCAATTAGAATCGCCATCAAAGTGACGGTTTGTGAGCTGAAATTTCAGCACTCATTTCAGCTTTCATCGAAGTGAAGATTTTGTCACATTCTTGTTCCTTAGTGAAATGGCGGGCAGCAATGACTTGTTTGGCATGCTTCAAGCTGAAGATAAGCTTGATGGGACTAACTATCCGATGTGGTCTTACATGATGAAGCATTTCTTGTTGCAAAACAACTTTGGAACATAGTGGTAGATGTAGATCGAAGACCAGTAGGTGCTTCTACTTCACAGTCTAGTGTCACAGATGGAGCTTCTTCTTCGAGTACAGTGGTTTCTCCTTCTCCACCTACACAAGAGCAGCTTAGATGGGATGGAAAAGATGCTCAAGCTCATGCTTTGATTGTGCTTTCAGTGAAGCGTCATATAGTTCCACACATTCGGTCATGTTCTACATCGAGACAGGCATGGGACACTCTTGCTTCTTTGTATGTCGTATGTAATGAAGCACGTGTTGCATACTTGAGGAAGCAACTTGAAGATGTATGTATGGCTGAAAATGAGTCGGTGGATGTGTATGTGACATGCATCAAGGACTTGAAAGAGCAATTGGCAAACATAGATGAGATCATTCTAGATGCATCACTCATTTCTACATTGTTGAAAGGATTACCAGAATCTTTTCAAAGCTTTGCTACTACACTTCGTTTGGTTGCAAACGAAAATCCTAATATGTATGCATTTGATGAGGTTGTGTCTCTTCTTTTGCAAGAAGAGCAATCTAAGTGAATAGGAGTGGTTGGATTGAGGGAACGCAAGCTTTTGCTATCTCACAAAAGGGGAAAAGCAAGTATGGTTCAACTTTGGGTTCATCAAAACCAAAGCCTCAAGCTTCCTCTTCCACTCATTCCTCTAATGATGGTGATTTGCAAAAGAAGAAGAGATGCAAATATTGCCGGAAGGCTGTTCATACTATTGATGAGTGTAGAAAGCTTGCAAAACACAATGAAAAGAAGAAGGAATCCGGCATGTCTATTGCTGAAAATTCAGCAAATGCAAAGAATGATGAAGCTAACATGGCTCAAGATTTTTGGGCATGTGTTGTTACATGTCATTATGATGCTTCTTTACATTCTAAATGTATGGTTGTGAGTGAGGCTGATTCGGATTGGTTCTTTGATAGTGGTGCATCAAAGCACATAACATCATGCAAAAGATTTTTTGCCTCTTTGAAAGATGCACCTAAAGGAGGACATGTGGTGTTTGCAAACAATGCCTCTTATCCTATCATTGGAGTACGAGAAATTGAGCTTACGGCTGCAAATGGAGGTGTGATTCTCTTAAAAAATGCATTGTATGTGCCTGGTATCAAGAAGAACTTAATTTGAGTTTCGTTGATTGCCAAAGCTGGACTTCATGTACACTGTTGATGATAAGTGTATGGTTCATGATTTCAGCAATGGCGATGTTATCGTGATGTCCAGTACATTATGTAATGGTTTGTATCGCATGGATACATACAAGAGGGCTACCTTGAATGCCTTAGTTGCTCATACTTCTTCCATGGCTGAAATGGAGCTTTGGCACGCTCGTTTTGGTCATTTAAACTTCAATAGTTTGCTCTACTTGCAAAAGAAGGACATGGTTATTGGCTTGCCTACACTTGAGTCCATTGAAAAGCATGCATGTGAAGGTTGCATTCTTGGAAAAATGCATCGTGCTTCTTTTCCAAAAGATAGTCATACACACACTACAGAAAATTGCAACTTGTTCATAGTGATGTATGTGGTCCCGTCAAGACTCCATCTGGGAAGCATGTATATTTTGTTACCTTCATTGATGATGCTACTCGCCATACATGGGTGTATCCTATGAAAGCAAAGAATGAGGTATTTTCTTGCTTCAAAGCATTTTTAACTATGGTTGAAAATTTTTCTTCACAAAAGCTTTTGACTCTACGCACGGATCGTGGTGGTGAGTACATGTCACATGAGTTTAATGATTTTCTTCATGAAAGAGGTATTTCAAACCAATGTACGGTGCCATATACACCTCAACAAAATGGTGTTTCCGAGCGTAAAAATAGAACTCTACTTGAAATGGCTCAATGTATGGTTAAAGGAAAGCATCTTCCTCATAAGTTTTGGATGGAAGCGGTCATGTGTGCAAACTATGTATTGAATCGCTGCCCTACAAAAGCATTGAGAGTCATCACTCCTTATGAGGCTTGGAATGGTCATAAGCCTATGGTTAGTCACATGCATGTGTTTGGTTGTTTGGCATATGCTCTTCTGCAATCACAACAACATCACAAACTTGATGACAAGGAAAAGAATGTATATTTGTTGGTTATAGTGCTGAAAGTAAGGGATATCAGTTGTACCATCCATTGATGAACACAACTATTGTGAGTCGAGATGTGGTATTTGCTGAAAATTCAGTTTTCCCTCTACTTGAATGCAAAAAACTGCCAACAGTTAGCTCACAAGATATGTTCGTTACACTCATGTCTTTGTTCCAAAATGGTGCGCTTGACTATGGCCATGTAGACCAGCCAACTGAGGTTCAAAGGGCTGAAAAATTCCAGCCAAATAGGGCTGAAAATGCAGAGAATTTCTAGCCAAACATGGCTAAAAAATTTCAGTCAGAAGATGTCCAAACTGCTGGAAATTTCCAGCCACATATGGCTGAACATTTGCGTCAAAATATGGCTGAAACTAAGCATGAAATTCAGCCCACACATGATGTACATATTGAAGATGTTTTACATAATGAACACTGTCTATCAAGAGTGCACAATCTATGCCAAAGTGCCTGAAACAAACTTTGCAGGACAGCAAATTGAGTGCACCTTTACTTGGTAGAACAAGATCAAGCTCTCACCATGCATCAAGTAATTTTGTGGATTATTCTCTTATTGCTACAACATGTAATGAAGAGCCACTTTCTTTTGAAGATGCATGTGATGATCCACCATGGATGAGTGCTATGCAATCAAAAATGGATTCCATACATAAGAATGGTACTTGGGAGTTATGTGAATTGCCAAAAGGAAAGAATGCCATTGGTACAAAGTGGGTTTACAAGATTAAGAGAAAATCTGATGGTGCCATTGATCGCTACAAAGCTAGATTGGTTGCCAAAGGATATGCAGAACAATATGGCATTGACTATGAGGAAACTTTCTCACCTACTTCACGCATGACTACCATTCGTACCATGGTTGCGTTCGCTGCCCATCGAGGTTGGAAAGTGCATCAATTGGACATAAAAACAACCTTCTTGAATGGTGATTTGCAAGAAGAGGTTTATGTGAAGCAACCTCCTGAATTTGCTATGAAAGGGAAAGAACATATGGTTTGTCGCTTGCATAAAGCTTTGTATGGTCTCAAGCAAGCTCCACGTGCATTGTATGACAAAATACATAAGCACTTGATTGCTCTTGGCTTCACATGTAGTCCGATTGAAAGCACACTCTATGTACACAAAAATGGGGCCGATCTTATAGTGCTTGTTCTTTATGTCGATGACATACACTTGACTGGGTCATGTGATGCAAAACTTGACATTCTTATGGCTGATTTGTAGCATACTTTTGATGTCACTTATCTTGGTCTTTTGAGCTACTATCTTGGCATCCTGTTTGTATCCGTTGAGGGGGGAATTGTTATGCATCAAGCAAAGTATGTTGAAAAACTACTTCAGCGTTTTGATTTTGAGGATTGTAAGCCAATTTCCACACCAGTTGAGATAGGATTCAGGTTCTCAGTTGAGGATTCCAGTGATGCATTTGACACTTCTCTTTATCAGCAAGCTGTGGGATGTCTTATATATGCATGCAACACAAGGCCGGATGTACAGTATGCAGTTTCCCAGTTGAGTCGATTCATGCATAACCCTAGCACTAAGCATTGGCAAGCGGTGAAATGTGTGTTTAGATATCTTCGAGGCACTTTGAGCTTAGGTCTCTTTTATGGCAGAGATGTTCAACCATGCTTGCATGCTTTTACAGATAGTGATTGGGCTGGTTGTTATGATACTCATGTGTCCATTAGTGGTAATTGCTTTTTCCTTGGAGACTCATGCATATCTTGGTTGAGTAAGAAGCAACCTACAGTGGTGACATCGAGTTGTGAAGCTGAGTACAGGGCAATTGTAACAGCGACAGTGGAGTGTATATGGTTGAGACGCCTATTGATGGATCTTTGCATGGAGATTGATGCTGCTATGCATATTCTCACAGATATTTAAAGTTCTTTGGCTGTTGCACGAAACCCAGTGTTTCATGCACAGACCAAACATATTGAGGTGCATTATCACTATGTGAGAGAGCGCCTTCATGCAGGAGATATTGATTTGGTATATGTGCCTACACAAGATAATGTGGGAGACATATTCACCAAAGCTCTTCCACGAGAAAATTTTGAAGCTTTTCGAAAAGCTTTAGGCTTGTTACCTTGTGGTGGCTGATCTGTCACTCCCTGTATGTGTTCACATCATTCGCTCCAGGGGGTTTTGTTACACTTATGTGTTCCTCGAGTAGCTTTGATGTGAACCTTTTCCCTATACATGGGCACTTTTTACTCTAGTGCTGGCTAGAGGTTTTTTCCCCATGTTACCACATACTTGATACTCTCATATGTGGTGGTACTTTGTACTTAGGGATATTATTCAGCTCTTACTTCAGTTCAGTTCATCGTCAATAGAGAGAGCTATTCCAGCCATCGTCTTCTTTGTGTGTCTTGCTGCATTTGTGCTCCTTGTGTGTGCTTCTTGTGTGTCTCTCACACTTCTACACACACCCAACAATACATTATGCAATGGTTTGTATTGCTTGGATACATTCAAGAGGACTACCTCAAATGCCTTGGTTGGTCATAGTTCCATCATGGCTGAAATGGAACTTTGGCACGATAATTTCGATCACTTGAAGTTCAACAATTTGCTATACCTACAAAAGGACATGGTTATTGGTTTTCCAACACTTAAGTCCATTGAAAAGCATGAATGTGAAGCTTTCATTGTTCTAGAAATGCATTGTGCTTCCTTTGCAAAAGCTTTGCGTACACATAGATTAAGAAAATGATAACTTATTCATCGTTATGTATATGATCTTAACAAGACTTCATCCTTTAGAAAACATGTATATTTTATTACATTCGTTTATGATGCTACTAACCATATATGGTTGTATCCAATGAAAGAAAAGAATGATGTATTTTCTTGCTTCAGAGGATTTTTAGCTATGGTTGAAAATGTTTTTGGAAACAAGCTTTTGACTCTACATAGAGATCATGGCAGTGAATACATGTTGCATGAGTTTAATGCCCTTCTTCATGAAAGAGAAATTTGAGCCCAATAAGTGATTCCATATAAACCTCTAAAAAATGTGTTGCATAGTGTAAAATTAGAACACTCCTTGAAATGGCACAATTTATATTTAAATGAAAACACTTCTTTAAAATTTTTTGATTGAAGCGGTCATGTGTGCAAGTTGTGTGTTGAATCGCACGTCTAGAAAAGCATTGAGAGTCGTTACTCCTTATGAGGCTTGAAGGAATGGACATGAAACTATCTTTAGTTAGATGCATGTGTTTGGTTGTTTTGCATATGCTCTTGTGCCATCACAACAATGTCACAAACTTGATGAAAAGGAAAAGAAATGTATATTTATTCGTTATTATGCTGAGAGTAAGCAAAATCATTTGTACCATCCATTGATAGACACAACTATTAGGAGTCGAGATTCGGTGTTTGATAATAATTTAGTTTTCAGTCTACTTGAATGCAAAAAACAGCCAAGAGTTACCTCACAAGATGTTTTTGATACATGCATGCCTTTGTTCAAAAGTGGTGTGCTTGACTATGGCCATGTAGGGCAACCAAGTGAAGTTCAATCTGCTGAAAAATCCTAGTAAAGTAGAGCTAAACTTGTAGAGATTTTCTATCCAACAAGCCTAAAATTCTCCACCCTAACAATGGTTGGAACTACTAGAAACTTCACGCCACATATGGCTAAATACTTGCATCAAAATATGGCCTCAAATGAGCATGAAATTCAGCTTATCATGACATAAATGTTGATGATGTAATACATAATGATCAAATTTCTATCAAGAGTGAAACAACTATGAAATAGTGGCTGACACAAACTTTTCAAGAAAACAAATTAATTGCACCTTTACTTGGTAGAACAAGACCAAGATCTCGCCATGTATCAAGTAATTTTATGGATTATTTTCTTACTACAAAAACATGTAATGAAGAGCCACTTACTTTTGAAGATGCATGGGATGATCCACAATGGATGAGTGCTATGCAATCACAAATGGATTCCATGCATAGGAATGCTATTTCGGAGTTATACAAATTTCCAAGAGCAAAAAAAATGCTATCATTACAAAGTGGGTTTACAAGGTTGCCTTGATGTGAACCTTTTCCCTATACATGGGTACTTTTTAACCTAGTATTGGTTGAAGGTATTATCCTCATGTTACCACATACATGATACACTCATGTGTGGTTGTATTTTTTTTTGTCGAGAGATTATTCATCTCTTAGTTTAATTCTAGGCATCATCTTCTCCATCCATCTTCTCCATGTGTACTGCATTTGTGCTCCTTGCTTGTGCTTGTTGTGTGTCCTTCACACTTCTGCACACACCCACTCGATAGATAAATTGGCTCCTACTTATATGCTATATCGAAAAGTTAGAACCTTAGAATATAAATGTTTGATTTCTTAAGTTGGTTTCTCATAGATAAATGAAATCTTTATAGTGGAGAGAAGCTTTTTAATTTATAATATTGCCATACACAATAAGATTTATTTTAGTAAAGCATATTTTAGGACATTTATCTCTAATGTGCTCAAATCATCCTCTATATTGTTTGCTCAAATAAACTTGTCAATGTGAGAACAATAGTGTATATATCCAATGGAAATGGAGGCATTATATGCTTGAGATGTCAACCCTGTATTCGATCTATGAAGGGATTTCTTTCCAAAAAATCTCATCATGGAATCCCCTACTCATGTGATGCTTGGGAAATAAGCAAAACTTTCTTCAAAAGGGTCCATTTCTCTTACAGACATTGAATATCGTTGAATCCTACCCAGAGGCCAGAAATATCAATCTTAAAAGATATCAATCTAGATAATTTTCTAGAACATTGTAATATGAGTAGAATAATGAATATATTATCATTATTCATTTAGAATATATTCGAGAAACATGTAGAGTACGATTGGAAGCATGGATCATCCCCCAAATAAGAATGCAAAAATGGAAAAGATAACAATATGTGTCTCACACCAATCAACAAAACTCCATCAAGAATATTAGTAACGGAGCACAGGAGGACCATCAAGGCGTTAAGCATCGTTCACCATGAAAATTTTTTATATCTAAGAATACCAAAGAAAATCAGGAGTTTTAGTGCATGGTGCAAATTATCTAACGATTTTAATAAAAAATTGGGTAGCCTTCTTCATTCTCTATCTACAGGATGTGAGAACATGGAAGTATCCTAAAAACATCTTATCACGTGGCTATTAACCTGGTAAGATAGAAGAGTGTCTTTCCTACCAGTTCTGTTATAGAGGAGTGTCCTAAAAACTCCAATGTTATAGGAAATCGGTTCTGTTTGCTAATTCTCCTTAAAAACATGTTCAATGGTTCTCGACATAAGAATATTTGAAGGAGCTTTGAATTTCCAATTTCCTTGTTATGAGAATCTCTAATGTTTTTGTACCTACATATTTCCCGCAATAAACCTACTTTTTGTATTAAATAAGATTCTTGTAATATTGATGAGTCTGCACATCATCAAATGAGTCTAATATTGATGAGTTTGCACATCAAATGATGTTGGTAGGAAAAACATAAGCCTTGCTAATTTTGAATGGCTAGTTGGAATTAACTACGAAAAAGATAACATGTCTCCAGGATTACCATTGAATCGTTATTATAAATATTTCACTACAAGGAATACGAGCGTATAGCAACAGTTAAGGCGACAAAATTTCATCGTTATAAAATTGCAGAATGCATCATAATGAGCATCACGCGTGCACTGTCGATTAAACGACGATCCAAACGACATTTTTTGCGACTTGTGGCGCGATGGGGTCTCCGCATAGAGCGTCGCTAACACGACAGTTTTGAATAACGTCGCATAAGCGATGCTTTGTTGCATCGCATAAGAGATGCTTGTTTCGTCGCATAAGCGACGCTAAAACATGTCGCTCATAGCATCGCTTACATGACGGTGTGTTGAGGGAAAAAAATTAAAACGTTGGAGGCTCTTTGGATTGGCATTTTCACACATCTGATCGAAGAGCTCTCCAACGTTGGCAATTGCGTTGCGCTTACGAGCTGAAGCAAGTATATGCAAAATTTTTGTTTTGCCTAAGCTCTCTTTTATTGTCTCCCTCTGTCTCTGTTTCTCTCTTTCTACATCTTTCTCTCTTTGAATTCTCTCTCTCTCTCTCTCTCTTCTTTCTCTCTTTATTGTAGGTTATTCAAGAAGCTAACCAAACAAAAAGTATGGCGAACTATTGTAAATACAATTTCTATTCTTTGTATATCATTTGAATTGTGTTATTTTCATTAGATAGCATACTCACACTTATTGATATGCACTTATACACTTATACATGATGAAGATGCACTTTCACACATATACACATACACACATGCACATACACACACATATATACACACAGATACATGTGCACATACACTTAGACATACACACATATACACATGCATATGCACAAACATTTCTACAACCACATAAAAAGACTTACATGCATGCATTATTGCGCATATATATATATATATATATATATATATATATATATATATATATATATATATATATATATATATATATATATATATACATACTCATTAACATATACGCAAATACATGTATATGCACATCCACATGCATGCACATGGATGCAAATGGAAATGCATCCACATACACATGCATTTTTCATACATATACACATGCATATACATACATTATACACATATATATGCACACACGTACACACACATATACACATGCACACACAACATACCTACATATACACATATACATGCACATACATACATATACACATAGAGTTACACATATACATGCACATACATATACACACACATACATATACACAATCATACACATGCACATGCACATACTCATACACACATAGACACTTACACTTACACATGCACATGCACATACATACATATACACACACAAACACATGCACATACATACATATACACACACATACATATACACTTAGGTACACACATATGAATGAATTATATAATTAAAGTATTAAAACACATATACACATGCACACACACATGCACATACCTACATATAGACATATACATGCGCATACACACATATACACATAGAGCTACACATATACATGCACATACATATACACACACATACACATGCACATGCACATACTCATACACATATACACTTACACATGCACATGCACATATATACATATACACACACATACACATGCACATACATACATATACACACATACACATACACTTAGGTACACACATATGAATGAATTATATAATTAAAGTTTTAAAACACATATACACATGCACACACACATGCACATACCTACATATACACATATACATGCACATACACACATATACACAAGAGTTACACATATACATGCACATCCATATACACACACATACACATGCACATGCACATACTCATACACACATATACACTTACACATGCACATGCAGATACATACATATACACACACATACACATGCACATACATACATATACACACACATACATTTACACTTAGGTACACACATATGAATGAATTATATAATTAAAGTATTAAAACACATGCTTAATATAAACAATAATAACAATCAATAGAACAAAACTCTTCATTACTTAATACCATACACACAATTCAAAACATAACTGAGATGAAAAATATATAGATTATATATATATATATATATATATATATATATATATATATATATATATATATATATATATATATATATATATATATATATATATATATATATATATATATATATATCTATATATCAATGTAAATACATATAATCCAATGTCATAATCAACTAAAATCCTAATTATCATCATCATGATCATCATCAGTATCATGATTATCCTGATCATCCTCATCCTCATCGTCAGGATCACCCTTTGACGATCAAGATCGTCCCTCCTGTGTCTGTCTCTCCACCTCATCCATATCTGTCTCTCCATAATACTCCACTATTACATATAACAAACATAAATAAATAAAACAATTAAACCATTCATAAAAATAAAATAATTCTATAAAATTTAATAATACTCACAAAGGCATCAGGATGATCTTGCATATACTCGCTCAAACGTCGATATCCAAAATGTGTAGCATACTCGATCTCATGTTTTGTAGGATATCGGCCATAATCCTTCCGCTACATTGAAACAAAAAAAAAAATTAGTTGCTTGCATTTTAACTAAAATAAAAAATATACTCACTATAACACATATACTTACAAATGTAGCTACAAAACCATTATGGCCCATTTGGCCTAGGTGCAATGTGTGGCCCGAGTCCACTCTCTTCTTTGCAGCAGCCTGTTTATTTGAGAAAAAAATACATAAGTTAAATGTAAAAAATTGCTAAAATATATAAAAATTAAAAATATAAACTATTAATTTGTGTACCTTCTGCTGAGGAAATGACTCCTGAAGACGTAGCTCTCTACGAAAAACTGCCACGTCTCAGGTGGTATGTTAGGTCGCCTCTTATTTTTTTCCACCATACAATATCTCCTGTTAATTCAATCTCAAACAGAAAAAAAAAATTAGAATACATACACATATATACACACACATACACATACACATACCCACATACACATATACAGGCAAACATATATGCATACATATATGTATACATATACACATATACACATATACATACATATAACATAAACACACATATACATATCCACATATATACGTACACAGACATGCATGCATATACACTCATTCATACAAAATACATGCATTTATCCCACAATAATGCGTAGTTTTGTATATGTGAATATGTGTGTATGTGTAAATATGTATATGTGAATATGTGTGTATGTGTAAATATTTATATGTGAATTTTTTGTGTATGTATATAATCAGATTATTAATATCAAATACCATTATTTGTAGATTCTGATCAATCAGATGGAACTCCACCATCGTCTCCTCATCGTGCAACGACTATATACTGTAAGTATATCAAACATTTAATTTTAAATATATTTGATGGATAAATAACTTATATTTTTTTTTATTTCTTATTATGTGCAGATTCTGATCAATTAGAGGGTACTCCACCACCTCCTACCCATGCAAGGACTTTACATGTGTCCTCCGATAGGAATTATGATGAATTTCGCTATCAAGAGCATATTATATGTTGGTGTAACTCTTGTTATGGCACGTATCGAAGACCACGATTGGAATGTATTGAACATGAGGCACAGTATGGTACTTTTGAGCATGCACCATCACTTGGTCAACATGATAATGCTTGGGTATGTATTTCTTATATATATTAATGTCATTATTTTATTTAAAAACCATATACAAAATCAAATTACTGTTGATATACAGGAATACTTGCTCGATGATGATGATGATGATAATTTTTCTCATAATGTTAATATACCTCGTACACGTCATGGACTTGCTGTTCATCAATTACAAGCAGAGGTTTCTAGAAATCCTCTACCTCCTGGTTTAGAGACTGAAACGGCTTGAAGAAGATATGGAGGATGGAATAGAGGACCACTTCCTTGAGATGGAGAGGTTTTCAACTTTTAGGGTAATCGCTATATGATTGCTCCATCCACTATTACTAATGCTGGTCATGGTCTCTTTATTGTAGAGGATTTGTATGTGCCTCCGAACTCTGAAGTCACTCTTATGTCATTTTGTGGTCCTATATATGGATTTGGAGATTGGCATCGACTTTCACGTTATGTTCAAAGCATGAGTACTTATGGAATATGCTTGAATGCAGCATCCCTTACAAGTAGAAGGTTTTTACATGTAGAAAATGAAAGATTATATATTGATGGAAGACCTTACACACATGGAAATATAGCAGGTTTAATAAATAGAGGTTGAGGATTACATAATAGTTCAAGGACTAATTGCACATTTGAGGAGCGTGAAAATAGGCATGAATCACCATACATGAGTAGAGATGTATCAAGATACATAGTTGGGAATGCTATTACTACATTACATGCCGGTGATGAACTATTATTGAATTATGGATGGCGTAGACCTCCAAGAGCACCTTTTAGCTAGAGAGAATAAAAATTTTCTATCCATATTTAATAAGTTATATACTTAATTCTATATTTAAAGTTTACTTTTTATTCATTTATGGAATACTAATGAATTTTATTTATATGTGTAGATTCCAACGTATGATGTTGATGATATTCCTCCAGAGCATTCACAATCGCCAATAAGACCTCATTTATCAGAAGCTTCTATGAGGAGGCTACGCAAAAGTAATCCTATGGAATATGCAAGGTTGAAAGATCTGTATTCAAAAGACGATAAAGTAGAAGATTTGTGTGACATGATGAAGATGATGGCATGGCAGATTTTATTGAGGATTGGTATCAAAGTGGCAGTGAGAGCATTGATATTTCTAAAACTGAGAAATATCTTCGAGAGGAATGTCTAAAGCATGTATATGAAGGAAGTCGTTTGACACGACTAAGTGCGAGCTTACTTATTCTCAACCTTCAAAATCGTTTTGGATGGACTAATGTATCTGTTTCGACACTATTAAGATATAATTTTCAATTTTCTATCTATTTATATATATATGCATATATATATATATATATATATATATATATATATATATATATATATATATATATATATATATATATATATATATATATATATATATATATATATAAATACATGCATATATAAACATACACACACATATACACACATTTTGAAGGATGGAAAAATAATTTTAAAGGATGGGCGAACAAAAAGTGTCCATTCAATGCAGGTTTTTATTCTTAGTTTAGATAAGATAAGAACAAGAACTTGAATTGAATGGACACTTTTTGTCCACACATCTTTTAAAACTATTAATGCATCTTTCAAAATATTCACGGAAAATTTGATTGTTTGGATGGCAAGATACGATTGTTTGTTTTGGAGGATATGAAGTATGTACCTTCATTGAATGATTTGTCGATTCTATCATATGTTCCATTTGAAAGTGTGAGAAGCAGATTTATAATTGTTATTCAAAGAATTTGGCACTGTTTATAAGACATACAATGGTGACCTGGATGAATCACATGCATAGAGGTTAATCAAGATAGAGCAACCTGATTATAATGGACTAGTGCCAGCAGGATTCCTGGGGTATGCAGTAAAGCTCTTGCATGTCAATGATGAGCATCTGAACTTTAGGATACAAAGTGCAAATCATGGTGGCTTGAGAGGATCACTTTTATATAGCTTGTTCAAAGAACTTCAGTGTCATAAACCTAAAGTTCTTTGAACAAGCTGTATAAAAGTGATCCTCTCAAGCCACCATGATTTCCACTTTGTATCCTAAAGTTCAGATGCTCATCATTGACATTCAAGAGGTTTACTGCATACCCGAGGAATCCTGCTGGCACTATTCCATTATAATCAGGTTGCTCTATCTTGAGTAACCGCTATGCATGCGATTCATCTAGGTCACCATCGTATGGCCTATAAATAGTGCCAAAATTCTTTGAATAGCAATTATAAACCCGCTTCTCACACTTTCAAACTGAACATATGGTAGAATCGACAAATCATTCAATGAAGGTACATACTTCATATCCTCCAAAACACACTATCGTATCGTGCCATCCAAAACAATCAAATTTTTTGCTAATATTTTGAAAGTTGCATATAAGCATACACATATATTAGATTATATGCATATATATATATATATATATATATATATATATATATATATATATATGTATATTTATTTATTTAATTTTTTTAATATATCTTTTTTTTATGAACTTACAGGTCATTATCTGAAAAGTTTTTACCAAGTCAGAATATTCTTCCTACCTCACATGACGAAATGAAGAAGATAATAAACAATCTTGGTATAGATTATCAATGTATACATGCATGTCCTAACGATTGTATTTTATATAGAGTTGAATATGTAGACTCTTTGACATGTCCCAAATATCAATCTCCTCAATATCAGGGCGAAGAAGGTAAAATCCCAAAAAAGGTATTGAGACATTTTCCATTGGCTCCACGGATTAGACATATGTTTCAAAGCCCCGTATTATCAAAGCTTTTGACTTGTCAACATGATCACAAAAGTACTGATGGAATAATTAGAAATCCTCATGATAGTGTTGCTTTTTAGCATATTGATTCTACATGGCCTGAATTTGCACAAAATCCACAGAATCTAAAGTTAGGAGTTGCATTAGATGGGGTTAATCCATTCTCCATGAACTCGAGTAAATGGTCAACATGGCCAGTGGTAGTCATAAACTACAATCTTCTGCCATATCGTAGCATTAAAAAGGATATGTGTGTGTGTATGTGTATGTGTCTATGTGTATGTGTCGCTATGCGTCTATGAGTGTGTATGTGTTTATGTGTGTGCATGTGTCTATGTGTATGTATGTGTCTATGTGTGTATGTGTATGCATGTATGTATGCATATGTGTGTATGTGTGTGTATGCATTATGTATGCATATGTGTGTGCATGCATTACGTATGTGTATGTACGCATGTGCATTATGTATGCATGTAAGTATGTATGTATGCATATGCATATGCATTATGTATGCATATGAATATGCATTATGTATGCATATGCATATGCATTATGTATGCATATGCATATGCATTATGTATGCATATATATGCATGTATGTGTATGTGTGTGTATTTCTCTCTATATGTGTATGCATATATGTGTGTGTATGTGTGTGTATATGTGTCTGTATGTGTTTATGCATGTGTATGTGTGTATATGCATCATTATGTGTGTATGTGTCTATGTGTGTATGTGTGTGTGTGTATATGTGTGTGTATGTGTGTGTGTGTCTATGTGTATGTGTGTGTATCTATGAGTGTGTATGTGTTTATGTGTGTGTATGTGTCTATGTGTGTGTATGTATCTATGTGTGTATGTGTATGCATGTATGTATGCATATGTATGTGTATGCATGTGTATGTGTGTGTATGCATCATTATGTGTGTATGTGTCTATGTGTGTATGTGTGTGTGTATATGTGTGTGTATGTGTGTGTGTCTATGTGTATGTGTGTGCGTCTATGAGTGTGTATGTGTTTACGTGTGTGTATGTGTCTACGTGTGTGTATATGTCAATGTGTGTATGTGTATGCATGTATGTATGCATATGTGTGTGTATGCATTATGTATGCATACGTGTGTATGCATTATGTATGCATACGTGTGTATGCATTATGTATGTGTATGTATGCATGTAAGTATGTATGTATGCATATGCATATGCATTATGTATGCATATGTATGCATGCATGTCTATGTGTGTCTATGTGTCTATGTGTGTATGTGTATACATGTATGTATGCATATGTGTGTGTATGCATGTGTATGTGTGAGTATGCATCATTATGTGTGTATGTGTCTATATGTGTATGTTTGTGTGTTTCTATATGTGTGTGTGTGTATGTGTATGTGTCGCTACACATCTATGAGTGTGTATGTGTTTATGTGTGTGTATCTGTCTATGTGTGTGTATGTGTCTATGTGTGTATGTGTATGCATTTATGTATGCATATGTGTGTGTATGTGTGTGTATGCATTATGTATGCATATGTGTGTGTATGCATTATGTATGTGTATGTATGCATGTGCATTATGTATGCATGTAAGTATGTATGTATGCATATGCAATATGCATGTATGTGTATGTGTGTGTATGTCTCTCTATGTGTGTGTGTATGCATATATGTGTGTGTATGTGTGTATGTGTGTATGTGTGTATGTGTGTGTATATGTGTCTGTATGTGTGTATGCATGTGTATGTGTGTGTATGCATCATTATGTGTGTATGTGTGTATGTGTGTATGTGTGTATGTGTGTATGTGTGTGTGTATATCTGTGTGTGTATGTGTGTGTCTATGTGTATGTGTGTGTATCTATGATTGTGTATGTGTTTATGTGTGTGTATGTGTCTATGTGTGTGTATGTGTCTATGTGTGTATGTGTATGCATGTATGTATGCATATGTATGTGTATGCATGTGTATGTGTGTGTATGCATCATTATGTGTGTATGTGTCTATGTGTGTATGTGTGTGTGTATATGTGTGCGTGTATGTGTTTGTGTCTATGTGTATGTGTCGCTACACGTCTATGAGTGTGTATGTGTTTATGTGTGTGTATGTATCTATGTGTGTGTATGTTTCTATGTGTGTATGTGTATGCATGTATGTATGCATATGTGTGTGTATGTGTGTGTATGCATTATGGATGCATATGTGTGTGTATGCATTATGTATGTGTATGCATGCATGTGCATTATGTATGCATGTATGTATGTATGCATATGCATATGCATTATGTATGCATGTATGTGTATGTGTGTGTATGTCTCTCTATGTGTGTGTGTATGCATATATGTGTGTGTATGTGTGTATGCATGTATATGTGTGTGAATGCATCATTGTGTGTGTATGTGTGTATGTGTGTTTGTATGTGTGTGCACCTCTATGTGTATGTGTGTGTGTCTATGAGTGTGTATCTGTTTATGTGCAGTGTATGTGTCTATGTGTGTGTATGTGTGTATGTGTGTATGTGTGTATGTGTATGCATGTATGTATGCATATGTGTGTGTATGTGTGTGTTGCATTATGTATGCATATGTGTGTGTATGCGTTATGTATGTGTATGTATGCATGTGCATTATGTATGCATATGCATTATGTATGTGTATGTATGCATGTGCATTATGTATGCATATGTGTGTGTATGCATGTAAGTATGTATGTATGTACGCATATGCGTATGCATTATGTATGCATATGTATATGCATGTATGTGTATGTGTGTGCATGTCTCTCTATGTGTGTGTATGCATATATGTGTGTATGTGTGTGTATGTGTGTGTGTATGTGTGTGTGTATGTGTGTGTATGTGTGTGTATGTGTGTATGTGTGTGTATGTGTGTGTATGTGTATGTGTATATGTGTGTGCATGTGTATGCATTATGTGTGCATGTGTGTATGCAACATTATGTGTGTATGTGTGTATATGTGTGTGTATTTGTGTGTGTATGTGTGTGTGTCTATGTGTATGTGTGTGTGTGTCTATGTGTGTGTATGCATATGTATGTGTGTGTAAGTGTGTGTGTGTGTGTGTGTGCGCATGCCTGGCTTCAATGAGATGTGTCTCTCTCGCTCTCTCTCTCGCTCTCTCTCGTTCTCTTCTTGCTCTTGCGTGTTAATCCCGGCACAAATGTGCCGAGAGAAATCGATTTTTTTTTAAAACATTCTAGAGCGTTGCATATGCGACGCTATCCAGTTTGCCAATGTCACAAATAGCATCACTAATTAGTGATGCTATTTGCGATGCACTCATTTAGCATCGCATAAGCGACGCAAGCATCCCTTATGTGACGAATGCCCAAAAGAAAAATATCCAAAAATACGACCGTCGCTTATGCGATGTTAACGTCACATAAGCGATGGTGCTCTTTTTTTTTCAATTCGGGGGCGTCGCTACGCCCCCTATTTTTTGTAGTGTTTATATGTTGCATTATTTCCGATTGAACACTTATGTTTATTGAAATAATGTGACATAATTATAACGGAGAATGTGATATTATAGCGTCTAAAACTTCATGTCATAGCTAGGAGAAAATAGGCTTCATATTCAAATCTTTGAATTTTTAAATGAATGCTTAATTTCGAATGTCACAGCTCGATTTCCCATCTCTTGTAACGTTATTATAAAAATTAGTCCATAGAATTATCGATCATAAGCAGACAGTAACTCGTATACTAGAATGGCTCATGTTCAAGTTAATTTGATAAAATAAAGCATTTCATTTTTCATATTTAGTGCACCAAAACGCAATTAATGTAATGTACTTGTCAGAGTAGGTTCCATGGAACCCAAGTAATCATGGCTTCATATCATGCAATCTACACTTAACATTCCTAAGCACTTTAAACTTTATAAAAGCCACAAAAAAATCATAAAGCAACCAAATCTTTAACATTCCATGTACAGTAACATAAGACGATTAGCAAAGCTCCAGAAATTTCTTAGAAATTTCTATTAAAAACTTAGTTTATTTTATATCCAGTGAAGAAAATGGATTTAGAAATAATTTATTCACCAAGATTGAAAATGAAGGGCAGAATATTGGTGCTAATCGTTTGCTATCTAGACTAAGAGATAATGTGCAAAAAGCATGTAAAACATGGAAGTGATATATATATATATATATATATATATATATATATATATATATATATATATATATATATATATATATATATATATAAGAGAACGGATATAAATAAAAGCGTGTTTCCAGATTCAGAAATTGTTAATAAAAACATTCTTTACTGTACTTCAGACGGAGTCCTCAACCAGCAAATTATGATTTTGATCCTCCATATTTGTGGTTTCTCCTTATTCCTCAATATTTGTGGTTTCTCATTATTCCAAAACTTAAAAACGTTACAAAATCCTTTGCAGTTGGGCAAAGCTGAAAGACACTTTTAAGATAACAGAACAGATTCCTAAGCTGCTTTGGACTCAAGGATTATACCTACAAAAGATCTGAAATACGGTCGCATTCAGAAGAATGATTTGGTGTCCACATGTTTAGGCAATCTGGTAACAAGCATATAATTTGACAGGCTTTATTTGTGAATCAGTAGGAAAGTGGTTCAATTTTATACTTGGTAAAACTGGTTCTTGCAGAAGTTCGACATGAAAAGTGGAAAAGGAAAAGATGCGTGCGTGTGTGTGTGTGTGTGTGTGTGTGGGGGGCGGGGGGGGGGGGGGGGGGTGTATAGGAGGAAACGGAACAAGTGAATATCGATCAGTCCTTTTTGCCAAAGGTGGTATAGTGGATAAAGCGGTAATCTCCTTTTGCCAAATGGTGGTACAGTGGAGAAAGCGGTATGGTCTCAATCTACTCTTTTTATGATCTCTTTCCTCTACACATCCAGACCTTGTTACAAATCAAAAATGTAAGTGGCCAACATGTAAAGTATCAAATTATCCGACTCCCATGCCATCACTTAGTAATGGATTGCGTTTATCCATGACACTCTAAGCGATGGGTGATATGAAGTTTTCCTTACTCGGTTTAGTATTCTTTTGTTCTCAATCGAACATTTAAATAATCATTATCTCAAGATCGTATGAGAATTGTTCCGTGGAAACATAAAGTCTTGTTCTTTTGAGAAATTATACTTTGAAATATTTTGAGACCTTTTCCTCAATAGACCTTTTATTTTCAGGTACATTTTGCATATTCATTGGCGAAGGCTTGAAGTCGAACTCGCTTCCTTTTTGGTACCTTCTAGTGTCTCATGATCGATTTTAGATATCATAAGACTTGAACTTGTTATCAATTATGGAATCTGTTGTATAAAGAATTATTAGAGTGTGATTTATTAAGTTAATAAGTTTGGGTGTTTTGATATAGCAAATAAACATTTGAGAGGGCGTGAAAGGTGTGAATAGGTTTCAAACGTATGACGCTCCTTCCATGTAAAGGTGGCTCACAACCACGGAACGTGTAGGTGGAATCGTAGGGGAAGAAAAGCTCCTTAAACTTTTCTTCAAGAGCCTTCCATGTGGTCAGAGAATATGCACTATGATGTAGGACATTCCAACAAAATTGAGCCTTCCCTACTAAACAAGTAGTAGCAAGTTTTATTTTATCTCTTTTAAAATATGATTCGTTCGAATAGAAATCCTCAAAATTTTGATAACCATGAGAGAACTAATGGGCCATCGTTATAGCCATCAGACAATAGAAATTGAAGGTGTTTGTCACTAATCTTCGACTCTGTGCCATAAGCTTCTGTGGAGAAAATATTTTTTATCACCCTTGCAAGGTTATCCTCTTAAGATTGCATCTTCTAAAGTACTTCATCACATTGTTGGATATTCTTTTGGTTGCCTCGAAGCTCATGCCATAGGAGATCCAATTTTTGCTTGAGTGGTACTTCAAATAGAGGTTACTCAACAAAATCCTCTATGGTATTTTTAGGTTCCATGTGTATGTAGACAAAGAACCCTCCCCCCCCCCCCCCCCCCCCCCCCTTGTTGGATATATGAAAACAATTTTGAGATTTCTTGAATTAAAATGTAAAATGGAAGGGTGATTCTTAGGAATTGAAATAGTGTGAGAGGTGCAACTTGTGTTAAATATAATTAAAAAGATGTAGAGGGACAACACTAGGGAATAGTGTAGTTGTAAAAAACTTCACTTGTGAAAGTGAGGTTGCGGGTTCAAATCCACCCTCCTTGTTGAATATGAGACTCCTTATTGACACTCCTTAATTAAAAGGTGTTCGTGCATAGCCAATGGTTGCCAAGGGAGCCATCGGTTCCAAGGAAGCGAAAGATGCCAAATCTATGCCAAAGATCTATGCCTTAGTCAATGCCTTGGAGTAAATCTAGGCATAAACATGGGAGTAAACATAGGTTTAGATTCAAGTTCAAGAGCGGAAACTGAATCCGAAATTGAAATTGAAACTAAAAACAAGAACAAAACTAAGATAGAGATCGGGATGGAGATTGGTATGAAAATAGGGAATGGAATCTAAAAACAAAGATAATAGAGATTGAATGCAGAAATGAACAGTGTCGAACCCCTCCATCATGAGATGTATAGTGCTCTAATACCACTGATACTAGGACCCTAATTCACATGCACACACAAGATATGGGTACCAGAAACATAGAGAAAATAGATATGCAAAGATACTAGACCCTATACCAGATTGGGTGGCTTTAAAAAGCAAGCGTGAGGATTTAAAGTTGCATTTTTTTAAAGATCCTTTGTTTTTATTTACAAAAATGGTGGTCTACAACAATCCCTATCATAACCACTACTTTTCTTAATTAGTTCTAAAAAGAACCCTCTACGTGGGTTTATTTAAAAACTATATAAAATATAATTCCTATTATTTGTGTCTAAACTCATTCGAAGTTTCCATGCCATTTCACACCTTTCATGCCCTCACAAACCTTCAACTACTATATCAACATACCAAAACACATTAATCACTTAGTAGATTTCACTCTGTGTGCATATAGAGCACAAAGGTACTGAAAACACATAGAAAGTAGATATGTCAAGAGATGAGACAATGTAATATCCCCCAAAGAAGTATAATCCATAGTTCTATAGAGTGAATGTATTTATAAGTTTTTCCATTATGACAAAATAGTGGTTACAATGAGGGCCCCTTTGAAAAGCAAGCATAAGAATAAAAATTTACTCTCTTTTAGAGAGAACCTTTGTTTTTATTTACATAAATTGTGGTTTAGAATGATCCTTATCCTAACCACTACTTTTATATTTACATAAATCATTGTCTACAATGATCATTATCCTAACCACTAGTTTTACTAAATGTTTCTAAAAATAACCCTCCATGTGGGTTTATTTACAAACCATATAAAATATAAATCTTATTATTGGTGTCCCATAAACATTTGAAATATCCATGCCCTTTCACACTTTTCACACCCTCATAGACTTTCAATTCCTGTATCCAAAAACCAAAACACATTAATAACTTAATACAATGCATTCCATAGTTGATAACATGCCCCTCATTTGAAAAAGCAACTGACATCACTGGATAACATAAAAATGGATGGCCAGTCACATGTATAGAGAGTGCATGTGCAGAAGAAAAATGAAAAGAAGAGTGTACTCACAAAAGAAAGAGTGTGAGAGATTCAAAGTGAGTAGACAAAGAAATGGATAAACTCACATGGATTAAAAATGAGCAAGCTAAGAGCATGAAGTAGGCTCTTGAAGCTTCTAATCACCTTCAAATGAGGGAAGAGGCCCTCCTTATATAGATTTTGGAGGGGCTCTCCAAAGTACATCAAATGTGGGATAATTCTGCTTGAAGGAGAATGAATACATTGGTAGAAGCAAATGGCAACACAACAACATATGAGGGGCATACTAACTCTATCTATACTGACGGTCACCCCTTGGTGTTAGTATGAACATTGCAAAGATGTAATTAAGAATACTCATGGTCATTTGACTGTCAGTATGACAGTTTAAAATGGATCGTTGGGTTGTTTTTTGATCGTTGGTATAGTCGCCAGTACAGGTGCTAATTTAAGCACAAGTATAAGTATCAATAATTTCTAGTAATTTATTGCCACGCATACGGATGCCTACATTGGCACCGTATTTTAAACATATCAGGACCCGAGAGCAAAAATCAACATTTTGCACATTTTTACACTGAGTATGCTTGCTTCTGTCGAACTTGTACGTGCGAACCGAATCGCGACCCGCATTGTCTTGTGCACACACAGAGAGATCTCTGTCTCTCTGCACACACACACACACACTCTCTCTGTATCTCGCATCTTGGTAAGTGGTGTGCGTACTCATACCCTTTTTCTTTCTATATGCTTTATGTTTTATAATTTATCTTCTCTTTGATTTTGCAAGAGCTTTTTGGCATCCATTCTTTCGAATTGGATGAGAGACGACATACATTAGGCTTTGACAACAACGATCCAAAAGAGGAACATACATGTAAGTGATTGTTTTATTCTCTATTGATAGAAAGTGAGAGACAGAGAGAGAAAAATTAGCAGAGAGAGATAAAGAGAGATGAAAGAGAGGAAGATAGAGAGACAAAGATACAGAAAGATGAAAGAGAGAAAGATAGAGAGAGAGAGATAAAGAGAGATGAAAGAGAGAAACATATAGAGTGAAAGAGAGGGAGAGAGATAGAAATACATACAGACACACATAAACATATGCATACATACAAAAACACATATACATACATGCATGCATACATACACACATATACACACATGCATACATACATACATACACATATACACACATGCATATATACACACACACATGCATACATACACACACACATACACATATGCATACATACATACGCACATATACACACATGCATGCATACATACACACACATATGTACACACATGCATACATACACACACACACATATACACACATGCATACACACATGCATGCAAACATACACACACAAATGTACACACATGCATACATACATGCATATATATAAACACACATTCACACACATGCATACATACACACACACATATATACACATGCATACATACACACACACATATACACACATGCATACACATACACATGTACACACATGCAAACATACACACACATATATACACATGGATACATACACACACACATATACACACATGCATACACATACATATGCATACATAAATACACCCATATACAGACATGCATGCATAGATACACCCATGCACACATACACACACATACATACACACACGCACATAGATACACACATTTATACACACATGCATACACACACATATAGAGACATGCATACATGCACACACATAGATACACACACATATACACACATGCATACATACACACACACACATTTACACATATGCATACATACACACACATACATACACACACATATACACACATACATACATACACACACACATATACACACATTCATACATACACACACATATACACACATACATATACACACACATGCATACATACACACACACATATACACCCACACATATACACACATGCATATAGATACATATGCATACATACACACACATATATAATCAAATCTATAAAAAATGAGGATTTATGGTTTTTTAATTAAATTAAATATATATAACAAAAAAAGATAAAAAATAAGAATCTAAAATTAATTATATATAAAAAATAGGATTTGCGTATAGATAAATAAATATGAAAATAGCTAGTGTTTTAATTGCGTAAATATAATTAAATATATAAAAATAGGATTTTAGGGTTTTTTATCAAATTAAATATATAAGAAAACGATTTGGGTTTTTAGGCTATTTACACATGCATACACATATACACATACATACACACGCGCACACACACACACACACACACACACACATATATATATATATATATATATATATATATATATATATATATATATATATATATATATATATATATATATATATATATATATATATATATATATATATATATATATATATATATATGCATAACATATATACACATATACACATATAATACATATACATATATAAATTTATATACACATGCATACACACATATACATAGATTAGGTCTAGTTTTTTAGGATTAGGGGTTTTAGGGTTTTTACTTAAATATAATTCAATTAAATTTATATAAGGAAAAAATAAATAAAAATTTAAGAAATATAAGTAAATATATATAAAAAATAGGATAATTATATAGATAAATAAGTATTAAAAGAGCTAGTGTTTTAAATAAATAAATGAAATATATATAATTAAATCTATAAAAATAGGATTTTAGGGTTGGTATCAAATTAAATCTATATAATTAATTATATAGAAAATAGAGTTTTAGATTAATATTAACATATATAAACATCTATTTAAAACAATTAGGAAAAAAATACAATATATAATCAAATATATATAAAAAATACGATTAGGGCTTTTAAGCTATTTGTACATGCATACACACACATACACATATACACATATATAATGCATATATATATTATTTACATGCAGAACACATAGCATTAGGGTTTTTGGGCTTTTATGATATATAGAAACTAGGTCTTTAGGATGTTTAAGACATATAAAAAATAGGATTTTAGGATTTTAACATATTACAAAAACACATGCATATACATACACACATAATATTAGGGTTTTAGAGTTTTTAGGTTCTTTATGATATATAGAAAATAGGTCTTTAGGATTCTTAATATATATAAAAAATAGGACTTTAGGATTCTAGCATATTACGAACACACATGCATATACATAAACACACATATACATACACACTCACATACATATACACACACTCACATATATACATAATTAAATATACAAAAAATAGTCATTTAGTATATATATAAATAATATACATAAAAGTAGGTCTTTAGTATAGATAAATACACACATGTATACACACATATACACACATAATATATGTACACATACACACACACACACACACACACACACACACACACACACACACATATATATATATATATATATATATATATATATGATTTTAGGATTTTTAAGCTGTTTACACATGCATACACATTAAATCTATCTAAATAAATAGGATTTTCGTATAGATAAATACATATGAGAATAGCTAGTGTTTCAAATAAATGTATATAATTAAATATATAAAATTAGGATTTTAGGATTTTTATCAAATTAAACATATAAAAATAGGATTAGGGTTCCTAAGCTGTTTACACATGCATACAGACATATACACATATACACACATAATATATGTACACATACACATACATATACACATGCATATACATATATACATGTTTTAGCTCTAGGTCTTTAGGATAAGGGTTGTAGGGTTTTTTTAAATCTTTAGTATATATATATATATATATATATATATATATATATATATATATATATATATATATATATATATATATATGTGTGTGTGTGTATGTGTATGTATGTATGTATGTATGTATGTATATATATATATATATACTTAAATATATATAATTAAATATATACAATCAAATATATAAAAATAGGGATTTATGTTTTTAATTAAATTAAATATATATAAGAAAAAGAAAATTAAAAAATTTGGAATATATATTAAATCTATATAAAGAAATAGGATTTTAGTCAAAAAGATAAATAAATATGAAAATAGCTAGTGTTGCAATTATATATATATAATTAGATATATAAATTGAATAATAAAAAGAAAATAAAAAATTAAAATATATAATTAAATCTATATATGTTTTAGGTTTAAGTCTTTAGGATTATGGTTTTTAGGTTTAATAATTAAAATCAAATGTTCTAAAATGTTCATATTGTATCAGATGGCTAGTTTGGATCTAGAGGAGAGAATGGCATGTCCTTGCACTCAGTGCAAGTATCAAATTTATCGGAAACGATGGATTTGTACTACACATAGTAGAGAATATGGATCCTTTGATAAGAGTCAACTACAAAACCTATGCTACCATTTGCATGGTCCCCCTAATGAGGAGATGGACAAAGACTACATTGCACCGGTAACATCTCGTGGACATAAGAGAACAAAAAGGGAGTTAGAAGTAAAAGGTACCAATGCTCGAAGCATTTTATGAGATGGACGAAGATCACGATGGTGGAGAAGATGTCATGAGTTTCATGGACACAACAGAATTTCCACGATCACAAGCCAATGAAGAATACGAAAACATAGGAAGACTAGCTCCTTTACCACTGTACAATTGAGCAAAGATATCTGTACTACGTGTGTCACTTGTGATGCTCAATCTCCAATCCATTTATGGATGGTCAGATAGTAGTTTCTCTGAATTAATTAGGTAAGTGGATTTGAAATAGACTTTCATTGCTATATCAAAATAACTTTATTTACTAATATCGTTCTAATTACTTATTGCAAGTTTCTAAAAGATCAAATTTTGCCAGAGGGGAATGACATGCCTCCAACACGTGGAGATGCAAAAGAAATTTTACAATCCATTGGAATGGAATACACTAAGATTCATGCTTGTTTGAATGATTGCATCCTCTTTAGGAAAAAGTATGAACATCTTCACAAATCTCCAAAGTGTGCACCAAATATGTTTAAAGAAGAACCTGTGGGTGAAGCAATCCCCCCAAAGGTTCTTCGCCACTTTCCTATCATTCCAAGAATGAAGGGCATGTTTAGATGCAAACCCATATCTGAGTTAATGTCATGGCATGCAAAGATCAGGTCTACAGATGGTATAATGTGAGTGCTTGCAGACTCTGATGCTTGGAAACACATAGATAATAAGTGGCTAGAGTTTGCCAGTGAGCCTCAAAACATAGGTCTAGGCCTAGCTATGGATGGAGTAAATCCATTTGGTTTACGCAGCTCTTCATGGAGCACATGGCCTGTATGTTCGGTCAATTATAACATCCTACCATGGCTGGCCACAAAGCAAGGCCATTTATTATTAGATCTTATTGTGCCATGTAAGTATAAGGTAAAAAACATGGATGTATACCTTGCACCACTTGTGGAAGATCTATGCACAAGTTATGGAATGGGATTACTGTGCATGACATGTCTTAACCTATAAGAAGATGAGACATGTGGTACACCACGTGGAACACCACATACACCCTGGGGTGCTCATGACCATGATGACCCCAAGGTATATAGTATGCACGATGGAGCTTCGATGATGGATGCAGCCAGAAAGGCCATGTGTCAGTGTATATGACAGCTTTGCTCCATACAGTTTGGACACTCTATCATGTTGAAATGGAGTGAACAAGATAAAGATTGTAAAAATTATATCACAGAGACGATCTATCAGGAGTTTCGACGAGCGCATGGGCATTCTCTTGTCAGCTTAGAGTGGATTCAACACACCACATGTGAAGTTATGTCCCATCAATGATTCGAGGCTCATGATGCTTTCAGAGAAGGCTTACCAAAGCCTATATGGTTAGATGCTAAGGAGTGGCATATGAATATTCATGATGAGGAACAGTAGACTCTTGACTAATATTGCCAGCAATGAGATGCCAGAGCCACATGTCTAGATATGATCAGAGTGTAACATTTGGGCAGTGGCAGATATGACACTATGTGTCACAAATTTCTAAGTATCATTTAGTTTATTGAATTGCTTGTGTTAAGCATGTCATGTATGTTCATCTAACGTTTTGTATATTTTTTGTAGGAGTTGGAAATGGGTCTTCCTCCAATATGAACGGAGGAGGCTTATGCATATCATCATGGAGTGATTGCACTATTGGAGGACTTGGAGGGATGTGGTGCGATGGTTTCATGGGAGCATCTACGATAAGATGATGAATTTAGAAACTTGGTTTTTACTTTTGTTTGTAAATATCATGTCACTTTATCTCATTTCATGAATGTTCTTTGTTGTAGGACTACTGATATAGAGGTTTTGATCCTTCTGTGCATGTGTATGGTAATGTTGTGCCACAATTTTGTATTTGCCTCACATATGGTAGTGGTGCACCAGAATTTTGTATTTGATTCTTATATGAATGTGATTTGCCACATTTTGTATTTGCCTCATATGTGATAGTGGTTTGCGACATTTTGTATTTGCCTCATATATGACAATGGTTTGCCACACTCTTGTTGTTAAACTTTTATTGTTTAATCCATTATCAATCCTGGGTTCTTGGGATGGTTAGGGGTCTGTAAAGAGAGGCCCTGTTTGTATTTTCCCAAATCTACAGATTCAGAGTATACTACTTCATAACATTTAAGGCATTCACTGTTTTTGAATATGTGTATAGAACACTTCAATACCATGCAATTAACTGTATAATTGCTTCACGTATTGCGTTAACCCATTAATCTTTAATACTTCAATAAGACTTAACTAATTATTAAGCTTAATCAACAGAATTGACAAGTACTTAGATTGCATAGGATTTTGGCAACACTACGCTTCACTACAGGCTCTCGCCCAGACGAACAGTCTAGCGACACCCCCACTGCTTCACGGAACTCTTCTTTCATTAATTCATAAAGGTTACAACTATTGCGCTATGCGCTTCCGGTATGCGTGTGACTTTTCATGGTATATTACAAACATTATGAGTTTTAGGAGTTCCTTTCCGGCGGCTTACAGTGGCACGCACGGTGGACTCGAACCTAAGAATGGTGAATACATAAGTCAGGTTTCATCTATGATACCCTGTACATACATAGAGCGAGCTCTATGTATGTACACAACTAGTTGGAGTGGAAAGCGATGTCACTGTAAAGGCTGACTGGAACGCTGACACGCTTCATAGTATCGCACATACTAGGTTAAATCATGGTACATCATAGGCCACCATAACCCACTTTGTAGGATCTTCCGGGGTGTCCTCCGGTTGGGGTAGAATGGGCCAAGCAATTTCATGTGGGGGAACACATTTGAGTAGTACTCCCGAGTGGTCCATGTAATATAACTGCCCTAGAATCACCTGACATAGTCGACTATACATGGGTAGTCTTTGTTTAGCAGCTGAAGAGGTCGTACCAAGCAGACATCCACTAATTAAGAACATGATCAAGGTGTCATAGTAAGAGGAGAGTACCAACAACTCCTGCTGATTATCCTGTATTGTCTCTACTGCATAAATAGCGGGTGTTGTATCATCAACTGGTTTTAGAAGTTCACCAAAATCCAATCGAGAGAGAAAGTCAGCAAGCGTGTGTGCTGACCCTGGTCAATGTACTACTGAATAATCAAACTCTTGGAGCAACAAGACCCATCTGGCTAGTCTTCCTTCCAAATGCTGTTGGCGAACAAGATACAGCAAGGCTGCATGATCGACATGAAAGGTGAAACGGCATCCCAATAAATAATGCTGGAATTTCTTCACCCAATATACTAATCCGAGACATTCACGTTCAGTAACTCAATAGTTGCGCTCTGCCGGGGCCAATCTGCAGCTCGCATAATATAGTGGACAAAACCACTTCTCCGTTTGCTGCATCGGCATGCTACCAATGGCAATGTCGGAAGCATCCACAAAGATGTGAAACGGAAATTCCCAATTTGGCGCTTGTAAAATGGGAGCCTAAGTTAACAATGATTTCAGCCGATCGAATGAAAGTTGGCAATCTTCGGTCCATTCAAACTGAGGCGGGCTGCTGGTTATCAATTGATTAAGTGGTGTGGCTAGATGAGCAAGCCAACACAGATGTCGCCCATGCCACCGTATTTGGCCCAAAAATCGCATCACTCCTTTGGGTGTCTTGGGAGCAGGTGCTTCCAGTACTGCCTTCACCTTATCTGGATCAACTTGAATGCCCTGTTTTGAAATAATGTGTCCTAGCAACTTGCCACACGATATAGAGAATACAATTTTATTCGGATTCAAGCACAAACGGTATTCTCGACACTTTGAAAAATAGCACCGTAAATGGTACAGATGCACCAAAGCATCATCGGATAAAGAGAAATCATCCAAATAAACTCTCATGAATGTGGTGAGGTAAGGAGAGAAAATTTCTTACGTACAAGGTTGAAACGTACTTGGAGCATTCCACAGACCAAACCACATCACTGTACACACATAAATGCCCCAATTGGTTATAAATGTTGTCTTTGGAATGTCCTGTTCGGCCATTCGGACTTGGTTATATCCACTATATCCATCCGAAAAGGAATACATCTCTCGTCTTGCCACATCATCTAGCATTGTGTCCAAAAACAACAGAGGGAATGGATCAGGTACGATTGTTGCATTTAACTTCCAATAGTCCGCACATATCCGTAATTGCTTATTCTTTTTTGGGAACTATGACAATAGGGGAAATCCACTCCGCATGCTCGATAGGGACAATAAACCCAACTTTCAACAATCGATCCAATTTTGCTTTGACCTAGGCTGCATATTTAGGATTCATCCTATAACTTGGTTGTTTAATAGGTCGGGCATCTAGTTTCAGCACCACCCTGTGTTGATAAATCCGTGGGTCCAACCCCTTCATATCTTGGTAATCCCATGCAAACACATCAGAGGATTCTCGTAGCAACTGCAACAAGTTATCTTGGAAGGTCTCGGATAGTCCCGCCTTAATTTTTACTGGTTGTGGGTTGGTTGGATCACCTAAGTTGTAGGTAACCAATTGATCTTCCGATACGTAGAAATACCAGGGCATATCCAACCCGTCACCTCACTAGAGTAATTGTTGGAGCATCGTATCCTCCAAGGTATGTGCTGTACTTGATCCATGCTCACCCGTTAGTGGTACCAACCTACAAGCTGCCGGACTCCAGTTGTGAGCCACCGTTTGTAAGTTTACAGTGCCGAGTGTCATCAGATCCTTGTTGGCCTTGAGAAAAGATTGCTCTTCATCATCTGAAAGAACATCCAACATAAAGTACAGGTTCGGCTACATAAGGTCGTGCATGCAAGTCACAAGGCTTCATGTTGTCCAGTGGAACAACATATTTTTGGTGGTTATTTTTAAAAACTAATTCATGCACTCACCAATCCTAAACTACCTTCACTTGCTTTAGCCATGGGCATCCAAAGAGCAAGTTATAGTCAAGGCTAGATTCGGGTAATTCCAGAACAACAAAGGTCATTTTAAATATAGCTCGTTGTAGAGTGATCGGAATATCACGTACTAATCCCTCCAGATGAACTCAGGATTGATCAACCATTCACACAAAAAATTGGACAGGTTCAATTTGTGTCCATCCCATCCGTTGACAAAGTGCCGTCATCTCAATGTTTACACCAGAACCTTCATCAATTAGAACTTGTATTATTTTATGATTCTTGTACCAGACCGTAATCAAGGGCACCATATGATCCACTATCGGATCAAGTTTGGGCTGAATTATGGCTGTCGAAGGAGTACATGACGGTCCTAGACTGACCTGTTGCTGGAACTGTTGACGTACACTAGGGACTAAAGCCAATAGTTGTCCGAATGGTAGTGTAAATGATGCTTTGGATAAGACATCCCACACCGGATCAAGTTTTTTCTATTTCTGGTACAATGTCTGGTGGGGATTCCGGTACTCTTTGGGTTAGGTTTCTGCCTTCCGGTATCGTATGTGATATGTTTTGTTGCGTTACTGGAACTGGGTTAGGGAAAATAGCTTGTTCCTGAGTTGCCCACTTACTTAATTTAGTAAACATTTTCTGTTGTTCACGAATTCCAGGTTCAAAAATCTCTGCAGCTCGCTGTAATTGCTTTCTTGAACGTGTTTGCACTGCTGCTGTTTGAGTGTCGACTGCTGATATGTACACCATATTTGCCATCGGGTGTTGTCGTTCCTTTTTCTTTTTATCGTACTCAGCCGCATCTTTATAGTACCTTCGGATATGTCCTATTTCTTTGCAAAAATGACATTTAGTTGGTGGAAGAGATGCACCTTCACCTGATGTACCTGCATTCCACCGAGTTTGCCCAAAGTTAGTTGACCGTCCTTCTCGATAATTCTTGTATCCCTAGTACGGGGTATTCCTCATCCGTGGTGGTACATAATGACTAGCCGGTTGCCCTTATTTCTCAATGATGCCATTAACAGCGGCTTTGCTCTATACCTTTGCATTATACGGACAAGTCTCCGTAGTGTGGTATGCTATATGGAAAATGGCACAATACATTTGATTCAGAGCGCATGTTGAGCTGTTGTGCCTTGGATTTTTGCATTTAGTATAGTAAATTTATTTTAGAGGATCCTCGTTGGATTGTCTGGATGCCTTCAGCCACTCAAAATCTTTAGTGAATCCACCCACTTTATTTTCTAATTGTAACGCCCTAGAGATTACGGCATCCAAAGTCATTCCACCCACACACGGTATGATCATGATCTCTTTCAATTGGGGATTTGATCCGTTTATGAACCACTACTTAATAACATCGTCTGGTAAATTCGCATGCGCTGGTGGTCACTGTCATAAATGAGTCCGAAATAGTGTGGCATAATCCTGTACATTTTGGTGCGGCGTCTGCCTATTATTCTACAGATAATAAAAAATTTCTGCTCGATTTTTCTTTAACCAAAATCGTTGCACAAAATGTATCCTTCACATCATCGTACTACCGGAAATGGTTCAAATCGTATTCCGTTAACCAGCGAGCAGCTTCATTGACCAAGGTTGACTAGAACACGATGGCTTTATAAGCAGGATCTACTGGGTAATTCAAAACTGCATAATTAATTTCAAATGTCTGCACATGCGCATCGGGATCATCTCCCAGGAAACCTCCGAATTTTGTATACGTGACTCCGGCTGGCACCAGACGCAGTGGAACAATCTATTGTTGCTGTTGTTTCGATTGTTGTTGTTGCTGTTGTTACTACTGTTGTTGCTATTGTTGCAGCTGTTGTTGTTGTGAGCCACTCATGGTACTATTGTTGTTGGCATTGTTGTTGTTACCCAAATTTTGGGGAGGTATCTCTTGATATTCCTGGACTGTATGGTCAACCTGCTCACTTTGCGGTCCTAAGATATCGTTGAACTGATTGCTTAGCTCAAAATCTAACAGCCCTTCCTCAACTTTAGTGTCGAAATTGGCTAAATTTGCACTAAAAAATGGTGGGCGTAGTAAGTTTCCACCGAACAGCACAGTAGTTTCACCGAAAAGCTTCAAATTGTCACCAGATAATACCGAACTCTCATCGAAAATTGCTGAATTCTCACCGTACCAGGTTGCACTGTCACCAAAAGCGTTCTCACTGGATAACATGAACCTATCACCGAAAGCGACCGAATTCTGGTCAGATGAGGCGGAACTATCTCCGCACTGTGTCGCAATATAACCAAAAATCACCGTACTTTCTTCAGAAGGGACCAGACTCTCACCGAAACGCACCGGATTCTCATCGTGCACTACCGAACTGCCACTCGAATTGCCACTGTCTCACTGAACTAAACCTTCTGCAACTCAACTTAATTGTCCTGCACTTCTACCACCAGGGGGTGTGCCTAATAAGTTCGGAACTGCCCAGGGATGTTGATCTCTATGGTATTTGGGGTACGATTCGCCAGACCATGTTACCGGCATATATCAAAGGATTCTTCATCAATCCTTGACCTTTTCTACAACTGGCTGCTCCATTTCCCACAGACAACACCAAGGTTAAACTTTTATTGTTTAATCTATTATCAATCCTAGGTTCTTGGGATGGTTAGGGGTCTCTAAAAAGAGGCCCTATTTGTATTTTCCCAAATCTACAGATTCAGAGTATACTACTTCACAACATTTAAGGCATTCACTATTTTTGAATATGTTTACAGAACACTTCAATATCGCGCATTTAACTGTATAACTGCTTCATGTATCGTGTTAACCCGTTAATCTTTAATACTTCATTAAGACTTAATTAATTATTAGGTTAATCAACAGAATTGACAAGTACTCAGGTTACACATGATTTCGGCAACACTACGCTTCACTGCAGGCTCTCGCCCAGACGAACAGTCTGGCGACACCCCCATTGCTTCATGCGACTCTTCTTTCATTAATTCGTAAAGGTTACAATTATTGCGTCTACACTCTTTCGGTATGCGTGCGAATTTCAAGGTATATTACAAAAATTATGAGTTTTAGGTGTTCCTTTCCGGTGGCTTACACTTGTACATGCTTCTTTTATAAAATATATAACTATTTTTATGTATGTTTCATGGTTCATTCTGTTAATCTCCTTTGTGTCCGATAGTATTTTGCATTATGAAATCATGTTTTCGTTGCCATTAGAGTACACATCACATGTACTCAGTTTTTTTTTGGTAGAGTGTATTGTCTTTTGCTAAACAACCTCATGGTAATGCTATTATGGTAATGCTAATATGGTAATGTTGCTATAGGAGGAGATAGCGCACTCTACCCAAAAAACATTTTGTTGATATGGTCATCAGTATGCACGACGGTACTTCTAGATAGTCGACGGCATGCCCACCGGTATGCGTGATGGTACACCCACCAGTTGCCAGTTAGGTGCTGGTATGGGCATCCATATCAACACTGGTATTTCCATTGCTTATAATGATGCCTACAGCGATGCTCATACTGGTGCATATACCGATGCTCATACCAGCATTCTCCTTCTGATGCCTATACCAACCCTTACACTAACATCGGGGCAAAATCACGCCCATTCATTTTCCTCGATAAAAGCCTCGATATATGCCTGATATGTTGTAGTGCAATGTATGTGAATACAAAAGAGACAAGATAAAATGGAAATAAACTAGAAATGGAATACCACCTAGATAAAAATGGAGATGCACTCATGTGGATACAAATATAAATGATATACGATCAATTATGTTTCCAACAACCCCTATGCAACTCCATTTTGCAGCAGTTGAATGTTGTAGAGGTCCACGAAATGCTAGAGGGAAACTGGAGGTAGAGCCTTCATGAACATGTACGCCAAGTTCTCTTGAGAGGTACACTACTCTAGACTAATCTCGTGAGAGATGACCTACTTGTAGATGAAATGGTTTGTGAGAAAGAGGCTTGAATGATGTGTGTCTGACTCTCCTCCTATCCATATATAACCTCTTGTATCCTAAAAATAACAATGATATGGAATATTCTAGTATTGCATGTGTATATCATGCAACACTTATTCCCATTACTACTGAATACCTTAGGGTATCCCTCAAGCTTGCGACCTTGGCTAGTTGTCCCGTGTCCGTCACATACATGGACCGATCCCTATGGATCAATGTCATGGTCCCTATGGATCGATTTTTGACACTCTCTCCCCCTTCTAAAGATCATTGTCCTCAATGAACAATGAGGTAAAGTACTTGCAAACTAGAGCTTCTAATTCCCAAATTGAGTCAGTAAGCGATAATCCTCTCCAAGCTACTAGATATTTGTCGATGATAGGATTCCTCAACCATTTGTGTCTCCGAATCAATATCTTGTCTGGAGAATGATTTGTGCTATCACTTTCCTATAAACAAACAATACCCTCTATTAGATTATCCTCCCTAGAAATATATGTTCAAAGTTTACGAACATGAAACATTGGATGGACTCTACAATCTAGAGGAAGCTCTAATTGGAATGCAATTTTGCTTAGCTTTTTAACTATCTTCCAAGGTCCACAAAAACTTGGTGAAAGCTTACTACACTTCCCTATGGAGATTGAAGTAGATCTAGCTGGTACCTGAAGAAAGACTGTATCTCCTTCCTCAAAGGATGTAGGAGATGTCTTCCTATCATCATACTCTTTAGCCCTATCAGTGACTTGGGGCATCTTGGCTTTAGCTACTTCTAAATTTTCTTGGAGGTTTGCTAAGAACTCCAAAGCACAATGAAATTTCTTTGGCATTGCTATGGTCTCAGAGCATTGGGATTCATGCCATAGTTCATCCCAAATGGATACATACTCGTCACCTTGTGAGGCCTACTATTATAAGCAAACTCAAATAGTGCCAATTAAATATCCCAATCTATCTGTCTCTCATACACATATGCCCACTACAAGTCCTCTAACATCTTGTCGACCCTCTTGGTCTAACCATCTATCTAGGGATGATCACCACTGGTCATCTTTAATGACACCTTCAGTTGGTCAAATAAAAAATTCCAAAAGTGTCCTGTGAATCTGACATCCTTATCTTAAACTACGAATGTCGATAACCCATGCAATGTGAAGATGTGCTTGATAAACAACTCTGCTACCTGTGGACTTTCTATCATCTCCTGCATGGGTATGAAATGAGCCATCTTGCTCAATTTGTCTACCCCAAGTAGGATAGTATTCCGCTTCTTTTGGGTCCACGATAACCCAACTATAAAGTCCATGGATACACAATTCCAGTTATGATCGGGAATCTATAAAGGATGCAAAAGGCCTAGTGTCTTTACTCTTTCTACTTTATTGACTTGACACATAAAGCATTGTTGAACATAAGGGTGGACATCTTTGGCTAATCCATGCCATCAAAATATTTGTCTACCAAGCTATATTGTCTTTTCAACACCAAGATGTCCTGTGCAAGGCACATCATGGTTACCATGCATGAATTTTCTTCTCAAATCTTGGGAATTTCGTATGCAAACCTTTCCTTTCCGTTTGACTATTCCATTCCCTTGTCAAAAATTGGAATATGGAATGGACTTTTTTGCTCCACTAGGTGAAGAAACACTTGGAACTTCCCAATCTCCTATAATAGAGAGATCACTCATGGCTCAAATAATCTATAATAAAAGTGGATCTTCCATCTATGCTTCCTTTATGTCTTGAAGCAATGACCTTTATAGAACTGTAAAGCCCATTTAATACATTGTCTATGATAATGCATTAGAGACTATATTCTCTTTGCCTCTTCTATATTGGATTTCCATGTGAAACTCCTACATGAGCTTGTCTGCCTTGAAGATTCGGCTGACTACAAAAATATTTAAGTGTATGGTGATCGGTGTATACCTTAAAGTCTGCACCATAAAGATATTGTCTCCAGACTTTAAGTGCATGCACCACTACATACAACTCTTGTTCATGCACTCTCCAATTGGAATGTGCACTACTCAATTTCTTACTTTCAAAAGTTATTGGCTTGCCATCTTGGCTCAAAACCAGCCTATGGCTATGCCACTACCATGGGTTTCTGTGGATCTACCACTTTGAGTATAGAAGCCTCTCAAACATCTTGTTTCAGAGTATCAAAACTCTCTTGCTACTCTTGATTCCATGCAAATGGAATTTTTTGTTGAAGCAAGTTTGTCATAGGCACTGCTATCGATGAATAAGACAAGATGAATTTCCGATAGAAATTGGAAATCCTAGAAATGACCTTAACTACCCCTCATCTTGAGACATAGGCCAAGATAAAATATCTTAGACCTCCTTTGGATCCATCTAGACCCCATCAGCTGATACCACATGCCCTAGATACTCTATCCTCGAAAGAAATAACAAAGTTTTCTCTATATTAACATACAACTAATTTTATTAAAACATCCAATACTAATCTCAGAAGATCTTCATGCTCATGCCAAGTCCTACTATACACTAACAAATCATCAACAAAATCAACAACACACTTTCCAATGAGCGATGATGAAGTGTCATTCATTAACATCATAAATGTCATTGGTGCATTAGTCAAACCAAATGGCATGATCAAATACTCATAATTCCCTAAACGGGTCTTGAAAGTTGTCTTATATACATCATGATTTCTTACTCTAATCTGATGGTAGCCACTTTTTAAATCTATCGTACTAAATAAAATGGCTCCACCTAGAGCATCTAAAGAATTTTCTATCCCTATCCATGCGTGGTGCACACGGGCACGTACTAAAGCCATCAGGGAGCTACTCTCGAATGCTAGGCATGTGCTCCTAATTGTGGATGGATCCTTGGGTTGAGCACCATAGAGGGGGGTCCTATGGCTGTCTGAGAGCTCCCCAAGACCTCGTTATAATGCCTACTACATGCAAGAACAACCACGAAAAAGATCCAAAATGCAATGGTGATCAAAACCTTCAAACACACGCAAAAATCTCCATGAAGAAGATGATGTAGAATAAAAAACACTCCCAAAAAATTCATGCCAAAAAAAAGATCCTATTTGCTTTGATACCAATTGTGAGAAAGAGGCTTGAATGATGTGTGTGTGACTCTCCTCCCATCCATATATACCCTCTTGTATTCTAAAAATAGCAATGATCTAGAATAGTCTAGTATAGCATGCGTACATCATGCAACACTTATTCCCATTACTATCGAATACCTTAGGGTATCCCCCCACCTTCCGACCTTGGCTAGATGGCCCTTATCCCTCACAAACATGGAGTGATCCCTATGGATCAATGTCATGATCCCTATGGATCAATGTCTAACATGGTATTGGACCTCCTTGTGCTTGGTCAGAGTGACTGGCCAAGGTTGATTGGTTGTCCATGTAGATGCATGTCAAAGTAACCTACAAAATACCAATGTCAAATAATAAGTGTCAAAGCTAGATGGCCTCACATATTGCAAAGTTGGATGCTCAGTACTCAGCCTCAATGGATGATAGAGGGACTATGGACTACTTCTTACTAGCCCAAGAGAGAGGTCTTGAGCCAAGCAAGAATATGTATCCAAAAGTAGACTCTCAAGAATCAAGAACACCAATCCTGTCCAAATCTAAATACCTTTTGATTTAAATGCCTCATGTGTATGAAAGACCATGATGTCTAGTGAGGGCAAGGTATTGATGTCGTCTCTAAGCAGCATCCCAATGTGTTTGACGAGGCTGATGTGCAAACTAACTTAGGATACCAACTCCATGGGCAATATCTAGTTAGTGTTGGTGAGGTAGATTCATGATCGAACAAGTTGTCGATAAGTATGCACATCCAAAAGTGATGATAAATTGTCCCGTGTGAGCTTCATGTTTGGATCAAGTCATGTAGATACTGAGCCACACTGATCCATGTTATATCTTGGGAGAAAATTAGAGTAGTACTTTTGTTGTGATAGAAATATGCCTTCTTTTCTTTGCTAAACTTCCATACCTAAGAAGGAATGAAGTAGACGAAGACCTATCATAGAGTATTGAAGCTATGTGATGATGAATTGGATGTAGTCTCCATCTAATCTTGTCAGGATCGAGTCATCGACATAGACGATGATTATGGCTACTAAGGATGATTTTTGATAGATGTATAAGTAAGCATCAACTTTGCTTCTTTGAAATCCTTTATGTTCGAAGAACTTGTGAATCCTTTCATACCAGGTCATGGGAGCTTACTTGAGTCCTTAAAGTGCTTTGTGAAGCTTGTAGACGTGATCTTCCTTACCTTTGAGCTTGAAACCTTTAGGTTCTTCAACATACACTTCTTGAAGATCACCATTGAGGAAAGCACATTTGACATGGATTTGGTGAATGGGATACTTGACGTGTGCACTTAAGGCTAGAATGATTTTTATAATTGTAAATCTTCCAACAAGGACAAAGGTCTCTTCATAATCAATGCCACGATGTTACTTATATCCCTTTGCTACAAGTCTTGCTTTGTACTTGTCCAAAGTACCATTGAATTTGTACTTGATTTTGTGTAGCCACTTAACTACTATGACTTGATGATTTGGAGGCATAGGAACAAGTGTCCAATTTTTGTTCTTCTCAGCTCCATACATCTCTCTTTGCATAGCTTCTTCGCACTCAAATTGTCCTTGAGCTTCTTTGTAGTTGTATGGTTCTGGAATCTATTGAATTTGATGCATCCATCTATAATTTACATATTGAATTTGTTCTGTTTTTGCTTTTCAATGAGACTTTGTGATGTTCTTAGTTGGTTTTAAGTACTTGCCCCTGAGTTGTTTTTGGAAAAGATTGTGTCCCCCTCTGAGTGTAGATGGGTGGAATAAAACTTGTACTTGGATCTTTAGTCAACTATGTTGAAGTTTCATTAAATATTGCATCTTCTAAGACTATGATGGATTGATTCTCATGATCATATAATCTGTAAGCTTTAGATTGTTCACTATAGCCAATGAACATATGCCTCATGGACTTGAACTCTAGCTTACTTCGACATTCTTTTGGCACATGGACAAATACTTCAATTTCAAATATTCTAAAGTAATTGACATTGGGATTTCTTCCATAGTAGGCTTCAAAGGGTGTCTTGTTGTTCAATGAACTAGTGAAGCCTTGATTGAGTATGTGCATTAAAGTGTGTACTGCTTCTACCCAAAACTTGAAGGGTCATTCTTTCTTCTAAAACATGGTATGGGCCATTTCCCTTACATTTCAGATGTTTCTCTCATGTACTCCATTCTAGGATGGAGAATGAGGTTAAGGGACTTGTCTTTTTATCCCCCTTTGCTTTAAGAAATTATCAAAGTCGTGATTGAGAAATTCACCACTCAAAGAAAAGTTGGAGAAGCTTGGAAAGGCTTAGAAAGATGAACTTTCATGGTCTAGCAAACCAACATAGGACCAACCCTAGCTCTTTGGATATGTAAAATATAACTTATGGGCTTGTGGTTGGTGCAATAAACCCCAATAGGTACTTTGGAACATCAACAAGAACAAGTTGATGCAAAACAGATAACTTGCACCTTCACTATCTCATGAGAACCTTCTAAAAATGGATGGAAGGTATGATTTCAAACATTAAGACCAGTGAGCATAGTAACAATTGGAAACCTTCCTCTTAAGGGAGTGTAATTCATAGAGTTGGCTTGCTATAATGCCTAAAAGCCCTAATTCATATGAACTATAAAATGAGCAATCAACTTAACAGTTAGCTGACATCATCCAAAAATTTTAGGGAGTTGTAGAGAATGACCTCGAGACTGAAGATCTTCAATATCTCCCAAAGTAATGAAATGAATGATTTGAAAATTTGTACGCATACACTAGATAATATGTCTTTCCAATGAGACCTTAAAAACTAGAATCATTATGCCACTTAGTGTAACAATGTTTTGGAGTCTTTATCTAGACTCTTGAGTACATGGAAATGTCTTTTTTTCATCAATTTGACTTCGAATTCAGATATATTTGTTAGTTTAGATCGATTGGTATCTTTTCCTACAATCCAGTAAAATGGAAATTTGAAATCAAATCTACCTTTTGATTGATTGATTGAGAATCAATCCCAACCACTTCTAACTCGTGGCTTCTAGGCCTTTTACTTTTCCCAGTTACAAAGTTAAATGCTTTGCAAGTTACATAATAGGGTCATGCTATGATCAAACTCTCAATACAACAAATGAATTCAAATAGAACTCTACAAGAAGTATATGTGGCATCCTTCAAATGATGAGTTTGATGAAGAGCATGTCCACCTCAAGCATAATGAAATATTGTTGTTCTGATAGCTCCCCCTCAAGCTAAAGTATGCTTGAGTCTTCATTCTTTGATAGGTTGAATACCTACCATAACTTTGAATCTACAAAGCTTTATCCCATCAAGTGCCTTTTTCATCATGTCTATTCTTTTCTTCTTAGTAGGAACAAATGAGATGTCATTTTTCTTTTGCCATAAGCTTCTCTCTTACAAAATGGTAGTGCACTTCTATGTGCTTTGTCCTTGCATGAAAAATTGGATTTGCATCTTAATGCATGGAACTTACATTATCTCCAAGTAGACAAGGTTTGGAACTTACAAGTCCTAAATCTGTATAAAATGCCTTTAACCAATTGCCTCTTGAGTTGCTATGGTCAAAGCTCTGTACTCTACTTTAGTTGAGGATAAAGCAATTGTTGGTTGCTTCTTGGAACTCCATGATACTAGCTTTGATCCTGCAAATGCTAAGTAACCAAAGGTACTTCTTCTATCATCCTTAGCTTGTGCCCAATTTGCATCTCAATAGATTTTCATGTCCAAATCTGAAGAGTAAGGATATAATATACCTTCATTCATTATACCTTTGAGATACTTAAATAATCTCTTAGCTGCATCTATGTGTGGCCTTCTAGGTGAGTGCATGAATTGTCTAAAAGCTCCCACACTATATGATATGTCTTGTCTTGTATGAGTAGCATATATCAAGCTACCTACAAACCTTTGATATTCTTTAATGTCTTCAATTTTGCCACCTTCATAGACACGAAGTTTATGATTCATCTCCGAGGTGTACATACAACCTTTATGTTCTCCATTAGGAACTTGAGAAGTAGGTCTTCAATGTATCTTCTCTGAGTGAGATACATACCTTCATCTGCATAAATCACTTGCATACCAAGGAAATATGCAAGCTCACCTAAGTCACTGATTTTGAACTCCTCTTGCATGTGTTTCTTGATTCTTTTAATGCCATTTGGATCATCACCTATCAGAAGTAATATAAGCTAGATATACACATAGATAGATCACTTCATTATGATCCCTTTTTATGAATAAAGAAGGATCAAAGTTGCTAGGTTTGAACCTTTGATCTTGAAGGAATGTAACCAACTCGTAATTCCAAGCTCTAGGAACCTGTTTCAATCCATAAAATACATTCTTATGTCTACAAACATAAGATGCATGATTAGGGTTTTCAAAACATGGAGGTTGTTCCATGTATACTTCCTCACTTATCCAACCATTTAGAAATGCATTTTTTACATCAAGTTGGAGGAGTCTCCAATTTCTTGCAACAGCTACACTTGTCAATGTTCAGATTGTAGTCATCTTTGCAAATAGTGAGAATGTTTCCTTATTGTCTATAACATGTGTTTGTGAGCATCCTTTAGCAAATAATCTTGCATTGTACTTGGAAACTAATTCATTAAGTTACTTTTGCCTATATATACCCATCTACAAACAATTACTTTTTTATTGGATAACATTGGAACCAAATCTCAAGTTTTCATCTCCTTCAATGCATCTATTTCTTCTTTCATGGGCTTTTCCCAGATAGGATTTCCCTTTGCCTCTTCATAGGTTGAGGATTCCTCTGAAATTGAGTCTTTTTCCAAGTAGATTGAATGCTTTGTGATAAAGTGGAATCATATCCATACCTTTTTGGTTGTCTTTTCTCCCATGTTGACCTTCTAGGTGCTTGCTTGGAGCATTCTCCACACTCCTACATCTTTGCTTAGCCTCTTGACTTCCATAGTTTGTAATCCTTTTCCCTTTCATCTTGGTCATCGTCTGTATCACTTATTGGGTCCTAGACATGTGTGTCATGCTTGCTTCCTATTTGATGAGAATCAGAATCAAGATCATATGGTAGAGTTACCTTTTGTTTGTCTTCATCATACCAAGACCTATGTTCCTCAAACACAACATCCCTACTTGTAGTGAATTGCTTGGTTGAAGTATTATAGAACCTCTAACCCATCTGAGTCAAGTCATAGCCAATAAACACTCCCTTTGTTGCCCTTTCATCTAGCTTACCTCTTATTTGTGGTGGTACATGAACATAAGATAAACAACCAAACACTTTGCAATGTCCAAGTCTAGGTTTTCTTCCATACCATGCTTTATAAGGAGTCCTACCTTCAAGTTATTTGGATGGTGGTCTATTGAAAAGGTACACAGTAGTTGAAATAGCCTTTACCCATAGATAATGTGGCAGCCTGTTCTCTTCAAGCATTGTTCTAGCTGATCCAATCCATGTCTTGTTTCTCCCCTTTGCAATTCCATTCAATTGAGGAGAGTACCTAGTAATCACTTCCGTTTTGATACCTTTATCTTGCAAGTGCTCATCAAACCTTTATCTCCCCTTCCATTAGATTTGAGCTTCTTTAGTGATCTACTTGTATGATTCTACACATGTGCTAGATATTTTTTGAAGTAATCAAACACTCCATTCTTATTCTTGATAAAGTATAGAATAGTCCATCTACTATGGTCATCAATAAATGAGACATAATACCTTCATCCTGCCAATGAAGGTTCTTAACTTGGTCCCCATACATCTGTATGTACTAAGTCCAATAAGTTGTTGTGGATATTGCCTTTGTGGTTGAATGGTTGTCTTTGTGCCTTCCCCATCTAACGTGCATCACATGTGTTGATCATGTGTTGCTTTGATATGTTTGGTAGTCCTACAACACTTTGATCCTTGCATATATCTTTCAAGGTTCTTTCATTCACATGCGTAGCCTCTTATGCCACACTTCAAGCTCACTTAGGGTTTGAGACCCAAAGTTGAATAGAGCTATGTTGTTGGTTTCTTCTACTTCAAAAGTAAAGAGCCTACCATGCATCTCACCTCTCGCTATCTTCTTGAAGCCTTGACATAGATCTTCTGCAAAAGCTCCATGTTGGGTTAACCTAACTTGCAAGACTTTTTCAACTATTTTTCCTACGCTTATTAGGTTTTTAGTGATATTGGGAACATAGAATACCTTGATCATTATATTTTTCATGCTATTGGAAGCTTTCACATTGCCAATCTTCTCCACACTATGCTTTGTATCATCCCCTAGTTGAACTTCATGTCTATGCTTTGTACTTTCCGAATCAGAGGAGAGAGTTATGTTACCTACAACATGATTTGAACATCTTGAATCTATGTAGAATAAATGATCACCCTCTTAACCTTCCTCATAGCTTAGATTCATCAAGAACAATGAGTCTTCATGTTGCTGATATTCAAAATAATTGTTGTAGTCCCTTCTATTATGGCCTCTATTGTTATTGTCAAAGTCGTGTCCAATTCTGCCTCTATTAATGCCATATCCACGCCTTCCACTTCCTTTCTAGGTCTTCCCATCGAACCAACAATTTCGAGTGGTTTGGTTGTTCTTATCACAAATGGCACAAGGCGAACATTCTCGCCTTTGTTCTTTTCAAGCCCTGGTCCTTTCTTCTTCCCTTTCCACTTGCTCTTGCATGCAAAGTTGGCTTGGGAGGTCTCCTTTTCATCTTCTTCCTTCTTCTTGCATTTCAACTTGTTTTCCTTCTTATCTACAAATAGAGCACTAGTTGAATGACCATGATATGATTTACCCTCCTTTATGCTATTGTTGGCTTCTTGATTGAAGATTTGTCCAAGAAAGATGTTGAAGTTTGGAATTTGCAGATCCATGATGAGATCATAGGCTTGGGTGAAAGATTGCCATTGCCGGTCCCCTCTAATCCCATTGACAATTCGCCTCATGGTAGCTTCTTCTTCAATCAGCTCTCCAGTGGATGCCAATTGATCAGCAACCTCCTTGACCTTTGTAAGGAACTCGCTAATAGCTCTTCTTCATTTGTTTGAACTCATTCCAAAGATGGTTCTTCCTTGCCTTTTTACTAGCAGAAAAAGAATGTCTCTAGGGCATTCCAAATCTTTTGAGATGTTTTGCATCCTCTAATATGTGGTAATATAAACTTAGAGATAAAGTTATGTATGACCTTGCTTGAGCATCCTTTGCACACCAAAGTGTGACCATATCTGTTTCCTCTTGAATAGGTTCTTCTTTGGATCTTGAAATAGGCATTGCTTTATAACGTGATACAATCCGATATAGGTTTCTTCCTTGCAAATAAGCCTCCATTCTCATTTCCCAAGCAACATAGTTGTGTCTATCAAGCTTCTCAATAATTGATGGAAAGCCATCTCCCATCTTGAGGTTGCTCAGAAACCCCTAAAAGAAAAGTTGGAGAAGCTTGGAAAGTCTTAGAAAGATGAGTTATCAAGTGGTGAAGTTGGGCCAACAAACCAGCATAGGACTAGCCCTAGCTCTTTGGATATGTAAATTAGACCTTGTGGGATTTTGTTTAGTGCAATAAAACCCAGTAGGTACTTTAGAACAACAAAAACAAGTTGATGCAAACAGATAACTTGCACCTTGACTAGCTCACAAGAACCTTCTAAAAATAGATGAAAGTTATGACTTCAAACACTAAGAGCAGCCACCAAAACAATAGTTGGAAAAAATACTCTCAAGGGAGTGTCAGAAATAGGGTTGGCTTGATATAATGCATAAAAGCCCTAATTTATATGAACTATAAAAGGAGCAATCATCTTAACACTGAACTGGCGTTATCCCGAAATTTAGGGAGTTGTAGAGAATGACCCCAAGACTAAAACTCTTCCATATCTTTGAAACTAATGAATCAAATGATCTACAAATCTTTCTACATAACTAAACAGTAATAAGTTTCCAATGAGATGTTAAACATTGAATTTGGAGCTTTATAGAGAGAGAAGCACTCTTTGTAAATTTACTAAATCTGAGGAAGAAGGAGTAGCAAACTGAAGTGGCACGAAGCAATGAACATGAAATATATGTATTGCTTTAAATCATCATGCTACTTAGTGTAAAAATGTTGTGGAGTGTTCGTATAGTCTCTTAAGTACATGGCCACACCTTTTGTTCATCAAATTGAATTCGAATTTAAGCGGATTTGCTTGTTTAGATTGATTGGCATCTTTTCCTACAATCTAGAAAAAGGGAAATTTGAAATCACATCTACTTTTAATTGATTGATTGAGAATCAATCCCAAAAACTTCTAACTCATGGATTCTAGACCTTTTAATTTTCCATTTTACAAAGTTAAATGCTTTGCAACTTACATAAGAGGGTGATCCTATGATCAAAGTCTCAATACATCAAATGAATGCAAATAAACTCTACAAGAAGTATATGTGCCATCATTCCAATGATGAGTTTGAAGAAGATCATGTCCACTTCAAGCATAATGAAAGCTTGTTGTTCCAATAACCACCACCATCTGATCGAATAGTCTTGATTGTCTTGAATGCTTCATTCCAAACTTGAGTTATCCATTCTATAAACTTTGAAAATGTATCTTCCTTGGACTTTAAAAAATATAGCCAAATGTATCTTGAGTGGTTCTCTACTAGAAGAAAGAAGGAGATTGATCCACTAAGGGAAGGGGTATACATGGGTCCAAAGAGATCCATGTGGCCTAGGGATTAAGGGTTCCTAGCTCATATGGAAAACTCATTGGGAACAGGAGCCTTATGTTTCTTGCATTGAGTGTACCATTGGTAGACATCATTGACTTGCTCGATATCGGGCAATCCATTAACTATGTGTGATCCAGAAGTCTTTGGTAAATATGAGGTGTGACCATACCTGTGATGCCAGAGACTAGAAAGCATCATCTTACATACAAAGCAAGATAATTTGTATAGCTCCTTTTCTTCTACGCCTTCTATAATGATGTCTTTGGTTTTACGGTCAATCACCTTTAAAGAAGTATTATCAAATAAAACTTGTTTATCATGGTTGATGATGGCCTTAACTAATAGTAAATTCATGCACAAGTTAGGGACCAATAATACATTGGATAAGGATTTACACTCCCTTCATCATTAGTGATTTTTACTCTTTCTTTGCTTTCAATGGGTAAACTCTTGTTGTTGTCTAAGTACACTTCATCAATATGAATATCAATCTCTTGGGAAGATTCTCAGTCTTTGCACATGTGGGATATAGCTACACTATTAAAGATCGAATCTTGGGATGAACTTGAAGTAACTAGAGCATTGGCTTTTGTGAAAATAAACATCTGTTCACGGGAAAAGTGAGACCTATGGCGAGAGAGTTTTGATGGATTCATGGAGCTAGAGGGCTTCAAATTGTGCTTCTTTTCATAGAAAAATTTCTCAAGGTGCCTCACTTTGGCACAATTATTATAGATAAAATTCTTTGATAAAATGTTGGAGCCTTTTTTGGGTGTGTTTCTAGTGTTATGGCTAGCATGTTTTCCTTTGTTGAAGGGTCCTTTAGCCTTGATCATGATTTCTTGTGAGGGACTTTGCTCAAGAATAGTGGAGGAGAAAAAATTGTTGAAGATCTTTCCAAGTTAATACTTGGTTGTGATTATAAAGAGTGGTTACAAATGTCTCAAAGGATCTAGGGAGCTTATTGAGAAGGTAGATGGCCATATCTTCACTAGAAACTTGATGGTCATGTAATGCTACTTATGTTGATAATCCTCAAATAATGCTAGGTCTTCTAGGCTTTGTTGGATGTTTTACAAGAGGTGACATGAACCTTGGTTAGCTTATTGCAAGTTAGAAGTAATTCACCTAAAGCTGGCTTATCTTTGATGTTCCATACATTCTAGGATCCTAGATCACTTTGTTTGTTGGGCTCTTGCTTGGTTCCTTCAACTACTTTGTATAAGAGTTTTGTATAAAGGTATCCCTTATGCTATCCTTCCAGAGATTGTAGTTTGTGTTGCTGATTCGCTCATCTTTTGGCATAAAGATTGGCATGAATAAGGGTAAATACAATTGAATCAATGATGTTGCATTCAAAATTGTTGACATGGTCACCATTGGCAATAAGATAGCACAGTCGCAAATTTGAATTCAAAATTTGCACAAACGTTGAGATGGGGTACGGGAGGGGGGCTTAGAATAGCCCTACACTTATGAACAAGAGACACATCTTGGAGGGGGGGGACTTTGAGTAACCCTATTCTTGACACAAAGACTGAGATTATGTGATGCTAAGACAGGGCTCTCACAGAAGCCTGTTGCACACAGAGAAAGTCACACTTGTGGGCTTAGATTAGCCTCCCAAAGTAGACACACAATACTCTTTTTTCTTATATGTTTGAGTTACAAAGTTGGGAACTTAGTGCCCTGAGTATTCCAAAATAGAGTTGTGCTATCCTTGAGAGGTAACCTCTTGAAGAATACAAAGTGACCTTACAAAGTAGGTACCCTTGAAATATGGATTGATATGCCCAAAAATGAGGGTTGATACCCTTGATTGACTACAACAAATATGGTATCTTGCGATTTTTGACAGGCATCACTCCACGCAAATCCTACATTCTTTTTAGTCAAATCTATGAGGGGAGTAGGTATCTTAGAGAAATCCTTAATATGTGCTCTTTCATATTGTGCCAAACCAAGAAAACTTCTAACATCCCTTACAGTCTTAGGAATCCGCCAATCAACTATTGTTTTTACCTTATCTTCATCTATAAGGATTCCTTCTTTTGATATTACTCTTCCTAGATACACAAGTTTATCCTTAGCAAAGAGACACTTACTCTTTTTTACATACAATTTTTGTTCCCTAAGAGTTTGCAAAGTCTTCTTGAGATGTAGTGCATGCTCAAAATCATCTTTCGAGTATACAAATATATAATCAACAAACACTAAGATGAATTCATCTCGATAATTGTGAAAAATATTATTCATCAAGCACATAAATGTGGCAAGAGCATTTGTTAATCGTGTTCGAAAAGATGTCCTAGGAGTATCCTCTATTTTGATCCTAATTTGGTGATATCCACATCTTAAGTCAATCTTAGTGAATACAACCACTCCGCTTAATTGACCTAATAAGTCATCTATGTAAGGGAGTGGATACTTATTCTTAATTGTTCTTTTATTCAACCCCCTATAGTCAATGCATAATTGATAAGAGTCGTCTTTCATCTTCTGAAATAAAACAAGTGCACCGGAAGGTGATACACTCGGTCTTATCAAGCCTTTCTTCAGAAGATCATCTAATTGAATCTAATTCATCGATGTTAAATCTATAGGGTGCTCTAGAATATGATTCACTCCCTGGATATGGGTCAATGGCATGGCCAATTTGTCTAGTTAGAGGTATACCAGACAACGCTTCTGGAAATACATATGCGTATTCTTTCAAAAGATTTTCTACATAATTCAGAACACTTTCCTCATTATCGTCTTCATGCATGTTGTTTACATACACTATAAATGTTCTACAACCATCATGTATACATTTAATTATCTTCATAGCAGAAATAAGGATAGGTTTAAGATTATAGGCATCACCTAGAATATGAATAGATTCATCATCTAGCTTTAAAGTGATCGTTCTTTTTTCACAATTAATCATCGTATAATTTTTAACTAACCAATCCATGCCTATGATTACATCACTCTATTTCATCTCAATTACATGGAAACTTCCTAAAAAGCATATGTTAGAAAGAGTAAATTCAAGGTTTTCAATATATTCTTTTGTGTAGTGTAATTGTCCATTGGCCATCTGTACAGGTCTCGTTATCTGTGTATCTAGGGCTATCCCTAGGTTATGAACAAATTTGAAAGATAGAAAACAATGGTTACTACCTGAATCGATCAAAAATCTAATTTTATGCACAGAAATCATACCCAGAACTGTGATTACAGAATCCTTTGCAAAAGAACTAACCACCATGCAACGTAAAGTAGATTCAGGGCACTTACCTGCATCATCTGCTTCCTCAATAATTGTACCCTCCTCGATGATGTTTATCACTTTTGATTGTGTGGGTCAAAAGATTGCCTTATTCGGGCACTCATATGTATGATGCTTTTGCTCCCTGCAACAAAAACACAGACCAACTCTTTTTGCCCACTCAATAAAATGAGGGTCTTGTTGCCACTGAATTGGTTGACACCTCGTTTTATTTTCCACCTGACTAGGATTCTTGCCTTGGTTATTTGAAGATGGAGTCTTTTTTGAATTGTTCATGTTCATTGCAACAGGTCTTTGTGGCCTATGTCCCGTAGCAATGAATCTGCTTCTATTTGCCTTTTGCAAATTGAACTTTTACATCTTCTCAAAGTTCTCAGCCATTGTAACAACATCAAGAAAATCAATGCATCCAGATCCCTTGACTTGATAGCGAAGTTCCTCACGAAGCCCTTCAATAAATTTACTCTTTAGAGAGCTATCACTAACCTCTAATGCATATTTATGAAGACGTAGGAACTTCTCTTTGTACTCATCAACAGATAAGCTATGCTTATCACTTTCCTGTTCTCGAAAATTGTAGAACTCCATCTTCTTCTCCATATGGTAGTGTGGAGAAAAATAGTGTTTTTCAGCTTGTTCTCTAAATTCCGGGAGCATTCTCTTTTCATTTAAGTGATGGTTATGGCATGAAAGAGACGTGTACACAAGCTTTTCATGATGATTTTTGAGTTTTTCATTTCATTTCGCTCTTGTGAAGCTTTGCGGCTTGCAAGATTTACAATAACTTGTTGAGATGAGCAATTTTTGGTGTGATTAAGATCCCCTTTTTGGGTGATTAGTCTACCATGTGTGGTGATTCTTCAAGTCACAAGTAGAATAGAAATAGCTTTTAGTTTATCATGTTCATATTTTTCTTTAACTATGTTGTTCTTTCTCTAATCATGTGTGAATAAACATTTTTTTTTCGGGGGTTCACCAGCAGATGGTCAATAAAATTGAAATGATGAAGCTCGTGTGCAAAACGAAGCATTTGTTAGCAGTCATAGTCCACTGAGTGATAGTGAATGGAACATGTCTACCGACACAAGTGCATAGGAGATGTATGTGTATGGCTTGCTTAGAGAGATCTCAGAACATAGTGGTTTCCTCACTCCTCCGGTAAGTGACTGTGCTTGTGACTGCTCCTCAACATCAATAAATCAGCTTCTAAAGAAGATCTCAAGTGTCTACAAAAAGTCTCTTTTCATATGTTGCCCATAGTTGTCATTGCGAATGAAGCGGTCTCTAAAATATGAAACTCTAGCTTGGAGAGTTAATAAGCTCTAGTGAAGTGAGGACAATGGTTGCGCATAGCAAGGGACAGATCAAGCTCATAGTGTCCAACTCTTTGGGTTTCAGTAATACAGAGAAGAAGAATAGTGTTCATGACATTCGGGAAAAGAATTACGAGGTACAAAAAAGGGGAGGTGTTCAGATTGGAGGACGGACTGTGGGAAATCTTGGAGAGAAGGTTCTGAAAGTGGAGCTATGTAGCGATCACAATTTTCTATGAGGTTGGACACTCATAAATCATATGAAATAGATCTTTGCAGATGAGAACTAGGTGTGACTTCTTAAGAATTTAGAGGATGATCAATGCCAGGGACACACTGTGTCAGCCTCTCAAGCTACTTCTCCTACGCATAGGATGAACTACCTAGACAATAGCAGACCTATCACTGTAAGTCACACCTCAAATAGATCTCTTCTAAAGCACGAAGCTTTTGTCCTTGGAAGTTCCTCTTTTGAAAGAACGAGAAAACCAAAAGATAACAAAAACACATTCAAAATTTGTAGATCCAAGGAAGCTTTAGGTGGAAAAGCTACATGAGGAAGATGAAGTCTATAAGCTTGACAATGGACTATTTCTTAGAGTCTACATGAACTTGAATTAGCAAAGGAGAAGAAGTAGGGTGCATGATATGAGGTCTACGCAGCAAACATGAGCGAGATAATCCCCCTAGTGATGCCTGAGGTCCTTATCAAAAATGCATGCACAACAGAAAGGGAGCATGAGCGACGTTATTCTCTAATGCTCCTCCACATTCCATCTCCTTCTGTATTGCACAGAGGTTGGAGTTTTTCTCATTTGTAAGTAGGCAGACAATGCTACACTTTAATCTGAAGGCAGAGGTAAGACTGTCAATTTTCTCACTCTCTCACGCATTGGCAATCAATACACAGAGGTTGGATTTTTTCTCATTTGAACGTAGGTAGACAATGCTACACTTAATCTCAAGGCAGAGGTAAGGCTGTCAATTTTCTCACTCTCTCATGCATTAGCAGCCAAAATGATTCATCGTGCACTTCTCTAACTCAATCATAACTTTCACCATGTTGAGTAGTGCGCTCCGAGTATCATAAATTCCATATTAGGTGAGTGCTAGGATTAGACTTCTCTGCCCAGATTTTGAATACCCTTCAAGGAGATATCTAGGGTGATTGCTTATCAGCTAAGTGACATGTGCTTCTATCTTGGAAGAAATAGATAATTGCATTCACACATAGTGAACAACGAATGCTTCAAGTCCACGTTTGGAGAATGCCAGCTTGATGCTTGGCTTCTGCAAACTCCAGCGTGTCTTAACTATTTGGAGAGGATAGGAAATGCTTTCTAGTTGTGCCGTTCATAGAGGAAGTCATGAGCTGATTTACATAAGGGGTGACTTATGATTGAAGTTTCTATTATTAGAACCACTATTATGCTTCAATGAAGGAGCTATAAATGGGCAATGCGATGTGAGGCTTATTTGAGACAATCACGGGAGAATATTACATACTATTTTGAGTCTTTGTTTTTTTCTTCTTTCAAGATGGTGTCATATATCTATTGAACATTGCAAATAATAATACATGCATATCTAGGTTCGATGAGTTTCTCTTTCCGTGCATGTCGGGCTAGGGCTTCTGCTTGTAGTGGCATCCTCGGTTGGGAGCCTCGGGGGTTTCCTTTTGCACGTGCCCACTCCGGCTCACGGCCTCGTGTCCTGCTGAGGAGGCTCCTGCCTCTCCTTCTCCTTCACAAGGGGGAGGCCATGTAGCTCCAAGATGTTGTCTTCAAATGCTGGTCATCACGTTCCTATGCGCAAATCATCCGCTTGCCGGAATGCTATGCACTTCAAAATATCCACGGTCAGTCCCACGCTATTGGTAATGCTTTTCCCATCGGCTCTTGGTATGAATCTCTCTCCTCGCTTGCACTGAGCAACAGAGAAAGGTAAGGGGCTTGCGGAGGAATGTCCTCATTTCTTGAATATAGGTAGTCAAGATATATCTGATGAGGAAGAGTTCATCATCGATAGGAACTCTCTATCTAATTGGCATGCGCAGCTTGCGGAACGGGTAGTCATAGGCCTCTCTCATGGCCCGAGACCTGCGCAACATGTCCTCAGGAATTGGATGAAAACAAGTTGGGAATCTAGGGGTCTTTTCGTTAAGCAGGTGCAATATCTGCCCAACAATTACTACCTCTTTTTCTTTGATGACACTACCAGTGCTCTAAAAGTCATTACAGAAGGTCAATGGCTAGTTAGAAATATCCCTATCTCCTTCTTCAGATGGCATGTTGGTTTCAACCCTAAAGAGCCCAAGCCTACCAAACTCTCCATATGGATTTCCCTGATCTCCCAGTTGACTTTCATCCCTGGTTGAACAAGCTTGGATCTATGTTAGGTAAAGTTTTAGGGCAGAAGTCTAGGACTGGGGGTATCAACCCCAAATGGGACCCCCAACTGATGATTGAAATTGATGTTGCCAAACTGATTAAACAGTCCATTTGTATTAAGGACTCCAATGGTTTATTTTTGCATGAACAACAAATCATTTACACGAATCTGCCTAACGCCTGTTTTAAGTGTTTTAACCAGGTCCACCTTATCAAAGATTGCCCCCTTCTAAAGAATACCTCCTCGGTCTCCAACAATGGTTCTCCAGCTCATGAAGCAGATATTTGTGGTGCACCTCTCATTTGTTGGAGCAAGTCTATGACAAGCCTAAGTATTGACTTGAGTCCCACAAAGTCATAGAAGAAGCCTTAAAATGAAGACTATGTAAAGTTCACTTGTGAACTACCTCTTGTAACTTTGGAAGAGTTTATTTAATGTAAAAGTGAGAGAATCTTAAGTGGTTGAGTCCACTTGATCAAAAAGGGAAAGAGGAGCCACGAATTCGTGATTTTTGGTAGGTAGAGAATCAAATCAATCATTGATTGATTGGAGAGTGATTGAGGGAAGTTAGCCTCCCAAACTCAACTATAAATAGATGGCAGTTTTAGTCGTGGTTAGAGAGACCTATGTGAAGACCTCCAAAAGCTGAGCTTTATGACATATCAAGGTGTGATTACAAGGCACATATATGTATCAGTAATTCATTGTATTGTACAAGCAATATACTTTCATTTTCATGATTATTTGAGTTCATATGTCCATGTTCTCTTGAAGTGTACTACTCAGTGCCATTACTCTCAGTTTTCTCAGTCAGATTGCAGAGATGTTTTCTCTGACCTTGGTGCATCATTTTCAGTGATTTAACTTGGTAAAGTAAGCTTTATAAGTCTACTATATGCTCACAAATTTTCATGTCATTTGGATCTTGAAATCTTCAGTTATATTCAATTGAAGTCAACAGTGTCTGTTCATCTTCACTTCTCTATAAGGTACCCGATTTTTTCACTCATCTTGTGAGAGCTATTTTGAAGTAGTTACTTATCCAAATGCACTGATTTAAAGCTTCTTCGATTCAGCTTACTCTCTAGTATAACCATACAGATTTTCATAATCATTGAATTCCTAAATTTTGAGTTATGCTCATTTTGCTGCTCACTGGTCTCAAACTGTAGCAGCCCATGAAAATTGGGATGATGTCATCACTTGTTAAAACTCATTCTCAGTGTGTGGTTTATTATTTTTGATGAGATTACTCTTGAAAGTTAGCTCTTTAAGTTCACTAAACTTCCCCAAGAGAAATTAAGCTAATTGCTGCTGTGCTCAGAGAATTATGCAAAACACTGGACAGGTGTATGAACCAAATTAGCAAGTTTTTCACCTCTGAGCTAACTCCAACTTATCTGTTTTGATCTATCTTTTTGAGAGTGATCTTCCAAGGTACATAGGGTGTCTAATACATCCATTGGCAAGCTAAAAGGGCCCACCATATACTCTTGGAGCTCATTTGGCTGGTGTAGATCAAGGATTTTGCAACACCTCTTCATCTTCAAGCACATACCTATCCATCTCTTCACAGTGGTATCAGAGCAAGGTTGGACAACATGGCAGATGGATTTCCTTCATCAATTGACAAATTGGACAGAGGTAACTACTCAGCTTGGTCATTAAGAATGGAAGCTTATCACCAAGGTAGAAGTTTATATGGTTATGTGGCTGGAGATGAAGTTATGCCAAGTTTCAGGAACAAAAGTCAACCAACACAAGAAGAGAAAGAAAGATTGAGCACATGGTGCTCCAAGGATGCACTTGCAAGGTCTTATCTCCTCAACTCTATCTCAGATTTTTTGTTGCCTCACATTAGAAGTTGTAAGACATCTCAGGAAGTGTGGGATGCACTTGAAGCCTTCTTCTCTTCAAGTACCAAAGCTAGGAAGCATCAACTATGGTTGGATTACACAACTCTCAAGAAGGCTCCCAAACAAAATGTGACTTATTTTGTCACAAACCTTAAGGACATAGTAGATCAGTTGGGAAGCATTGGAGAGGTAATAGATGAAGAGCAAATTGTAAGGCAGGTCATCAATGGCTTGAAGGAAGATGACAAGTGGGAAGCATTCACCACAGCTATGGATTTGTACATGGACATGTATGTACCTGATTTCAATACACTCATTGGACAACTACTTACTCAAGAGGCAAAGCTTATCAAAAATGGAGAAAGCTCTAAAGGTAATCAATCTTCAGCTTTACACTGATAAAAGCAAGTCCAAAGATAGCAAAGGAAAGGGAAAGAAAGTGGATGATGAAGCAAGTACATATCAAGCTAACTATGCAGGTAGAGGAAGACATGGCAGAGGTAGAGGAAGAGGAGGTAGACAAGGCAGGGGGAGATCCCAAGACTCCAACTCATGTTCTATTTGTGGACTTACTAATCATACAACTGAAAATTGCTTTAGGAATTCCAGGAATCAAAGAGGAAGAGAATACAATAGAGGAAGTTATGGCTACTCAAGAGGAAGGTTCAACAACTACCATGGCAATACAACAACTACAATCATTCAAACCATCAAGGAGGCTACAAAGGAAGGAGAGACTACAATAACTACACAGAAGACTCAAACAAAGAGGATTCATTATTGATCATGAACATGGCTATGCCACAAGGTAAATCTGATGAGCATGTTTTCTACATAGATTCAGGTTGTTCAAATCATGTGGCAGGAAATGTGGCACTCCTACCAGATTTAGAAGATCCAAGGAATAAGCATAAGGTACAAACATGAGATGACACAAGACATCGTGTGGAGAAAATAGGCAATGTCAAAGCACCTGATGGAAACATCAACCTACTCAGTAAGGTACTCTATGTCCCTACCATTACAAAGAATTTGATAAGTGTTGGGCAGATAGTAGAGAAAGGGTTGCAAGTTAGGTTCACAAAGGCAGGAGCATTTGTTGAAGATCCAAGTCAAGGATTCAGAAAAATTGCAAAAGGTGAAAAGACAGGTAGATTGTTCACAATTGAATTACAGGACACTAGAAACATTGCTCTCTTTAATTATGGTAGTCAGACACTCACAAAATTGGAAGTATGGCACAAAAGGTTAGCACATATTGGTGAAAGGTCATTAAATCAAATTTGCAGGGACCAAAGTGTACTTGGACTCCCTAACTTGTCAAAACAACATATGATTTATAAGTGTAGTGCATGTCAATTTGGAAAGTCTCACAGGTTACCATTCATGAAGAAAGGTTATATGCATGGAGATCTCATGGAGTTGGTTCATACATATGTATGGGGACCTAGTAAGGAAGCTTCAATATCAGGATCAAGGTATTATGTCTCCTTTATTGATGATTGCAGTAGATGGACTATCCTATTCTTTATGAAACACAAAGATGAAGTTTTTTCATGTTTCAAAAGATATTTGGCTCTTGTGGAGAATCAAACAGGTAAATCACTAAAAAGGCTAAGGTGAGATGGAGGGGGAGAATACTTCTCCCATGATTTTGATTCTTTTCTTCAAGAAAGAGGAATCAAAAGAGAGGTAACTACAAGGTACACTCCTGAGCAAAATGGAGTGGCAGAAAGGAGGAACAGGACAATTGTTGAAGCTGCAAGGTCTATGTTAAATGAAAAGCATTTACCTAATTACTTATGGGCTGAGGCTGTATCTACAGAAACTTACTCTATTAACAGGCTGCCTTCAAAATCCCTTGATGGGATGAATCGATATGAGGCTTGGAATGGAAGAAGACCAAGCTTAGGTCATTGTAAAATTTTTGGATGTACTGCTTTTGCTCATGTTCCTTCACAGGTTGGAGGCAAGATGGATCCAAAGGCAGAAAGGTGTGTATTTATTGGATATGACAACAATCAAAAGGGTTACAGGTTATACAACCCTACCAACAAAGGAGTCTTGGTAAGCAGAGATGTAGTTTTTGATGAGAACAATTCATGGTATGAAGATTCATGCAGGAAGGTCAATTTACCATATGATCTTGAAGAAGATTTTCCAAAGCTTGGTAGAGAACAACCAAAGATTGAAGAACAAGACACCTCGGAGGATGATGAAGAATCTCAGATGGAAAAGATCAAAGCATGGAAGTCTAAAGGTAAAGCAAAATTGCAATGCAATGCAATGAAGGAAGAGATTGAAGCAATTGAGGAAAACAACACTTGGGATTTGGTGCCCAATACTTCATCCATGAAGGTAATAGGCTCAAGATGGGTCTATAAACTCAAGAAGAATTTTGATGGTTCCATTAACAAGTATAAGGCAAGGCTTGTAGCAAAAGGCTTAGCACAAACTCAGGGAATTGATTATGAGGAGACCTTCTCTCCTATGGCAAACATGCCTACTATTAGAGTTTTGCTTAGTATTGCCTCTTCCAAGAACTGGAAGATACTTCAACTAGATGTAAAGAATGCATTCTTGAATGGTTGGATAACAAAAGAGGTATATATGGCACAACCATCTGGTTTTGAGAATCAAGTTTATCCTGATTATGTGTGTAAACTTAACAAATCATTGTATGGTCTCAAGCAAGCTCCAAGAGCTTGGAATTTCAGGCTTGTTTCATTCTTGCAGGACAAAGGCTTTCAACCAAGTAAGGCAGATCCTTCACTCTTTATCAAAAAGAGTAATTCTGAGGTCATCTACTTATGTGTATATGTAGATGATATTATATTGACAGGAAATGATGCAGATGGTATGAAGATGATCAACGATCAGATGAGAGAAGAGTTCAAGATAAGTGATTTGGGTTCACTTACCTACTTCCTAGGCTTGGAAGTTGTCTACAAAGATCATGGTTCGTTTCTCACTCAAAGAAATTACATTAAGGACATGTTGGCAAAATTCAAGATGCAAGATTGTAAGATTGCAGGTAATCCAATGGAGGTCAATTACAAATTGAGCTCACATGAAGGTGAACTCATAGAGGACATCACATCATATCAAAGTCTAGTGGGTAGTCTCAACTATGCCACATTGACAAGAGTAGATATATGTTACAGTGTGAGTGTGCCAAGTCAATTTAGGCACACACCAAGGAAACCACATATGGATGCTGCCAAAAGGATTCTCAAGTATCTCAAAGGAACCATAAATGAAGGACTTTATTATCCTTATGTATCTGATTTAGGTTTGAAGCTATTTTCCGATGCAGATTGGGCTAGCTCCAAAGAAGATAGAAGGAGCACTTCAGGTTATCTTACCTTTGCAGGTTCAAAGCTTATTTCATGGTCATCCAAGAAGCAACCCCCAGTTGCTCTCTCTTCAACTCAAGCTGAATATAGAGTTCTTGCCATAGCTACTCAGGAAGCTATGTGGATGAAGACATTATTCAAAGATTTTGGATTGGAGTTTGGAACTCCAACTATTTTTTGTGACAATTTGAGTTCTATTCACTTAGCTGCTAATCGTATTTTCCATGCAAGGACTAAACATATTGAAGTTCATTATCACTATGTACGAGAGAAGGTTCTAAGCAAAGAGATTCAAATATCATATGTGTCCACTCATCAACAATGTGCAGATATTCTAACCAAAGCATTGGATGGTACAAAGCTTTGCAAATTCAAGGCTATGATTGGTTTACAGGTAATCTTGGAAGATTGAAGACCTCAAGCATACTTGGCTTGAGGGGGAGCTGTTGGAGCAAGTCTATGACAAGCCTAAGTATTGGCTTGAGTCCCACAAAGTCATAGAAGAAGCCTTAAAATGAAGACTATGTAAAGTTCACTTGTGAACTACCTCTTGTAACTTTTGAAGAGTTTACTTAATGTAAAAGTGAGAGAATCTTAAGTGGTTGAGGTCACTTGATCAAAAAGGGAAAGAGGAGCCACGAATTCGTGATTTGTGGTACGTAGAGGATCAAATCAATAATTGATTGATTGGAGAGTGATTGAGGGAAGTTAACCTCCCAAACTCAACTATAAATAGATGGTAGTTTTAGTCGTAGTGGTTAGAGAGACCTATGTGAAGACCTCCAAGAGCTGAGCTTTATGCCATATCAAGGTGTGATTACAAGGCACACATATGTATCAGTAAGTCATTGTATTGTACAAGCAATATACTTTCATTTTCATGATTATTTGAGTTCATATGTCCATGTTCTTGTGAAGTGTACTACTCACTACCATTACTCTCAGTTTTCTCAGTCAGATTGCAATGTCCACACCTAATGGGCAGGTAGGGCAAACTCCAAAAATATCAACCCCAAATCCCCAAGATGGAAAACAGGGAAGTTTTCTAACCCCTAGAGTGTTCTCCTTGAGGTTACTAATCATTCTTTCATGGATGAATGTTAATCAGACAAGGAAAATTGTCCAGTAAATCAACATAACAAAGAGAATCTTTTGGAATCTTCTGATAAACAGTTGTTATCCGAGTCTAACATTGCCAACGGGTGGCATGTAGTTGGAAAAAAAGAGCCTCACAATACTAGATATGCGTCAAACATTAATGATGATACTTTAATGGAGGAAATAAATAAAGTTGATGGGGAACTTTTGGTTCAAATGGCTAATGAGGTTCCTATTGAAGCTGATCTGCCCTCAACCCTAAATAAAGTCAATGACATTGTGGTAAAGCTGCAAGGTAAGCCAAAAAGGAAAGATGGGGTTAGGACCTCAAGCTCTAGTTTGCAACCCAGTAAGACCTCAAAAATCTAAGCGTCTTTAATCCTGTCTCGCCTTCTATTTTTATGGATTATCTTAATTTAATTTATTTTAATAGTAAAGGTTTGACTGATCCAGTGAGAGCCAAAGTCATTCATAATTGGAGTAAGAATCTTTCCAGGTCCCTTGATATTATTTGTCTCCAGGAGCTGAAGATTGGTGGTCACAAGCTTGATACTCATCTAAAAATTATTGATAGTCATTTTAAATGGTTTTTTAATTGATCGTGGCCAAGGAAAAGGAGGTGCAGCCGTTGGTATTAACCCGAAGCTTGGTGACCTTATCAAAGGGGTGTCTAAAAGTCCTTCAAATCAATGGGTTGTTGTGTCCTTCGATTCTCCTATGGACATAAGCATTGCTAGTTTTTATGCTTCTAACTGCAGGAATATGAGAAGCAAATGTTGGGAGGAGTTAAAGATCATTCAAGGTAATATCTGTACTATTAGAGACTTTCAATATGGTTACTAGCATTAATGATAGACTTAATAAAAAGGGCTCTTGCATTTATGGTTTTGAGAAGACCTGCTGGTTCTCTGTGTGTCACTATCATGATTTGATTGATCACTCTGAGCATATTGGAATTACCTCGCACAATAGGCAGTCTAAAGAGAATGCCTTGGGTGCTAGACTAGATAGGTGCTACATTAATTCTGCTTATGGTAAGGATTTTTGGGAGATTGGTGCTGTCATTGACCAATCCCTGTTACTTTCCGATCATTATACTCTCTGTCTGACCTTTAAGAGAAACTATAAACCCTTTAGATCGGGCTGGCCCCACCTTGATGCTAGATTGCTCAAGTTACCCTCGGTTATTAATCATATTAAGTTAGCCATTAACTGGCACTTCTCTCCAAACACCTCTGCTCTCAAAAGCTGGGAGTATGCTGTGAAGGATATTCAAAAGATTTTTACCTTCTATAAAGACAAAGTGACTAAGGCTTGGTCTCTCAGAAAAGAGAAAATCTTGGATGCCCTCAAGCTTTATGATCCTAATAACGCCTGTGTGGAGTCCATTGCGTTGAACCATAAACTTAGATGTGAAGAGTACATGGAAGCTAGCTGGTCTCTTCCCAACTCCAGAAGGTTCTGGGAGAGGAACATGGACAGACCCAATAAACATATGTATAATTTGCTCAAACATAAGAAGAACAAGGACTTCATTCCTTTGTTAACTAAAAGAAATGGTGGTACTGCTGCTAACATGGAAGAGTGCTTACAAGAAGCCTCTAGTTTCTTTATGAATGTTTTATCTAGTCCTCCCAAGAGGGGGGAGGACATCCAGAGAGACAAGGCCCATATTGCTTCAGCCAGGGTGAAAACTCTCCCTTAGGGACTGGCTCCTCTCCTGGACCTGCCCCTCTCTGCTAGTGAGGTTAAAGAAACCAAAATTGAAACTTTGTAAGTCTCCGGGCATTGTTGGAATACCTAATGAATTTTTTAAGGAGCTTAAGGATTTCCTTACCCCTTACCTTCTGGAGATCTGGAGAGAGGCCACTAGGAAAGGTACCCTTTCCTCTGTCATGAACATGGGGGTTATTAGACTCATCCACAAGAAGAGTCCTAAAGAAGATCTCAATAACTTGAGACCTATTACTTGCCTCAACTCTGTCTACAAGGTTTTTGCTTCAACCCTTGCTAGAAGACTTAGTCCTATCATGAACACTATCATCTTACCTATGCAAAAAGGTTTCATCAAAGGTAGATACATTCTTGATGCTTTCATCTCTCTTTGGGAAGGTTTTGATTATGCTTGTGAGAGAGATCTTGACTTCTACTTTTTCAAAATTGATTTTGACAAGGCCTATGACAGAATAGAATGGGATTTTATCCTTTAATCTCTTCAGGATATTGGGATTGGGAAAAAGTTTATCAAATATGTTAGTACCCTTTTTGTTAATGCTTGGTCTAGAGTCTCATTGAATGGTCAACTTTCCCCCCTTTAAAATAGCCACATCCATAAGACAAGGGTGTCCCTTGGCCCCCCTTCTTTTTGCCATATACAGTGATGCTCTTGATTGGTTGGTTAATCATGAAATGTCCAGAGATAAGATCAAAGGCATCCCCATTCCTAATTCCTATCACCAACTTGGGCTTCAAATGTTTGCCGATGATGCTAATATGTGCACTCTTGCTGATCCTATCTATGCTGAGAATTTTCTGGAATGTTTGAATACTTTTTGTCTAGCTAGTGGCTCTCATATCAATCACTCCAAAACTCGCTTCAGATCTTCCAATCATGTGATTCCCAGTTGCATTACTAATTCTGGTTGTCTTATCTTGCAGGACCACGTCATCTTTAGATTACTGGGTATACCCATGGGTTTCAATGTCACTCTGCAACAAAGGTGGGATTAAGTTATTAACAAGTTTAAAGGAAAAATTCTCAAGTGGTATAATGTTTATGCTTCCCTATCTTAGAGATGTTTTATTTTGAAGCACTATCTGCTCCCATCCCTGGTCTATTTCGTGGCTTGTTGGAGCCCCTCAAAAAAGCAGTTAAGTCAGGCAATAGCTCTTGCTAGAAGATTCTTGTGGGGAGGAAATGAACAGAATAATAAAGTCCCTAATGTTTCTTGGAAGATATGTTGTTTGCCCAAGCATGAAGGAGGGTTAGGTATCATCTCTCCTGTTAAAATGGCTCAAAACCTGGCAGCTAAATGGGTTTATAGGGCCTTAAACTCTCTAGATATCTGGGTTGCCCTCCTTAAAAGAACCATTCATAAATTTCATGTTAAACATTATAAAGCTTGGACTAACAATCATTTATGGGACATTGTGGTTTCTCCTTCCACCTTTACCCGTGTTGGCAGTATCCTCTCTTGCAAGTTTTGGAATGTGTGGATGAAGGTTAAAGCTTCCTTTTCTCCCAATTTTAAGTTTATATCTAATCTTAACTTTTTTCTTCACGAATCTCCTTGGCTGGGGTGGATTGCCTTGTGGAATAATAAAAGTTTAGAGATCAGAGAGCATAAATGTTTCAAACTTGGGATCAAAAGTTGGGAATGGTTCTTCCACTCAGGTGAGTTGGTTGCTGATGAGTATATTCTTGGACTGACTCAGTTTTCTTCTACCTATTTGCAGATTGTGCTTGAAAGGAAGTCTCTCCTAAAGATGAAGATGGAGGAATGCAGGATTGGTAACATTCACATTGGAGATGTTGATAAAGAAATGTAGCAATGCTTTAAGAATAAAAGGGGCTCAGCTCTATATGTGACTCACAAACTCAATCTCAAATGGGGTTGCAAGTGGTCTACCAATCAATGGAGATACCAGTTTAAAGCCATTTGGGCTTTCCCCTACAACATCAAGCATTCCTACTTGGAATGGTTGATTCTTCATAATGGGCTATGGACTGGTAGCAAGGCAAAGAGAGTAAATCCTAACAATGGAAATTGTTCTCTGTGTAGCAGGGAAGAGGATTTAACCCATCTTTTTATTAACTATTGGCATGCCAGAGAATTTTGGAAGTTGCTTGACCCCATCCTTGTTGTCAAGAAACTTCCTCAACTTGGCCTCAGAGAGATCATTCTTGGATGTTGTGATAAGCTTGACCTGGTTCTCTGGAATCTGTGGAGGGGCCACATCTTATGGCACATCTCGATTAGTAAAAACCAAACCCTCTTTAAAACTGGTAAGAGGAATTTTCTCTGTTCTCTTAGAAAAACCTTGTACCTTTCTAGTATGTAAAGTCTACAGGCCATTATTAATACCTTTCTGGTATGCAAAGTCTGCAGGCCAGGATCTCATTGACATTATGAGGACCCTTCCTCCGTGTAGATGGAGAGAATCCGTGTAAGAATGCTACTAGATTTGCCATGGTCTTCAATTTGTAACCCTTTTGGCCTTGAGTCTGATGGGATCACTGCTTCCTTGTACTCTGTAATTTTTTCCATTAATTTACTCTCTTTTCCTGTTGTCTCAACAAAAGAAAAATACATGCATATCTTTCTTTGATGCAGCAAATGTGTAGGGTCATCTTCCTCTCGCTTGCAATTTTATCGAGTTCCCGTTTGACTCAACATTTTGTGTAGGGCTTCGTTCTCAACCAAGCCTTTAGCAAATGTCTTCAAATATCCCTCATTCTTGTTGGGAACATGCCAAATGCACAAAGCATCTAGGTTGTGATTGTAAAGCTTTTCTGGCTCTTGTGTTTCGTATGCAAAATGTTTAAGGCTAGATGTTTCAATACGTCATAGTAGGTTAGTTGACGATCAAAGAATGCTTTATTGTACAACTATGCGAAAAAGAGCGCCTAAAGAAAGAGGAAGATTGATCAAGAAAGAGGAAACCAAGAGGGGGTATGATCGGCAATGATGTAGTTACATTACCACACGGGAAGATGCTTCATCACATGGGAATACAATGGCCAATTAAATCAACCACCACGGATCCACCTTCAAATGCATTTGACTTGGTCTCAAAAGGCTAGAAACGTAGGTTCTAAATAAGGAAAAGTCCACCATTATGCAAAAATCTAGGTTAAGGTGACTTTGACCTTAGTAACTATGGAATTTTTACTCTAATCATTCATGGTTGGCCTACGAATTGCATCTCCAATCTTTTATCCAAAGAGGCTATCCATTTTAAGTGCATTGGAGCTAGCTTATTACTGTTTACAAACATGTATATGGGCTAGGGGTAAACGAAGGCTTGATATGTATGTAAATTTCCATGTGTTTCTCTCTATAGCTTCATGCTTCCTATGAATTTGTGGTGTTGCCCTAAGAAGATGAATGAGGTACTGAGGTAATAAGCATTCCTTAAACCCAGGTAAATGAGGTCCATGGATCTAAATTTTCATTGAAGTGTTAATTTCCATTTTTTTGGACTTTTATTTTTTAAGATCTAAGGTGATCACGTTGATCATGCTTGTATGGGTGTGTGTGTTAATGACAAGATGATAAGAAAACTTAATAACTTTGATTTTGGGTATTTCATGATGTAAAAAGTCACATCGATTTTTCTTTCATAACTTTGGTAACGCAACACATCAATGGAAACTTCACTTGGATCTTTCATCCTCTAAATTGAATGTGGTTCTCACGTGAAGTATCAAAAATTATACCTCTATCTGATGATATAATTCTATGTTTTATGATGAAAAATGACAGGCTTTTTTGGCCTCTCTAAGTTTGTATGATGATGCAAATATGATGGAATCATTGTTCATTTTGTTTGATGAAACCCTATTTCACATAATATTTGCAGAAAAACAAAAAATAAACTTAAAACTCCAAAAAACATTAAAAACATACACAAAAACCCAAAACAAATATTAAAAAACACTTCAAAAAACTAAGAATTTGTCTCAACATGGGAAAGAAAAAGGCAAAAGAGAGAAGGAAGGGGGATAAAACTGAAAAAGAGAAGGGAAACAACCATGACATGCATGCAATAATCTCATTTAAAGGTGAAACATCTAGAGAAAACTTGCAATGAGTTGATGAAATGGGTGAAATATTTGATGGGGTAGGTTCCATATTCGCAACAAGAGAATATAACAATACTTTTGTGGATGTGAGAATAGAATATAACCATAGAAGGATGAGTGTTTTTATCAATACTAAATGTGAGTGGAATTTGATTCATATTGATCTAGTGACTATTATTTTTGAGAACATTCAACCAACAAGTCATTCTTCTATCCTCATGAATGGTGAAAATTATGATTGCATGGGTGAAGTTGTGTTGCCTGTTCTAGTGGATGATATGCAATTTTTGGAAACTTTCTTTGTCATGGAAGGTATAGATGAAGACTTGATCATTGGCACTCAAAGGTTTGTTAAATAAACCTTTTTCTATCTCTCGTTCAGTTGAATAGACGCTCTTGTATAGGTGTGTGTGAGTGCCACACTAGAGAATAAGTGGGATTCATTCACCTTTCAGTTTAGAAATCCCAGATAGCATGCTTTTTTGCCATTTTGTATATAAAGAGGTATCCACCTCTTCTTTTGGATCTAGAAGTAATGAGATAATGCTAGTTTGTAGTTAGACTCTTGCTCTCTTGTCGTCATGATGTGCATGCGTACTTGTTCTCTTCTTGTCTAATGCTTCTAACACGTTGATGTGTGATTACCTCGCGATTATGCTTGTAATTATGATTATGTGCATCATTAGCTATGCTTATGTCGTGTCTTCTTGTTAATTACGTTGTTAATCGTACATTGACAAAATGCCATTATGTCTATTGAGTGCTTCTATGCAAACATTTGGGTCTCATGAGATGCTTCCTGGATTGACAAGAATGAGTTGTGATGCTACAACGTCAACACTCTCACTCTCAATCATAAGGTAATTATCAGATTTTTGTGCATCCCCTGTGTTGATGCGTAGGTCTCCCTATATCAGAGTTTGATCGCTGCCCTTCCAAAGAAGTGTCCCATCCACCAAATTTAGAAAAAGTCGAGTTTCTCCAAAACTTTCACAAAAAACCATGCGATCGTAGTGTTCTTTCTTTCTTTAGGGTACTTGTCAAAAATAGGAGAAAAACACCAAAAAGACATATAAAAAAATCTCCATAATTAGACATGGTAACACGTGAACATCACAATCACGGATTTGAATAGAAATAGATGTCCCCATTTTTTTTATTTTTAAGTGTTGGAAAACAGAATTTCTCAAAGCCCTGTGACTCAAAATGGTAAGGAATTAGCCTAAGCTCGTGAGAGACACTTTTATTCAATGTGGCAATCTGCACAATAGTGTTAGAGTCATGCGAGGTCCAAATCCACCTCTAAATGCCACTTTTGAGCCCTACAAGTTTCAAAATTCTAGAGAGAGAGTAAAATTAAGGCATTTTTTTACAATGAACTAAATGTAGGACCCTAAACGAGGTACTTAAAACATGATTCAAAAAAAGTTCACACAAGCACTTTTATTCTCTTATACTTGCTCTACCTTTCCCTCATACAGAGTTTTCCTTAGTTCTTTCATCTTCACCTTCAAAATTCCACTAAAAAACATAATGCCAATAAGGTCTAGAGAGAGAATATGAAACTTGTCAACCCAAACTTTTTCCTACATGCATAAAATGCCCTAATTATTCATTCTAAACATTATCCCCACAATGAAATTCAAAAAATTCATTATGAATTATTTCACTAGAAAAGAGGCCTATTACAATTCTTCACCCCTTTAAGAACTCTGTCCTGAGAGTTGGAAAGAAGGATAATGTTTTAGAAAATCTTCTAAGTTCACCCATGGCAACTCGAATCTTCTACTAGGTATGAGTGCCATTCCACTAAAATTTCTACTATAGATCTATTTCTAAGAAATCTTTCCTTTATGTCTAATAAAGCTCAAAACAACCATCATCTTTCAGCTTATAATTGTGTTGCAAAACATGAGCAACATTAGATACATATCTTTTAAGTAAGCTAACATGAAATACAGGATGCACATTTAAATGTTTAGGTAATTCCAGCAAATAAGCAAGAGATCCAATCTTTTTCAAAACTTTAAAAGGACCTGCATATCGAGGAGAAAGTCTATGATCCTTTCCTAGCAACAAGTTAGATCGGTGAGGATTAACTTTAAGAAACACCATATCATCAACTCGAAATTCAAGTGGTCTTCTCTTTAAATCATATAATTTCTTTTGTCTTTTCTGCGATTCTTTTATGTGTTTCTTAATTTTCCCAAGTTCTTCATCCATTTTATCGAGCATTTCTTTGGAAATTTCTAGTTTATTTGGAAAACCCAAAAACGAAGGTGGAGTCCAACAATTATAACTATTCATAGCTTCAAACATAGTCATTTTTATAGATGCATGCCATGCACTATTGTATGCAAACTCAACCAAGGGTAAATATTCACTCCAATTATCCTGCTTTTCATTCACATACATATGCAACATATCTTCAACCACCCTATTAACCCTCTTGGTTTCCCCAACAGTTTGTGGATGGAAAGATGTACTCATAAGAAGTTGAGTTCCAATCAATTCAAATGTTGCTCTCGAAAATTTTGACATAAATCTAGAATCTCTAGCAGAAATTATGCTTTTAGGCATTCCATGCAATGGAAAAATTTCTTTTACGAAGATTCTTGCAACATTCAATGAAGTATTAGTATTTTTCATACGAAAGAAATGTTCCATCTTGGTAAGCCGATCGACTACTACAAAGATGGTATCAACCTTACTTCTGGTCATAGGTAGCTTAGTGATAAAGTCCATAGAAATAGACTACCACTTCTAATTTGGAACATCCAAAGGTTGAAGCATTCCAGGCATTCTCTTAAACTCAAGTTTGACCTATTGGCACCTCAAACATTCATTTACATATTTTCTAATATCCCGCTTCATACATGGCCAAAAGTAAGAATATTTTGTTTTAACATAGGTCCTTGGATAACCTCGATGTGAAGAAAAAGGTCCGTCATGACAATCATGCAATATTTTAACTTTTAATGGAGATTCAAAAGTTATGCATAGCCGATTGTTACAATACAATGGTCCATTTTTCAAATGAAAGTTTTTCTCATGTATCCATCCCCTCTTTGCATTCAAAGAATTCAAAATAGGTGCATAAAAAGGATTCTTGCAACATTCAATGTAGTATCAGTCTTTTTCATAGGAAAGAAATGTGCCATCTTGGTAAGCGGATCGACTACAACAAATATGGTATCATGCTTACTTCTGTTCATAGGTAGCTTAGTGATAAAGTCCATAGAAATAGACTCCCACTTTTGATTTGGAACATCCAAAGGTTGAAGCATTCTAGGTATCCTCTTAAACTCAGGTTTCACTTGTTTGCACTTCAAACATTCACTTATATATTTTCTAATATCCCGTTTCATACATGGCCAAAAGTAAGAATACTTTGTTTTAACATAGGTCCTTGAATAACCTGGATGTGCAGAAAAAGGTGCATCATGACAATCATGTAATATTTTAACTTTTAATGGAGATTCATAAGATATTCATAGCTGATTGTTACAATAAAATGTTCCATTCTGCAAATGAATTTTTTCCTCATGTATCCATCCCCTCTTTGCATTCAAAGAATTCAAGATAGGTGCATGTTTTATCTCTTCTTGAATTTGATTGCAAAAATCAAATTTTAGTACAGAATTAAGATCACACAAAGGTCTCCGTCTCAATGCATCAACAACCTTATTTTCCTTACCAGCCAGATACTTAATGTCAAAATCATACTCACTTAATAATTCAATCAAACGCTTCACCTGTTGTTAAGCAATGGTTATGTGAAGATGTATTTTAGACTCTGATGATCTATTTTCAATTCAAACTTAACCCCTAACAATAGATGTCTCCAATGCTTAAGTGCATGCACAACAGCAAGTATTTCTAAATCATGAGTAGGATAGTTACATTCATGTTTTCTTAGTTTCCTAGACTCATATGCGACCACCCTACCATCCTGTCAAAGAACATATGCTATCTAACTACCACTTGCATCACATGCAACCACAAAAGGCTTTCCCATTTCTGGTATTTTCAAAACACAATTCTCAATGACTTTTTGTTTCAATGTTTGAAATCATTTTTGACATGCATCACTCCACACAAATCCTACATTCTTTTTAGTCAATTATGTGAGGGGAGTAGCTATCTTAGAGAAATCCTTAATATGTGCTCTTTCATATTGTGCCAACCCAAAAAAACTTCTAACATCCCTTACAATCTTAGGAATGGGCCAATCAGCTATTTTTTTTGCCTTATCTTCATCTATATGGATTCCTTATTTTGATATTACTCTTCCTAGATACACAAGTTTATCCTTAGCAAAGAAACACTTACGCTTTTTTTCATACAATTTGTGTTCCCTTAGAGTTTGCAAAGTTTTCTTGAATTACTAAGAAGAATTCATCTAGGTAATCGTGAAAAATATTATTCATCAAGCACATAAATGTGGTAGGATCATTTGTTAATCCAAAAGGTAGAACTCTGAAGTCATAGTTGATGGGGGATGATTCTAACACCCCAATGCAAAAATGGAAGATGGCTGCCCTCCACTAGGTCCACAAGCAGTGATATATGCTCACTATTCTAAAGTTTTCTCTACATAAGTATAGAGACTTATAATGCAATTCTGCAGACTTGTAGCACTCTATAAGAGCTACCCAACAAGCTTTAAATCATCCCAAAGGGATATTCAAGCTAGGAGAACACCCTCTGCAAAATAGGCTACCTCTTTGCAACACTCTCTGCCTATGTGCAGAGGCATACCTTCACAAAGTTGGCAATTTCGCACAACTCACTCAGCCAAATAACTTGAAACTTTGGCAAAGTTCAGGGCACAATATGAGAGAACAAATGAAGCTTGAAATCAATGAAAATGAGTAGAATGAGAGAGAAAAAATGATCTCCAATCTAGTACAATCAGATTTGGAAAAGCCTAACTACACCTCTAGATAGAGAGGAGCAAAATCATGAGAAAATGAGGTAAGCAAGCAAGGGGGCTGCTTGCTCGAGTTTATGACTTCACTAAACTAAGTGAGAAACTCGTGGAATGCATACAATGCAAGAAACAAAGGCGGGATGATGCTTATATAGACTTTTAATTTTCCTACAATCTAGCTAACCACCCACCAATCAGTTTATGTGCACTTTTTGGTGGCTGATTTGATGAGATTTGAGTTTGATTGAGTTTTGTGTAGCTTCCAACTTTATTCCATGACTTTGGGTCCTCATTTTTTAATTCTTCACTTACAAAAATCATGGTTGAGCCTTTTTGCATGAGTGAGACTTGATTTTCAATACTCCCCCTCAAGTCTCAATGCTTAGGTCCGTCATTCCAATGCATGACTTGAAGTGTTGTAGCTTTACTCCATCCAATGCTTTGGTAAACATAGCTCCATATTGGTCCTTTGTATTGACAGGCTCCACCTTGACATCCTTTAACATGATCTTTTCTCGAATAAAGTGGTAATGCACTTCTATATGCTTCGACCTTGCATGGAACACCAGATTTTGAGCCAAACATATGCTACTTATGTTGTCATGAAAAATAGGTACTTGCTTAACCTGCAAATCAAGATCAACAAACAACTTCTTGAGCCACATAAGCTCACATGAGACTTGTGCTAAGCCTCTATACTGAGCTTCGGTCGATGAAAGAGCCGGTTGGTTGTTTCTTTGACATCCATGAGATGGTCTTCTTCCCTAGCATGATAACATATCCACTAGTGCTCCTTCTATCATCTTTGGAACCTGCTCAATCAGCATCACAATAAGCTTATACATTTAATCCATCATCAAATGGATAATATAGACCTTCATTCACTAATCCTTTGAGGTACCTAAGTACCCTTTTGGCTGCAACAAAATGAGGTACTCTTGGTGCTTGCAAAAAGTAAGATAACACTCCAACTACATGTGCAATATCAGGTCTTGTCATAGTAGCATACAAGAGAGAACCAATTATTGACCTATACATGGTTACGTCCTTCACTTCTTCACCTTCATGAGCACTTAGTTTAACATTTACTTCTAATGGAATTGAAATGGGCTTGCAATCACACAAGCCAAACTTCTTCAAAAGATCAAGAATGTATTTATTTTGCATCAAGTATATACCTTCCTCTTTATATAGTACAATCCCAAGGAAGTACCTTAAAATCCCTAAATCTAAGATTTTAAATTCATATCCAAGCTTCCTCTTTATGACCTTGATGTTGGCTTGATCATCCCCTATAATGATCAAATCATCAACATATATACAAATGAAAACAATTTTGCTACATTCCTTCTTCACAAAGAGTGATGGGTCTGCATGACTCTGATTATATCCACATTTTACTAAGTAGTCCACAAGTCTTTGGTTCCAAGCTCTTGGGGCTTGCTTAAGTCCATAAAGATCCTTCTTTAGCCTGCATACATGATGTGGAAACCTCTCATCTTCAAAGCCTTGGGTCTGGTCCATGAAGCCTACCTCTTCAAGCTCTCCATTTAGGAAAGCATTCTTCACACCCAACTGGTACATCTTCCAACCTTTTGAGGCTCAAATTGCAATCAAGCTTCTGATGGTGGACATCTTAGCTACTGGGCTGAAATCTTCCTCAAATTCTATGCCATAGGTTTGAGCAAAACCTTTGGCAACCAGCCTTTCTTTATACCTAGAGATGCTCCCATCTACATGCCTCTTTACCTTGTACACCCATTTGTTGCCAATGACTTTCATGTACTTTGTTCTTGGCACCAATGAACAAGTATCATTTTCTTCAAGTGCTTTGACTTCCTTCTCCATGGCTTCAATCCATTCCTTATGCTTATTTGCTTCTTCAAAAAAGTTAGGTTCTTCGCAAGCTATAACTTGACTCATGTGGGCATAGTGTCTTGCAATGAATGAATCATAAGTTAACCTTTGAATAGGGTATTTAACCCTATTGGATGACCTTACCTCACCATTAGGTAGTAGAAATCTCCTCCTTCTTGGTTTAGATGCTTTAGATCTTGGAGTTTCTAATTTTCCATTTTTTCATCACTTGTAGATTACATGTCTACCCATCCATGGTCTTCGTCATTTGCTATTTCCTTTCCTTTGCTACTTCCTTCACTTGAATGAGCTTCAATCCTTGTCCTTCCATGCCAAGCTGATGTAATACTCTCCTTTGATGGTGTTCTTGAAGTGGTTGGACCACTTATCTCCAGGCTTTGTTGTTGCTCTTTGAACTTCTTCTTGGCTTCGTATACATCCTCAACGTGTAACACATCCTTGCTACCATACCAAGGCAACAACTCATCAAACATTACATCCCTAGATACCTTAAGCTCTTTGATGCAAGGGCTATATCATCCAAAACCCTTTTGCTCTGAAGAATATCCATGAAATATACAACTATCCACCTTCGGGTCTAACTTGTGTCTGAATTCTTGAGGTATGTGAACATAACACACACAGCTAAATACTTTGAGATGTGAAAGATTGGGTTTCTTACCACACCAAGCTTAATAAGGTGTAACTCCATGTACTCCTGAGGTTGGACACCTATTCATAATGTATATGGTTGCATTTGTTGCATCATCTTAGTAAGAGTTAGGAACATTCATTTCATTTAACAAAGATCTAGCCACTTCTGCTATGTATCTATTCTTCCTTGCTGCCACCGCATTTTGTTGAGGTGTAAACCTTCAAGCGAATTGCCTTTTGATGCCATGGTCATGTAGAAAATCTGAAAATTCATTTGAAAAATACTCTCTCCCTCCATCCAATCTGAGAGTCTTTATATACTTCCCTGTTTCCTTCTCCACTAGGTTTTTGAACCTCTTGAAGTGGTAAAACACCTATGACTTTGACTTCATGCAATACATCCGAACAGACCTTGAATGATCATCTATAAAGGTGACAAGATATCCATTACCTCCAATGGATGGCTCTCTTGTAGGTCCCCATACATTTGTGTGTATGAGATTCAACACTTCATTGCTCACATGTGCTCCCTTCTTGAATGACAATCTTCTTTGCTTTCCTAATTGACAAGCATGGCAAAAATGTTGCATATTCTGAGATGTAAGATCAGGTACACCACTCACCAAGCCCTTCCTTTGCATGTCCTTCATCCTTTGTAAGTTTATGTGCCCGATTCTTTTATGCCATAAGTCGATTTTTGCAACTTGTTTATTTCCAATTGACAAGTAGAAAATGTGAGGGGTTGATGGCTTCACCTCAATTTTGGAGTCTTCCTTGCTTCTTTCCTTTTCCTATGAGCTTGTAGTCCTGCATGGGGTCTTCAAAAAAACATCCTTGCTCATTGATTCTCACCTCATAACCTCTTTCAACCATTTGACCTACCGAAACCAAGTTCTTTGTGATGGTTGGCACATGCAACACATCCTTCAACACCTTGGAGCTTTGAGATCCATTCAATGCAACATCTCCCACATGTGTAATCTTGTGCTCAGTTTCATCCCCTATCTCTACATGTCCTTGAGTGATGGGTGAATGAAAATTAAAGAAAACATCTTTATTGCAACTCATATGGTTGCTACAACCACTATCAATGTACCATGTAAAATCTGAATTGAATCTTTCACTTGAACCATACATCATAAGAAAGTTCTCATTTTCTGAATTTGTTGAAGTATTTGCATAATTACTTTGGTAGTTTTTGTATCCTTGATTGCCTCCTCCTTTGGACCAAAAAACTCTTGCATAATGGCCCGATTTTCCACAATTGTAGCATTCTCCATTGGATGCTTCTCTTCCATGTGATCTTCCTCCTCTTCCTCTACTTCTTCCTCTTCCTCTGGATCCATAGCTTTGGTTGGAGCCTTCTTGATTGCTTGAGCTTGAGCTTGACCTTTCTCTCCCTTTACCTTGGGAGTTTTGTCCACCTCTTTTGCCTTTGCCTCTACCTGCATAGAAAACTTGGACTTGGCTTCCCTTTGAATGTGAACCTCCTTGGTTCATCTCCTCAATCACCATCAATGTGACTAATTGATCAAATTCTGGTAGGGAATCCCTCACATAAACTTATGTGGTGAATGCTTTCCACCTTTCATCCTCTCTCAAGCCATTGAGAGCGAGTGCAACAATATCATCTTCGATTGGGCTCCCAATTGAGCCGAAAGCATCTGCAAGTTCCTTAACCTTGAAAGTGTACTCATTTATGTTAGTACTTGGTGATTTCCTAAGATTATTCAGCTCATTCTTGAGTTGAATCTTCCTTCCCTTTCGTTGATGAAGAGTACAATCTCTCCACAGTCTCGCAAACATTCTTGGATGTGTCCAAGTCTTATATATGCCCTATCATGCTATTGCTTATGTGTTGAGATAGAATGAATATGAGTCTCCTATCCCTTTCTATCCATTCACTAAGTGCCTTGACCTGCCCTTGAAGTGGTGGATCATTTACATGAGGCATTGGCTCCATGCCGCTCACTAATCCCCACAATCCTTTGCCCATAAGGTAGTTGCTAACTCTAAATTTCCATGATTGATAATTGTCTTTCTCTAGCTTTTCTATTTGTGCATTATACTCAGCCATACTGAGCTGTTAGATGCTCCTATAGCTTCTCCTCAAGTGTTTGTATGCTTTAGAAGGCGTGGATATTACCTTTTGATAGCTTCTCCCTTGCTAACCTTCATCTAGTTGAGATCTCGATCGATGTAGCCCCCTTTTGATGTCTTCTTGCTTTGATGAGTCCTCGTTGTGCTTCCACGAGTTGTCTTGATCCCTTCAAGTCTTCAATATAATTCCAGTGATGTCTCCAAACCTCCAAAATGGCTCTGATACCACTGATGGGGGATGATTCTAACACCCCAACGCAAAAATGGAAGATGGCTACCCTCCACTAGGTCCACAAGCAATGATATATGCTCACTATTCTAAAATTTTCTCTACACCCGTACAAAGACTTAAAAATGAACATTTGTGGACTTGTAGTAGACTATAAGAGCTACCCAACAAGCTTTAAATCATCCCAAACGGGATATTCCAGCTAGGAGAACCACCCTCTGTGAAATAGGCTACTAGTTTGCAACACTCTCTGCCTATGTGCAGAGAAATACCTTCACAAAGTTTGCAATTTCTCACAACTCACTCAGCCAAATAACTTGAAACTTTGGCAAAGTTCAGGGCATAGTATGGGTTACCAAATGAAGCTTGAAATCAATGAAAATGAGTAGAATGAGAGAGCAAACAATGCGCTACAATCTGGTGCAATCAGATTTGGAAAACCCTAACTTCACCTCTAGATAGAGAGGAGAAAAATCATGAGAAAATGCGGTAAGCAAGCAAGGGGGCTGCTTGCTGGAGTTTATGACCTCACTAAACTAAGTGGAAACCTCGTGGAATGCATACAATTCAAGAAACGAAGGAGGGATGATGCTTATATAGACTTTTAATTTTCCTACAATCTAGGTAACCACCCACCAATCAGTTTAGGTGCACTTTTTGGTGGCTGATTTGATGAGATTTGAATTTGATTGAGTTAGGTGGATCTTCTAAATTTATTCCATGACTTTGGGTCCTCCTTTTTGATTGGTCCACTTGAAAAACTCATGATTGAGCATTTTTGCATGATTGAGACTTGATTTTCAACAATAGTGACCTTAAAGTGTTCGAAAAGCTATCTTACGAATATCCTCTGTGGCCTATGTACCATTGCAACAGGTCTTTGTGGCCTATGTACCATTGCAATGAATCTACTTCTATTTGCCTTCTGCAAATTGAACTTCTCCATCTTCTCAAAGTTCTCGGCCATCGCAAGAGCATTAAGAAAATCAATGCATCGAGATCCCTTGACTTGATAGCGAAGTTCCTTAGGAAGCCCTTCCATAAATTTACTCTTTAGAGTGTTACCACTAACCTCTAATGCATATTTATGAAGATTTAAGAACTTCTCGTTGTACTCATCAATAGATAAGCTATGCTTATCACTTTCGTGTTGTCCGAAATTGTAGAACTCCATCTTCTTCTCCATATGGTACTGTGGAGAACAATAGCATTTTTCAGCTTGTTCTCTAACTTCCTTCCATAGATCTGGACCAAAACACGTTTGAGTCTGCATATAGGACTTCCACCATTGCTTCGCGATCCCACGCAGGTGTAGGATCCCAACTTTTGCCTGGGACTCTTCACTAAATTGTCGAAGATCAAATAAATCCTGCAGTTCTTCAATCCATGCCTCAAGATCTTTGCCACTCTTCTTCTCACCATCAAAATCATTCAACTTTGCCTTCTTGAAGACTTAGTTAAGGGCAAACTCACCTGGTTCCATATCTTCATAATTGCATTTTTGTTGTTCGCGAGGTACACTAGATGTTCCCGCACCTTCATCTACCTCATCATTCAGCTCCACAAACAAATTTGTTGCTCCTTGTGGTTGCTTTCTGCATCGTGCGTTGCACAATTCTCCGAGAAGGTTCTGAATAAGCTCCTCTTGTTCACGAATCTTTTTTGTTAGACCTTCCATCGTTCTCGACGATTGATTCTGCTCTCATACCCCTTGTAGCGTTTCCTAAATCACAATCTTTTTATCAATAAAAAATAACAGATGAGAGAAGAATGCAGAGATTGCACAAGGTAAGAGAAAATCTGATGCGGAAGAGTAGAAACAGATATGATGCAAAGAAGAAAGAATTTTGATATTATGGATGTGAATCAATGGTTACAATAGCTTTGGAAAATAGCTTCTTGAGGAAGCCTCTATCACAATCTCATTCACACTCACACTCTCAATCACACTCTTACTCTCAATCACAAAGTAATTCTCAGATTTTGGTGCATCCCCTGTGTTGATATGCAGGTCTCCGAATATTAGAGTTTGATCGCTGCCCTTCCAAACAAGTGTGCGATCCACCAAATTTAGAAAAAGTCGAGTTTCTCCAAAAAATTTCGCAAAAAACCATGCGATCCTAGTGTGCTTTCTTTCTTTAGTGTACTTGTCAAAAATAGGAGAAAAACACCAAAAAAGACATATCCAAAAATATCCATAATTAGACATGGTGACACATGAACATCAGAATCAGGAATTCGAATAGAAATAGATAAGCCCTCATTTTTTTTTCAAGTGTTGGAAAACAGCACTTTTCAAAGCCTTGTGACTCAAAAATGGTAACGAATAAGCTTAAGCTTGTGAGACTAGACACTTTTATTCAATTTTGGGATCTGCAATAGTATAAGAGACGTCCGAGTTCCAAATCCACCTCCAAATGCAACTTTTGAGCCCTGCAAGTTTCAAAATTCTAGAGAGAGTAAGATGAAGGCATTTTCTTACAATGAACTAAGTGTAGGACCCTAAACAAGGTACTTAAAAATGATTCATAAAAGTTTCAGACAGGCACTTTTATTCTCTTATACTTGCTCTAGCTTTCTCTCATACAGAGTTTTCCTTAATTCTTTCATCTTCACCTTCAAAATTCCACTAGAAAACATGATGCGAATAAGGTCTAGAGAGAGAATATGAAACTTATCAACCCAAAATTTTTCTTACATGCATAAAATGCCCTAATTAGTCACTCTAAGCATTATCTCCACAATGAAATGAAGTTCAAAATGAATTATTTCACTAGAAAAGAGGCCTATTACAATTCTTCCCCTCTTTAAGAACTGTATCCTCAAAGTTGGAAAGAAGGATAATGTTTTTGAAAATCATCTAAGTTCACCCAACTAGAATCTTCTACTCGGTATGAGTGACATTTCACTAAAATTTCTACTATAGATCTATTTCTAAGAAATCTTTCCTTTCTGTCTAATATTATTTCAGGTTGAAGCTCAAAAGAACCATCATCTTTCAGCTTATAATTGTGTTGGAAAACATGAGCAACATTAGATACATATCTTTTAGATACATATCCATTTTGTTGTCAGGATCTTGCTCACGCGCATACAGAGATTACGGACACAGAAAACACACAGAGAATAGACGCAACAAGAGACGAGACACAACGCAGTATTGGGTGCAATCTCCCCCCATGCACTCTGTTCCGACAGTCCACAGAGTGCATGTATTTATAGGAATTTTGATTACGTCGAAAAGAGTGGTTACAAGAGGGCGGCTTCGAAAAGCAAGCGTGAAACTAAAAGTTGATAACTTTTACAGAAAGCCATTGCTTTCAATAACAGAAACTACGGTCTACAATGACCCTTATGCTAACCATTACTTTTCTAACAATAGAACCTTCTACGCAGGTTTATTTACAAGCTAAATAATAATTATTCGGATTATTGATGTCCGCCCTTTCACGCCTTGCACGCTCCTCACGAACCTTCAGCTACTATATCAAAAACATCAAAAACATATTAATACATTAATAATTTAACATTTTAACAATGCCTTGTTCAATAATATACAACATGCCTCTCAGTTGACAAGCAACTGACCTCAGTTGATAAAATACTCTAATAATGAGAATACATTGCTCAATTTATTCCATGTTACTGTTACAATCCAACAATGCATTGGCCAACATAGTCCATGTTACAATCCAACAATGCATTGGCATTCTATATTTCAATCCAACAAGGCATTGGCTATTCCATATTTCAATCCAACAATGCATTGTTCAACATATTCCATAAGGTATAACATGCCCCGCAGTTGAACAAGCAACTGACCTCAGGTGATAAAAGAATAAACATGGATGGCCAGTCACATGTTTCATCACTGAATAAAAAAAATAGGCATGTGCCATGTAAAAAAAAAATACATGCATGGAAATGTTCATGGAGCTGTTAAGTTATTAAGAGTATCTGTGAGATGCGGACATAGTCTTTCTAATGAATTTGGGCCAGCAAAACTTGAATATGCTCCTATGGACTAAATTCAATATGTAAATGCATCACAATTATCAAACATGTAGGGTAAGCTTTAAAGGTAGAAATGAATCCTTAAACTCTTCTTGAATAGCCTTCCAGGTGCGTGGACAATCTGCACTATGACAAAGATCATTCCACCATTGCTGCGCTTTACCTACTAAATAGTTAGTGGCAAACTCGATTTTCTTATTTTCTGAATATAACTCATCGGAAAAGAAATCGTTGAATAGGGATAGCCATGATAAGACAAAGCGGCCATCTTTTCGTCCGTCGAATTGAAGCATAGCATAACGTCCTTGTATGGCTTGTTGAAGTGCTTGAAGTTCTTGGTTCATAATCTCTAACTCTTGCTCGAATGAAAATCCAGGTAAAGGTGAATTACAGAAATCTTCCATGGTGCTCTTGGACCCTTGCTCTCAACCTTGCTTGGTATCTTGAACACTTAATCAAGTGCCACCCAAGGATTTTGAAGGAATTCACACTTCCAAGCTAGGTCATTGGAAAGTTCATTCCGAGACCTTTCCAACGGTATATTACGCACCTCAATCCGACCTACGGATTGAGAGATACACTTGATTCTTTCTTGGGGCCAATCTTGAAATCGACGTGCGCGCCTTCCACAAGTAATAAAGAGAGAGAACTTGAGTACAACTCCAAGAGATGGTGGAGTGATCAAAGTACTTCGCTTGAAAGTAGGAAGTTGTGGGTTCAAATCCTCCTACCTTAGGGACTCTAAACCTCTCTATTACCACTCAAAAATTAAAATTTCCTCGCGCGTAGCCAACGGTTACGCTCGCCAAGGGAGCCTTGGGTGCCAATGTATTGCCTAAGTTCTTTGTATGCAAACTCAACCAAGGGTAAATATTCACTCCAGCTAACCTGCTTTTCATTCACCTACATATACAACATATCTTCAACATATGTAGTATCAATCTTTTTCATAGGAAAGAAATGTGCCATCTTGCTAAGCCGATTGACTACAAAAAATATGGTATCATGCTTACTTTTGTTTATAGGTAGCTTAGTGATAAATTCCATAGAAATAGACTCCCACTTCTGATTTGGAACGTCCAAAGATTGAAGCATTCTAGGCATCCTCTTAAACTCAGGTTTCACCTATTGGTACTTCAAATATTCACTTACATATTTTCTAATATCCCACTTCATACATGGCCAAAAGTAAGAATACTTTGTTTTAACATAGGTCCTTGAATAACGTGAATGTGCAAAAAAAGATGCATCATGACAATCATGCAATATTTAAACTTTTAATGGAGATTCATAAGAAATGCATAGCAGATTGTTACAATACAATGTTCCATTCTGCAAATGAAATTTTTTCTCATGTATCGATCCCCTGTTTGCATTCAAAGAATTCAAAATAGGTGCCTAAAAAGGATCCTATTTTAACTCTTCTTGATTTTGATTAAGAAAATCAGAATTTATTACAAAAACAAGATTACACAAAGGTCTCTAACTCAATGCATTAGCAACCTTATTTTCCTTACCAGCGAGATACTTAATGTCAAAATCATACTCACTTAATAATTCAATCCAACGCTTCTGCTCGTGGTTAAGCAATGGTTGTGTGAAGATGTATTTCACACTCTGATGATCTACTTTCAATTCAAGTTTAACCCCTTACAATAGATGTCTCCAACGCTTAAGTACATGCACAACAACAAGCACTTCTAAATCATGAGTAGGATAGTTATGTTTATGTTTTTTTAGTTTTTGGGACTCATATGTGACCACCCTGCCATCCTATGAAAGAACACATCCTATCTGACTAACACTTGCATCACATGCAACCACAAAAGGCTTTCCCATTTTTGGTATTATGAAAACACAATTCTCAACGACTTTTTGTTTCAATGTTTGAAATGATTTTTGACAGGCATCAGTCCATGCAAATCCTATATAGTTTTTAGTCAATTATTTGAGGGGAGTAGCTATCTTCAAGAAATCCTTAATATGTGCTCTTTCATATTGTGCCAACCCAAGAAAACTTCTAACATCCCTTAGAATCTTAGGAATCCGCCAATCAACTATTGTTTTTACCTTTTCTTCATCTATAAGGATTCCTTCTTCTGATATTACTATTCCTAGATACAAAAGTTTATCCTTAGCAAAGAAACACTTACTCTTTTTTCCATACAATTTGTATTCCCTATGAGTTTGCAAATGTACTGCATGCTAAGAATCATCTTTAGAGTATACAAATGTATCGTCAAGAAATACTAAGATGAATTCATCTAGGTAATCGTGAAAAATATTATTAATCAAGCGCATAAATGTGGAAGGAGCATTTGTTAATAAAAAAGGTAGAATTGTGAAGTCATAGTGACCATATCGTGTTCGAAAAGCTCTCTTAGGAATATCCTCTCTTTTGATCCTAATTTGGTGATATCCAGATCTTAAGTCAATCTTAGTGAATACAATCGCTCCACTTAATTCACCTAATAAGTCATCTATGTGAGGTAGTGGATACTTATCCTTAATTGTTCTTTTATTCAACCCCTTATAGTCAATGCATAATCTATAAGAGCCGTCTCTCTTCTTGTGAAATAAAACAGGTGCACCCCAATGTGATACACTCAGTCTTATCAAGCCTTTCTTCAGAAGATGATCCAATGGAATCTTAAGCTCCTTTAATTCATCGATGTTGAATATATAGGGTTCTCGAGAATATGGTTCACTCCATGGATATAGGTGAATGGCATGGTCAATCTGCCTAGGTGGAAGTAAACCAGGAAACTCTTCTGGAAATACATCTTCATATTCTTTCAAAAGATTTTCTACATAATTTGGAACACTTACCTCATTATCTTCTTCATGCACGTTGTTTACATACACTATAAATGTTGTACAACCATCATGTATACCTTTAATTATCTATGTAGTAGAAATAAGGATAGGTTTAGGATTATAGGCATCACCTAGAATATGAATAGATTCATCATCTAGCTTTAAAGTGATTGTTCTTTGTTCACAATTAATTGTCACAGAATTTTTAACTAACCAAACCTTGCCTATGATTGCATCACTCTGTTTCATCTCAATTACATGGAAACTTTGAGAAAAGCATATATCAGAAAGATTTAATTCAAGGTTTTCAATATATCCTTTCGTGTAGTGTAATCATCCATTGGCCATCTGTACAGGTCTGGTTATCTGCGTATTTATGGCTATCCCTAGGTTCTTTACCATTTTGAAAGAGGAAAACAATGGGTACTACCTGAATCGATCAAAAATCTGATTTTATGCACATAAATCATACCCCAAATCTTGATTATAGAAGCCTTTGGGAAAGAGCTAACCACCATGCAACATAAAGAAGAGTCAGGGCACTTACCTCCACCATCTGCTTCCTCAATAGTTGTACCCTCCTTGATGATGTTTATCGCTTTTGCTTGTGGGGGTCGAAAGACTCCCTTATTGGGGCATTCATATGTCCGACGCCCTTGCTCCCTGCAATGAAAACATAGACCAAGTCTTTTTGCCCTCTTAATAGATTCAAGGTCTTGTGTGGCACTAGATTGGTTGACACCTCCTTTGATTTTCCACCTGAGGAGGATTCTTGCCTTGGTTATTTGTAGATGGAGTCTTCTTTGAATTGTTCATTTTCATTGCAACAGGTCTTTGTAGCCTATGTCCTATCGCAATGAATTTGCTTCTATTTGCCTTCTACAAATTGAACTTCTCCATTTTCCCAAAGTTCTCGGCCATCGCAACAACATCAAGAAAATCAATGCATCTAGATCCCTTGACTTGATAGGGAAGTTACTCACGAAGCCCTTCAATAAATTTACTCTTTAGAGCATTACCACTAACCTCTAATGCATATTTATGAACACGTAGGAACTTCTCATTGTATTCATCAATAGATAAGCTATGCTTATCACTTTTTTGTTGTCGAAAAATGTAGAACTCCATTTTCTTGTCCATATGGTAGTGTGGAGAACAAAAGTGTTTTCCAACTTGTTCTCTAAATTCCTTCCATAGAACTGGACCAGAACTTGTTTGAGTCTGCATATATGAATTCCACCATAGCTTCATGATCCCATGTAGGTGTGGGATCCCAACTTTTGCCTTGGACTCTTCATTAAATTGTCGAAGATCAAAGAAATCCTCCAGTTCTTCAATCCATGCCTCAAGATCTTTGCCACTCTTCTTCTTACCATCAAAATCATTCAACTCTGCATTCTTGAAGAATTTGTTAAGGGCAAACTCACCTGGTTCCATATCTTCATAATTGCATTTTTGTTTTTCGCGAGCTACACTAGATGTTCCTGCACCTTCATCTACCTGATCGTTCAGCTCCACAAACAAATTTGTTGCTCCTTTTAGATGCTTTCCACCTCGATCTTTGTGCAATTCTCTAAGAAGCTTCTGAATAAGCTCCTCTTGTTCATGAATCTTTTGTGTTAGACCTTCCATCATTCTCGAGGATCGATTCTACTATGATACCACTTGTAGCGTTTCCTCAATCACAATCTTTTGATCACTCAAAAATAACAGAGAAGAGAAGAACATAGAGATTACACAAGATAAGAGAAAATGTGATGCGAAAGAGTAGAAACAAACCTGATGAAGCCTCTACCTTCCAACCACCGTGGAGCTATCACAATCTCATTCACACTCGCACTCTCAATCACACTCTCACTCTCAATCACAAGGTAACTCTCAGATTTTTGTGCGTCCCCTGTGTTGATGTGCATGTCACCCTATATCAGAGTTTAATCGCTACCCTCCCAAAGAAGTGTACAAACCACCAAATTTAGAAAAAGTCGAGTTTCTCCAAAATGTTTGCAAAAAACCATGCAATCCTAGTGTGCTTTCTTTCTTAAGCGTACCTGTCAAAAATAAGAGAAAAACACCAAAAAGACATATCAGAAACTATCCATAATTAGACATGGTGACACACGAACATCAGAATCACAAATTCGAATAGAAATAGATAAGCCCTCCTTTTTTTTCAAGTGTTGAAAAACATCACTTTTCAAAGCCTTGTGACTCAAAAATCGTAAGGAATTAGCTTCAGCTTGTGAGAGAGAGTTTTATTCAATTTTGCGATCTGCACAATAGTGTTAGAGATGTCTGAGGTCCAAATCCACCTCCAAATGCCACTTTTGAGCCGTGGAAGTTTCAAAAGTCTAGAGAGAGAGAGAGTAAAATCAAGGCATTTTCTTACAACAAACTAAATGTAGGACCTTGAACGAGGTACTTAAAAGATGATTCCAAAAATTTCACACAGGCACTTTTATTCTCTTATACTTTCTCTACCTTTCTCTCATATAGAGTTTTCCTTAATTCTTTCATCTTCACCTTCAATATTCCACTAGAAAACATGATGCGAATAAGGTCTAGAGAGAGAATATGAAACTTGTCAACCCAGAATTTTTCCTACATGCATAAAACACCCTAGTTATTCATTCTAAGGATTATCTCCACAATGAAATTTAGAAAGTTCAAAATGAATTATTTCACTAGAAAAGAGGCCTATTACAATTCTTCCCCCTTTAAGAACTATTTCCTCAGAGTTGGAAAGAAGGATAATGTTTTAGAAAATCATCTAAGTTCACCCAACTCAAATCTTCAACTGGGTTTGAGTGCCATTTCACTAAAATTTCTACTATAGATCTTTTTCTAAGAAATCTTTCCTTTCTGTCTAAGATTATTTTAGGTTGAAGCTCAAAAGAACCATCATCTTTTAGCTTATAATTGTCTTGCAAAACATGAGCAACATTAGATACATATCTTTTAAGTAAGCTAACATGAAATACAAGATGCACATTTAAATCTTTAGGTAATTCAAGCAAATAAGCAAGATATCCAATCTTTTTCAAAAGTTTAAAAGGACGTGCATATCAAGGAGAAAGTCTATGATCCTTCCCTAGGAACAAGTTAGATCGGTGAGGATTAAGTTTAAGAAATACCATATCATCAACTTGAAATTCAAGTGGTCTTCTCTTTAAATCATAGAATTTCTTTTGCCTTTTTTTGAGCTTCTTTTATGTGTTTCTTATATTTCCCAAGTTCTTCATCCATTTTATCAAGCATTTCTTTGGACACTTCTACTTTATTTGGAAAACCCAAAAAGGAAGGTGGAGTCAAACAATTATAACCGTACATAGCTTCAAACAGACTCATGTTTATAGATGCATGCCATGCAATATTGTATGCAAACTCAACCAAGGGTAAATATTCACTCCAATTATTCTGCTTTTCATTCACATACATACACAACATATCTTCAACTACCCTGTTGACCCTCTCGGTTTCCCCATCAGTTTGTGTATGGGAAGTTGTACTCATAGGAAGTTGAGCTCCAATCGATTCAAATGTTGCTCTCCAAATTTATGATGTAAATCTAGAATCTCTATAAAAAATTATGCTTTTGGGCATTCCATGCAATCATAAAATTTCTTTTTACAAAGATTCTTGCAACATTAAATGCAGTATCAGCCTTTTTCATAGGAAAGAAATGTGCCATCTTGGTAAGGTGATCGACTACAACAAATATGGTATCATGCTTACTTCTGCTCATAGGTAGCTTAGTGATAAAGTCCATAGAAATATACTGCCACTTCTTATTTGGAACATCCAAAGGTTGAAGCATTCCAAGCATCCTCTTAAACTCAGATTTCACCTGTTGGCACTTCAAACATTCACTTAAATATTTTTTAATATCCTGCTTCATACATGGCCAAAAGTAAGAATACTTTGTTTTAACATAGGTCCTTGAATAACCTAGCTGTGCAGAAAAAGGTGAATCATGACATTCATGCAATATTTTAACTTTTAATGGAGATACAGAAGATACGCATAGCCGATTGTTACAATACAATGTTCCATTATGCAAATGAAATTTTTATTCATGTATGGATCCCCTCTTGGCATTCAAAGAATTCCAAATAGGTGCATAAAAAGGATCCTGTTTTATCTCCTCTTGAATTTGAGTTAGAAAATGAGAATTTATTATAGAAACAAGATTACACAAAGGTCTCTGACTCAATGTATCAGCAACCTTATTTTCCTTACTAGGTAGATACTTAATGTCAAAAGTAAACTAACTTAATAATTCAATCCAACGCTTCTGCATGTTGTTAAGCAATGGTTGTGTGAAGATGAATTTTAGACTCTAATGATCTGTTTTCAATTCAAACTTAACCCCTCACAATAGATGTCTCCAATGCTTAAGTGCATGCACATTAGCAAGCGTTTCTAAATCATGACTTGGATAGTTAAGTTCATGTTTTCTTAGTTTTCTGGACTCATATGCGACCACCCTGCCATCCTCTGAAAAAACACATCCTATCTCACTACCACTAGCATCACATGCAACCACAAAAGGCTTTCCCATTTTTGGTTATTTCAAAACACAATTCTCAACAACTTTTTTTTTCAATGTTTCAAATGATTTTTGACAGGCATCACTCCACGCAAATCCTATATTCTTTTTAGTAAATTATGTGAGGGGAGTAGCTATCTTAGAGAAATATTTAATATGTGCTCTTTCATATTGTGCCAACCCAAGAAAACTTCTAACATCCCTTATAGTCTTAGGAATCGGCCAATCAACTATTGTTTTTACCTTATCTTCATCTATAAGGATTCCTTCTTTGGATATTATTCTTCCTTGATACACAAGTTTATCCTTGGCAAGGAAACACTTACTCTTTTTTCCATACAATATGTGTTCCCTAAGAGTTTGCAAAGTCTTCTTGAGATGTACTGCATGCTCAATATCATCTTTAGAGTATATAAATATATGATCAAGAAATACTAAGATGAATTCATCTAGGTAATCGTGAAAAATATTATTAATCAAGCACATAAATGTGGGAGGAGCATTTGTTAATAAAAAAGGTAGAATTGTGAACTCATAGTGACCATATCCTGTTCGAAAAGCTGTCTTAGGAATATCCTCTGTTTTGATCCTAATTTGGTGATATCCAGATCTTAAGTCAATCTTAGTGAATACATTCGCTCCACTCAATTGACCTAATAAGTCATCTATGTGAGGGAGTGGATACTTATTCTTAATTGTTCTTTTATTCAAGCCCCTGTAGTCAATGCATAATCTATAAGAGCTATCTTTCTTCTTCTGAAATAAAACAGGTGCACCGTGAGGTGATACACTCGATCTTATCAAGCCTTTCTTGAGAAGATCATCTAATTTAATCTTAAGCTCCTTTAATTCATGGATGTTAAATCTATAGGGTGCTCTAGAATATGGTTCACTCCCTAGACATAGGTCAATGGCATGGTCAATCTACCTAGGTGGAGGTACACCCCAACTCTTCTAGAAATACATCTGCATATTCTTTCAAAAGATTTTCTACATAATTCGGAACAACTTCCTCATTATCTTCTTCATTATCATTGTTTACATACACTATAAATGTTCTACAACCATCATGTATACCTTAATTATTTGCAGAGTAGAAATAAGGATAGGTTTAGGATTATAGGGGTCACTTAGAATATGAATAGAGTTATCATCTAGCTTTAAAGTGATTGTTCTTTGTTCACAGTTAATCATCACAAAATTTTGAATTAACCAACCCATGCCTATCATTGCATCATCTGTTTCATCTCAATTACATGGAAACCTCCAGAAAAGCATATAATAGAAAGAGTAAATTCAAGGTTTTCAATATATCCTTTCGTGTAGTGTAATCGTACATTTGCCATCTGTAGAGATGTGGTTATCTCTATATTAGGGCTATCCCTAGGTTCTGTACCAATTTGAAAAATAGAAAGCAATGGGTTCTACCTGAATTGATCAAAAATTTGATTTTATGCACATAAATCATACCCAAAATCTTGATTATATAAGCCTTTGGGAAAGAACTAACCACCATGCAATGTAAAGTATAGTCAGGGCACTTACCTCCGTCATCTGCTTCCTCAATAATTGTACCCTGGTCGATGATGTTTATCGCTTTTGATTGTGTAGGTCAAAAGAGTGCCTTATTTGGGAACCCATATGTCTAATGCCCTTGCTCCCCGCAATGAAAACACAGACCAAGTCTTTTTCTCCTCTCAATAAAATCAGGGTCTTGTTGCCATTGGATTGGTTGATGCCTCCTTTTATTTTCCACCTGAGCACGATTCTTGCCTTAGTTATTTGAAGGTGGAGTCTTCTTTGAATTGTTCATGTTCATTGCAACAGGTCTTTGTGGCCTATGCCCCATTGCAATGAATCTGCTTCTATTTGCCTTCTGCGAATTGAACTTCTCCATCTTCTCAATGTCATCGCAACATCATCAAGAAAATCAATGCATCCAGATCCCTTGACTTGATAGCGAAGTTCGTCACGAAGCCCTTCAATAAATTTACTCTTTAGAGTGTTACCACTAACCTCTAATGCATATTTATGAAGAAGTAGGAACTTCTCTTTGTACTCATCAATAGATAAGCTATGCTTATGACTTTTGTGTTGTCGAAAAATTGTAGAACTCCATCTTCTTCTCCATATGGTAGTGTGGAGAACAATAGCATTTTTTAGCTTGTTCTCTAAATTCCTTCCATAGAACTTGACCACAACACGTTGAGTCTGCATATACGACTTCCACCATAGCTTTGCGATCCCATGCAGGTGTAGGATCCCAAATTTTTCCTTGGACTTGTTGAAGCTCAAGGTCAATGCCAAGCATAAAAAGTGCATAAGAAGAACGAGCACAAGAAGAACGAGCACATAGGGAGCTCCAAGAAGTGTAAGTCAAATTTTCATAAGAAATCCCTATAAAATAGTGATTTTCATCACTAAAAACCATTGTAAATATCATTTCACCTTTTTCTAGCTCCATTTTGTGCAAGCCGAGGAGTCCTCGAGCTTGAGGAGCATTAGAAGTATCATCCTACCAATTTTCATAATTTTTAGACTCTGTTTGACGCCTTAAATAAGCCTTGAAACCTAATTTTTAACTAGGCTAGACACTAGGTCTGGACAGGGCCAAAACTAGTCAAAAAACTATAAAAAGAGGTAGAAAGCTCATTTTTGAGGTTAGCTTGTTAGAGATTTAGCTTGTTACAAAATAGAGCTTTTGTAAGAAGATTTCATTTGTAATCGAAGCTTTCCATTGTTCCTCTCTTTGCTCTTACCTTGTGCATGTGTGTGTATGTGTGTGCATGCTTCTGTGCTTTCAATCACACACTCGTGCCTTCACTTGCGCGTGGTCTTCATACCAGTCCTCATGTCTCCACGGATTGACAAGTAAAGGAGGTTGTGCTTATGGTTGAGCTACACCAAATTTTGGCGCCATTGCTACTGAGAGAGCTTCGAGGAGGAGCGTTGTGATGGTAACATCGTAGATTTGCGATGTTGAAAGGTAAAAAAACTATAATTTCTGTTCATTTTCTGATTTTTCATCTTCATCTTCATCATCATCACCATCCCCATCTTCTTCCATCCTCATCTTCATAGAAATTTCTTGTTTTTTAGTGTATTTTCACCCTTTTCATACCATTTTTCATGCATTATTGTGCAAGAAGGAGTTATGAAGTGCAAGGGAGAGAAAGTGTGTGTGTTTTTTCACGATTTTCTCCACATACGGAGCTCGCCATTGCTTGGTGCTCAAAAAGTTTGAATTTCCCGCAAAAAATCGTGACTCTGATTGAAAATCGTGATCTTCATAAAATTCAAAATTTTTCAGAAAAATGTGATTTTCTATGCCCCCCCCCAAAAAAAAACCTTTTTGAAAAGAGCACGATCCAGGGGTCATTCTCAGAATCGTGATTCTCTGGTTGTGCTCAAAATCGCGATTCTCTAAGTTTCTGAAAAACACGATTCTCTAGTCATTCTCAGAAGTGTGATTTTTTGGCGATTCTCATAAAACACGATTTTTAGCCAAAATTGCATTTCTCAAGAAAAAACACGATTTTTAGTGGGCTCAAAATCCTGATTTTCACAAATCATGATTTTCGGCCAGAAACACAGTTTTGGAAAAAAGAACACGATTCTCTATTGGCTCAAAAATCATGAACACGACTTTCACTCTCAAGAATAATTTTTCCAAACTCATCTGTCCTATCTGGTAAGTTAGTAACCACATACATGGTTCCTTCCTTATCAATGGATGAACCCTCTTTGAACTTTGACTATTGGGTATTCAAGTCCAAAGGGTTGATCTAGATTTTTGAGCTAGACCACTAATCGCCTTAGGCCATCCTCATAGATGGGAGCACATAATCAATTAGTCCGAATATATTCCAATTGTATCTTATAGGGACCTTTTGGTGTTTGTAGATAGACAGGGCCTGAGCCCCCTCTAGGTTTCCCCATGCTAAAAGACATTTCTAAATCAGTTGTGTCAGAGCTTAGTACATAAGGATAACCACTTAGTTGTTGTGCCCAAGACTTAGCTGTATGGTTGACACTTGCCTTAGAAGATCTAATGTTTTGTCTATCCTTGCCTAGGTGTCTACCAGATCTCAGGTTCATAAGCCTTGGGTAAGGGTCCAAAATTTCCATTTATATTGCTCAAAATCTTTTGGAGTCCTCTTAGTTTCTTAGTCCCACCTGAGGGTCAACTTCAAATTAGCCTATCTAAAAATTAGTACTTCAAATTAACCTTCAACTTAGCTGTGTAGGATCCAAAACGAGCTTTCCAACGAGGTATAGAGCTCAAAAAATGGACTTTTGATGAAAAATTCATGTCAAATCAGACTCCTGGGGGTTAAAACCGACAAACGAGACCTTTTGGAAAAATCACGATTTTGTGTGAAAATTGCGATTTTGAGGGATCATGAAAATCGCGATGCTGAACAATGGAATAAATCACGATTTTGTGAAATCATGAAAATCGCAATGTTGAGCACTTACGAAAATCGCGATTTTGAGCAATCCCCCAAAGTGCGATTTTGATTGAAAATCGTGAAAAATGTGATTTTGATGGATAATCGTGCAAAATGCAATTTTGAGAATGATCAAAAAATCGCGATTTTGAATGAAAATCGTGTTTTCTCAAAATTGTGTTTCTCACATGAAAATTGCAATTTTAAATGAAAATCATGTTTGATCAAAGTCGTGTTTTTGGCCTGAAAATCGCCATTTTGAGAATGACCAAAAAATCCTGATTTTGATTGAAAATCGTGTTTTTGAAAATCATGTTTTGAAAATTGCGATTTTCTACCTTAGTGAAAATCGTATTCTAAAAATCGTGAAAATCGCAATTTTGGGAGATTCAATCCAGATCGACCTAGCCAATTGGACATAGTCATCATCTACGAGTTCAAGGATCCAGAGACACCAGGCAAAGTTTTCTACCTGGATAACACGTTAGAGAAAATGTTCTTGGTAACAGAACATGATAGACATGCATACACTTGGAAGAGTGAATTGATCTTCCCTCCACCATGATCCAATGTTTCCCATGTCCTACAAGGTGTAGGATCATCCAAGGCTCCTAAAACCTAGAGGGAAAGAACTAGGGAGAGACCTGAGGTAAGCTTTACACACAATGAGGGTAGAGACAGATCAAGATTTGAAGGTGAAAGACTTGACAAAGAGAAACATCGAGCACATAGGCATCAAAGAGCTGAACTTTATTTTCCATTGCCTAGACCCCGAGAGTACCCAAGAACCCTTTGACCCTCTCAAGTGATCAAGACAATGAAAAATTACTTTGATGGTTCACGAGATCCTTATGATCATGTGATCGAGTTCAAACAAGTGTTAAGAGCTGAAGAGATTGAGACTTTTTCACACAGTTCGAGGCATTTGGTTGGACTCTTAAGGGCACTCCCTTAGCTTGGTTTCAACCACTGAACAATCATAACTATCGAGATATAGGTCAACTGCTAGAAGCATTCATTGTAGAGTTCTCCAAGAGTGGCATCAGGCATAACACATCATCCTTGATCCACAGCTTCAAGCAGACACCCCAGAAACAATGCGACTAACAGGAAGAAGGTTCAGATAGTACATAGAGAGATGCCCTGTTCCAGAATTACCCACACTAGCTACAGAAGTGGCCTTGTTTTTAGATGGCTTACTAAGTACCAAATTAAGATCATATGTGTACTTGAAAGAGCCTAGATCCATAGAAGAGTGTGTGCGAATGTGCATGGATATAGAAGACAATTTGGGTGAGGAGTTAGGATTGTCCAAACTCTACAAGGATTCAGATAATTCAACTAGTCATACCTCTAGAACCTCCATGGCGATAGATGAGATAACTGAGCAAGTTGCCAAAAAGCTAGGAGTTCAAAATAGGCAAACGCTAAGAGTCACCTCATTGAATCGATGTCATACTTGCATAGGGGACCACATGGCTTACATATGCCCAATGCAAAACCCCAACATAAGGGAAAGGAATGCTCCATACTACACTATTGAGAGGAAATACACGAACCATACGGCTCAAGATTGTGCCTACAATAGATAGGCTGTTATACAAACTTATCAACAACCTTACCAACAGAGTAGGTATCAAAACCAATTTCCACAGCCTTATCACAAGCCGCAACAACAATATCAACCTCAATACCAAAAACAATATTAGGCACCATATCGGCCACAACCTGTCCTAGCAAACCAACCGCCACCTCCCGCTAGCGTGATTCTAGTTCAGTATGCAGTAGCAGAGGAGAACCTTAATAGGGCATTGGTGCCAATGATCCCTTTTGTCCAACTCCAAAAGGTTTTGCATGATCTTCATGATGGAGAGTGTTAATCTCAAAAAGAACAACCTACTCTTGAACTTAGAGCACCTCTATATCAAGAGTAAGTCAAAACCTTCACCAATTTAAAGGATCAATGACCAATTATCAAATTCTTGAACAAACTGTGAAGAAGGAAATTTACTCAGAAAGTCTGCTGCACATAATTCACTCATTGACTAAGTAAATGTGTAAAGTTTTTGATAAAACTTTGCACGAGGTGTCACCTAAGGATTGCGCACCTCCTCCAAGTTAAATTTCCTCAAAAGACTCACTAGATCTTGAGAAATCTACTTAACAAGTCATCTATGTCTAAATCTGTACTTCTGAGAAGTCGATTTGGAAACCCCTAACTTTTAACACATAGTTCTCTCAATCTAGAACTCGTTTAAGCAAATGCTTTTAGCCACGAGTAGCTTTACTTCCAACTTAAAGATTGAGTGCTTGCTTGCTCAAAACTTTAAACTGTGGAGGGAGAACTGACCAAAACATTAAGATCGAATTTTGCACCTGTTTTAGGAACCAGTGAATACTTCTTCACATGCAAATGTTCCTACACATAATTCTCTTAGCCTGATCACAATTGGAAGCTAAAACTTTGTACAGAAGTCGATCAACTATAGACTTAGAACTGTACAAAAGCATTTCACAAAAGATCTACCACACAAGGAAAAAACACAGAAACATCGGGTGCAACTTTTCTTCTATTTCTCAGAAAATTACAACTGAGTGATGAGAGAGACTTTTACTCACTTCTAGGAGGTCTAATGATTCTTACAACTTCTCAATGCACTATTCTCATACTCTCTCATACTTGCCCCGATATTTTCCATAGTATTTATAGGCGAATATGTACAAGCTTATGACTAATCAAAAGTATAAGTGACCTATGTCTGAACTAATGTACATATGTGTACATTTATTTCAACCCCTGAATGTAACCATCTTCTATGCTTCAAGAATTGATCTTGTCTCCATTCTTTGACTTCCAAAACTTCAATTGTTGATTGGTCTGGACCAACAGCTCCCCCTCAATCATCAATTGAGGTTTTCTCTATCTTCTTTATGCCTGCCATGTCTTTGAACTTCTGTAGCTTTGGTCCATCCAAGCTTTTGGTAAGCATATCAGCTATCTGATCTTTTGTTGAAGTATGTATAACTTCAATCTCTTTATCCATCACCTTCTCTCTTAGAAAGTGATACTGAATCTCAATGTGTTTGGTCCTGGCATGAAAAACAGGGTTAGCAGCTAGATACAATGAACTCATCTTATCTCCATAAATGATAGGTATGCTGTGTTTAGTGTCAAAACTCTTCATGAGAGTCTTAAGCCATATAACTTCCTTTGCAGCTTCAACCATGCCTTTGTACTCAGCTTCTGTAGATGATAAAGCAATTGTGTGTTGCTTCTTTGAACACCAAGAGATTAACTTATCTCCCACATAACACATATATCCATATGTTGACCTTCTATCATCAGGATTACCTGCCCAATCTGCATCACTATATATTTTGATATTTGTATCTGATGTAAAACCATAATACAAACCTTCTTTGAGTGTACCCTTAATGTATCTCAACACTCTTTGACCTGCAATCCAATGTTCTTTCCTAGGACAATGCATGAATTGGGACAAAACCCCAACTACATATGATAAATTAGGTCTAGTTAATGTAGCATAGATAAGACTACCAACCAAACTCTGATATTGTCTCATGTCCTTGAACACTTCACCTCCATATCTGCTCAATTTGTGACTCACCTCCATTGGAGTAGGTGCTACCCTGCAATCATTCATTTTTAAACTTGATTAACAAGTTTTTCAAATACCTTTCTTGAGTCACATACACTCCATGTTGAGTGTATGAAATCTCCATTCCCAAGAAGTATGACAAATCTCCCAAATCATTGATTTTGAATTCATTCTCCATTTGCTTCTTTAGGCTTTGAATGCCTTTTTCATATGTACCTGTAAGAATGATATCATCAACATATATGCACATGTAAATAAACCCATCATCGCTTGCTTTGACAAGCAAGCTACTATCTGCTTTTGATACTTGAAACCCAAGTTCTTTCAAGAACTTTACAAGTCTATAGTTCCATGCCCTTGGGGCCTGCATCAAGCCATATAAAGCTCTCTTGAGCTTACACACATGATCTGGATACCTTCCATCTCTGAATCCTTGAGGTTGCTCCATGAAAATATCATATGAAATATAACCACTCAAAAAAGCATTCTTCACATCTAATTGACACAATTTCCAACCTTTACATGCAGCAATTGCTATAAGTGTTCTGATGGTTGTCATCTTTGCCACAGGACTATAAGTCTCATCATAATCAATACCATATGTTTGAGCAAACCCTTTCACAACAAGTCTAGCTTTGTACCTAGACACACTTCCATCTGCAAACCTTTTTGTCTTGTAGACCCACATACATCCAATGATCTTCTGGCTATTCGGTTTTGGAACCAAATCCCATGTTTGATTCTCCATCAATGCATCATATTCTTCCTGCATAGCTTTCTCCCATTTTTCTTTACCCTTTGCTTCTTCATATGTAGAAGGGTCTTCATCTGCCTTTATCATGTAAGCATAATCTTTGGTAGCCAAAAAAGAAGTATCATAGCTATACCTTGTAGGTTGCCACTTGTGTCTTGATGACCTTCTGCGTTCTCCACTCCTTGAGGTTTCTGGTTCATCACACTCAGGATCAAATCTTGGCATTTCTTCAACTTCAACCTGCACTTCATTATTCTCCTCTTCATCAAATATCTGAACCTTTGATTTACCTTTCTTTTGGTTCACAACTTCTTCATCACTTGTATTAATATTGATAGTACCTGCATACCAAGTACCTTGCTCATCAAATGAAACATCTTTTGATACAAGAAATTATTTTGTGGATGGACTCCACAACCTATATCCCATCTGCTTATCACCATAACCAATAAACACATACTTTTCAGCTTTAGGTTCCAATTTGTGCCTTAATTGTGATGGCACATATGCATATGCCAAACATCCAAATACTTTGCAATGGTCTAATGTAGGTATCTTACCCCACCATGCCTCATATGGTGTCATACCCTGCAAGGCTTTACATGGTAGCCTATTGACCAGATAAGTGGCTGTATTTACAGCCTCAGCCCACAAATAATTTGGGCAATTTTTCTCCTTCAACATGGATCTTGCAAACTCAACAAGAGTCCTATTCCTCCTTTCTGCTACACCATTTTGTTGAGGAGAGTACCTGCAAGTAACCTCCCTTTTTATACCTGCATTCCACAAGTAATCACTGAACTCATTAGAGAAATACTCTCCCCGTCCATCTGACCTTAGTCTCTTCAACTTATGACCTGTAATTCTTGCTACATACACATGATAATGTTTGAATGTATTGAACACCTCTGACTTATCTTTGATCACATAAATAGTGATCCATCTGGTAGCATCATCAACATAAATCACATAATACCTTGAACCATTGATACTGAAATCCTTTGATGGTCCCCACACATCTGTGTGTATCAACTCAAGCTTCTCTGAATACATAAAACCATGCTTGGAGTAAGATTGCTTATGAGCCTTACCTAATTGACATGCCTCACATCTGTATGTCATATGTTGACCTGCAACATTAGGCAATCCAAGCACTGAACCATTGTTACTCATATCTTTGATACCTCTTTCATTGAAATATCCAAGCCTCTTGTGCCAAAGATCTAACTCAGAGATCTTATGTCCTCCATAAGTGAACAAGGCATGACCAACATTACCTTGAATCTTTAATGTGAACAATCTTCCTTCTTTCTTCCCTGAAACAATTTGTTTATACCCATTGCTAGGGTCTTCCACAAACACTCCTTCATTAGTGAACCTAACTTCATAACCTTTTTCAACAATTTGTCCTACACTTATCAGATTCTTAGGAATTGTAGGAACATACAAGACCTTACTCAATAAGGTGCTACCATCCTTGGCCTTTACTCATCCAATTGACTTCACATTGTGCTTTGTATTGTCTCTTATTTGAACAACATGATTAGACACCTTATTTTCCAAGTCAGTCATCAATGCTATGTTACCACTTAGATGATTGCTACACCCTGAGTCAACGTAGAAAACTCTTTGGTCTTCACTTTGCCTTTCACAAGTTGCATTCATTATCAATGTTGAATCTTCCTTCTGATCTGAAGCATAATTGTAGTAGGTATTGTTGTATTGTTGACTTTGGAATCCTCTACCTGCATTTCTTCCAAAGTAACCCCTAATACCTCTACCTCTGAAATTACCTCTTTGATTTCTGCCACCTCTTCCTCTTGAATTATAGTTCTGATTATATCCACCATTACTCTGAGTATTATGCCAACAATCATTAGCTAAATGATTTGTCTTACCAAAAATCCAGCAAGCTTTGACTCCATCTTTGTTACTCCTGCCTCTTCCTCTACCTTTGCCACCTCCTCTTCCTCTTAGGAAGTTGGCTTGACTAGTTGTGACTTCTTCTTCATTTGCTTGTTGCTTTCCTTTGTTAGCTTTCTTCTTGTCTTTAGAGTACATTGCATGACCTGTACTCTTGTCACTTTCTCCTTTGACATCCTGCTCAAAAGTTAGCATATGACCTAGCAACTGATTTAAATCAGGAGTGAAATGATCAAGTGATAATTCTGTAGACAAAATGAATGGCTTCCACTTGTCATTACCTCTCAAACCTGTGAGGATCTGCCTTACAAATTTATCCTCCTCAATATCTTCATCAACAGCTCCTAATGCATCTGCAATGTCCTTCATTCTGGTTACATAATCTGAAATGGATTGAGAAGCCTTGTTCTTGAAAGTGGTAAATTCTGCCCACAAAGATGCCTTCCTTGACTTTGTGGTATTTTGGAAATGCTCCTCCAAAGCATTCCATATATCACTTGCACTTTCAAGACCTCTAATGTGAGGTAGCAAGTAGTCATTGACAGCCATGTAGATTATGCTCCTAGCTTGAGCATCTCTTTTCATCCAATTCTTCAAATCTGATAATTCTTCCCTAGTTGGAACACTAGGATCTCTGAATTGTGGCTTTTCTTCTTCACCTGTAATGTAAGATATCAAATCCTTGCTCATAAGATGAGCTTCCATCCTCATTGACCATGCATGATAGTTCTCTCTATCCAGTTTCTCTATCTGAAGAGAATCTCCCATCTTTTCTTCACCTGTGTATTGAATTCTTCAATCTCTATAAAGTATAAGGTTACCTTTACTTCAAATGACACTCCTTTTGAGTTCCTTGATATCGTATGATCTCCTTCTCAAGCTTTATCCTTAAGCTTTCACCTTTTGAACCTTCAGATGTTGAATTCTTTGCACCTGCAGTAGTCGGGATCCTCCTTCCTTCAATTCTGATGCTTCTTGCTCTAATACCACTGATGGAGAGTGTTAATCTCCAAAAGAACAACCTACTCTTGAACTTAGAGCACCTCTATATCAAGAGTAAGTCAAAACCTTCACCAATTTAAAGGATCAATGACCAATTATCAAATTCTTGAACAAACTGTGAAGAAGGAAATTTACTCAGAAAGTCTGCTGCACATAATTCACTCATTGACTAAGTAAATGTGTAAAGTTTTTGATAAAACTTTGCACGAGGTGTCACCTAAGGATTGCGCACCTCCTCCAAGTTAAATTTCCTCAAAAGACTCACTAGATCTTGAGAAATCTACTTAACAAGTCATCTATGTCTAAATCTGTACTTCTAAGAAGTCGATTTGGACACGCCTAACTTTTAACACATAGTTCTCTCAATCTAGAACCCGTTTCAGCAAATTCTTTTAGCCACGAGTAGCTTTACTTCCAACTTAAAGATTGAGTGCTTGCTTGCTCAAAACTTTAAACTGTGGAGGGAGAAGTGACCAAAACATTAAGATCGAATTTTGCGCCTGTTTCAAGAACCAATGAATACTTCTTCACATGCAAATGTTCCTACACATAATTCTCTTAGCCTGATCACAATTGGAAGCTAAAACTTTGTACAGAAGTCGATCAACTATAGACCTAGACTTGTACAAAAGAATCTCACAAAAGATCTACCACAGAAGGAAAAAAAACACAGAAACATCGGGCACATCTTTTCTTCTATTTCTCAAAAAATTACAACTGAGTGATCAGAGAGACTTTTACTCACTTCTAGGAGGTCTAATGATGCTTACAACTTCTCAATGCACTATTCTCATACTCTCTCATACTTGCCCCCACATTTTCCATAGTATTTATAGGCAAATATGTACAAGCTTATGACTAATCAAAAGTATAAGTGACCTATATCTGAACTAATGTACATATGTGTACATTTATTTCAACCCCTGAATGTAACCATCTTCTATGCTTCAAGAATTGATCTTGTCTCCATTCTTTGACTTCCAAAACTTCAATTGTTGATTGGTTTGCACCAACTGTTCAAGGCCTAAGAGGCTTGTCTTCAAGAAGGGCCAACAGCTGCAAACCTACATAAGAGTTAACCTAAAGCAGATTTAGTAATTGAACAAACAAAATGTGCATGAAAATGGTAGAGGTAGAGACACTCAATCATTTAATCAGACAAACTCTTTCAAATTGGATTTGCATTTCTAGGGCTTACTAGAAAGATTAGAGCAGATGGTAAATAAACCACAAGTTTCTTTACCTCTACAGGCTCAACTAGTTGTTGAGAGAGAAAGCTCTCCACCAATGAAAGCTTATGTTCCTAATTCCACGGATGTTGGAACAACTCTTTCAATTCAGCAATACTCTCAAGAGTTCTTGCGAGAAATACAAGAGGAGAAATGGGCCAAGGAGAAGGGTAATCCCCCTCCTATTACTGAAATTGATGATCTTCACGGCCAATTTCCCCAAGATATTCCATCTATTTATGGAGACCAAGTAGAGCAACAAGAAGATGAGAGATTATACTTTGAATCTAATTCTTTACAAGGGTTGCCACAATTCACAAGCCCATGGGAATCTGAATCTCTACAAATCAGAGCTCCCACAATATTGGTAAGAAATGAAGACTGAGTGGTTCCAAGAGACACTGACGTTGTGAAGAATGGTAAGGTTCAATGTCATCTCACTGTAGAAGAGTTGCTCAAAGCAAAACCTCAGCTATGGAATCATGTGAAGGATCAAGTTCGAGAACTTGAGTCCAATATGCTAAAAGTAGGCTCTAAGTAGAAAGTACCAGAGATACCTCTAGACAAAATAGGAGACATTAGTGAAGGTGAAGAAGGTAATACTTATCTTCCAATCACCAACCAAGGTTACACAACCAAAGGGATCATAGATTCAGGTGCTGGTGTTGCTATTGCGACCACCTCCTTGTGGAAGCGCTAGGACGAACCCACATTAAGACCAACTAGAATGAAGCTTCAAATGGTGGACAATCATTTTGAAACACCTCGAGGATTGCCCGAAGGGATAACTCTAACCACTTGTGGTGTAGAGTTTGAGCACACCTTTGCTATATGTAACTTTGAGAAAAATAATGTCTATGAGATGATCTTAGGAAGACCCTTCCTACGACAACTCCAAATTGTACAAGTTTGGGGCACCAATTTCTTGTACTTATAGCACTTAGGGGTCATCACCAAGGTCAATTTGAAGGATTACACCTTCAGAGATGTACCACCCCTACAATGGAATCCTATCCACAAAGCGAAAGAAGATTCTTTATCTGTGCATTCTGGAATTTCACCCGATCCATCATGGCTGCATGAAGATACTCACTTGTGGATGTGCAAGGTCGCAGAGGAAGAGGAAAAGCGCCTAAAAACAAGAGATGAAGGAACTCCCCTAGGTGATAGACCAGTTAAAGACCCAGCCTATACACCGATGATCTTTCTAGATGAGGAATTTGAGCCTCATGGTTGGCCATAAATCCTAGCCACCATGGACATTGCAGTCAATGAAGAATAGTGGACACCTCATTGTGATGAGGAGGGTTATGATATTTTGGTGTTCATATGTAAGCCCTTGCTAGAAGAATGTGACGCTAGTGACTTCATAGAAGAAGAAGAGAACAACGATGATCTAGAATCCATTGTGATGGATAATTGCTTTAACGCAGAGAAGCACTATCTAGAAGATGTCAGAGTATTTACTCAAAAAGAAGAAGAACCTCTCACAAGCTTTAAAACGGTAAATTCAAAGGATGGAAGTGAGAGCAGTCAAAAGAAAAAGAAAAGAAAAGAAATAAAACAAGAAGAGGAGGAATCATTGTTTGAAGTACCAGAAAACTTCAAGAAATATGAAGTTGAAGATCCAAAAATTTTGGTACGAATGCGTAAGAGAGAGGCCATCATAGGAGAATCATATGATAATAAAGAAAAGACCAAAAAGATTGTTGTGACCATTGAGAAGTACGAAGAGAGATGTACCTACATAGGAGATGACCTAAGTGCAAAAGAAATAATGGAGCTCGTAGCTCTATTAAGGGAATATATGGACGTGTTTGCATGGAACTATAGAGACTTGAAGGGGGTAGATCCAAGAATATGCTCTCATATGATCCCCATGATTGCTGATGCCAAGCCCACCAAACAAAAGCCCTACACATATAATGACACTTATGTAGCTAAAATAAAAGAAGAAATCGACAGGGTGATTGAAGCTAGATTTATCTATGAGATTGAGCATCATGAATGGGTGTCCCCCATTGTAGTGGTGCCCAAGAAGAATGGGAAGTTGCGAGTGTGTATTAACCTTAAAAAAGTTAATGCAACTACAATAAGAGATAGCTACCCGCTTCCAATCACTGAACATTTACTGGATCGTGTTGCAGGCAAGGAAGTTTATAGCTTCCTTGATGGATTTTTAGGTTACAACCAAGTAGCCATTGCCCTTGAAGATCAACACAAAATAGCATTTGCCATAGAATGGGGAATCTTTGCATATTGTGTGATGCCATTTGGGCTCATAAATGCACCTGCAACTTTCCAAAGGCTCATGTGTCATGTCTTCAAAGAGTTCTTGCGAAAGAGCTTAGAAGTATATGTGGATGATTTATGTGCTCATTCACAAGAAAGAAGATATCACATCCCTGAGCTCAGAGAAATCTTCAACAAGTGTAGAGAATATCGAGTGTGTCTGAATCCAAAAAAGTGTGTATTCATGGTACATCAAGGTAAGATCTTAGGTCATATTGTTTCTAAGAACGGAATATCAATAGACGAAGATAAAGTTAGAGCCATAGCAGAGTTGCCAAGGTTGAGGAATGTTAAAGAGGTACAAGCCTTTATGGGCCATTGTGGATATTACCGTAGGTTTATCCACATGTATGCTATCATAGCTAAGCCTCTTTATGCCTTGTTGACAAATTTTGAGTGCAGTGACGAATGGGAAAATTCCTTCAATGAATTGAAGAGATGTTTTTGCACATCGCCAATACTAACCACTCTTGATTGGAATAAACCATTCCATGTCCATGTGGATGTATGGAATCATGCCATAGGATGTGTGCTAGCACAACCCATAGGTGAGGGAAATTTAGATTTACCCATAGCATATGCTAGCAGACAACTAACCACAACTGAATGAAACTATACCACCACTGAAAGAGAGGGATTAGGCATGGTATATGCTCTGAAGAAGTTTATACACTATTTATTGGCCAACAAGTTCAAGTTTTTCACTGATCATCAAGCTTTATTATATTTGGTCAATAAACCTTGCAATACAGGACACTTAGTAAGATGTTTCCTCTTAGTAATGGAATATGACTTTGAAGTTGTTGTTAGGAAAGGTAGAACCCACCTCAGGGCAGATCACCTTTCCCACATCACTTCAAGAGAGTCACTGTAAGGAGTGTCTGATGAACTACTTGACGATTATCTGTTCAATTTGGAAGTTGTTCCTAAGTGGGCAAATAAGTTGGTACCAATCCTAACCTTTGGACCCGTAAATAAGAATGTGAAAACATCACAAGAAGAAATTGTAAAATCACAAAAATATCACATATTGGCAGGAAGCATGTACAAACAAGATACGGAGGGGGTACTAGCTTGTTGTGTCAAGGATGATGAACATACTAGTTGGTTGCAGCAAGCTCATGAAGGATTGCTAGTAAATCACTATTCTAAACAACGAACATTGCAAAATCTGAAACGTTTAGGAGTGTATTGGCCTAGCATGGACAAAGAAATACATGAGATTAAGAATTGTCTAGTGTGCCAGGAAAAACCCCCAGTGGAGCATGCTACCCTTTATCATGTGTCATTAAATCCAGATTGGAGTGCTCCACTAGTAGAATCTATGCAATCGGGAACATTCCCCAAAGGGGCTAGTCTAGCAAGAAGATGACGCATGGAGCAAGAGGCTCAAGACTATGCCTTAGTAGGAGACAAACTATACCAAAGAGGCAAAGATGGTTACCTAAGATTGTGTGTTCACGAATCGGACTATTTGAAAGTCTTAGAAACTGCACACAGTGGTGTTGTAGGTGGACACTTTGGTCTTGATCGAGTAATCAAGACCATTCTATTCTTAGGACTTTGGTGGCCCACTCTTCATATGGATGCAAATACCTATGTGAAGAGATGTGAAACATGTCAACATGCACAGTATCAAATTAGAAAAGATGAGATGCCTTTGAGGCCAATGATGGGAGGATGTGCATTCTCAAAATGGGGTATAGATTTCATAGGTCCTATTAATCCCCCGGCTAGAAAATCCAATGCAGAGTACATTATTGTAGCCACAGATTACCTTACAAAGTGGGTGGAAGTCAAAGCCACAACAAAAAATGATGCTTAGACAATGGCAAAGTTCTTATTTGAGAATGTGTTCACAAGACATGGATTACCAATAAAGTTAGTTGAGCGATAGAGGCACACATTTCTCGAATGAAGTAATTGAAAATCTTCTCCAAGGATTCTTGGTGATACATAAGAAATCTATCCCTATCATCCACAAGCTAACAGACAAGCTGAGAGTACAAATAAGATCTTATGTAATGTGTTGGCAAAACTCATAAATAATAAACACTATGATTGGGATAAATAGTTTCATCATGTAGTTTGGGCTTATCGAGTTGCCTACAAAACGGTACTCAATGCCACTCCATTTCATATGGTCTTCGAACAAAATGCTCTGCTACCATTAGATTTCTTAATCCAGCTTTAAAAGTAGCACAAGAGTTGGAGTTTTCCTCTAGAATATTTGATCTAGAACGGTTAGGTGAGATGAGGCTACGAGTGGCAGCAGGCATCTATGCTGCAAAGAAAAGACAAAAGGCATACTTTGATGCGCACATCAAGGATAAGGGACTAAAAGAGGGAGACTTAGTGTTGGTGTACACACTAAAGCAGCATGCTCATAAGTTGGAAAAAAGAGGATATGGGCCCATCATAATTAATAGAATTTCCACTAGTGGTGTGTTGAAGCTCAAGGTCAAGGACAAAGCATGGAAGCACATCAAAGAAGTGGACATAGAAGAAGAGAGAGCAAGTAGGGAGCTCCAAGAAGTGTATGTCAAATTTTCAGAAGAATCCCCTACAAAAATAGTGATTTTCATCACTAGAAACCATTGTAAATACCATTATCTATTTTTAGTAACTCCATTTTGTTCAAGCCGAGGAGTCCTCGAGCTTGAGGAGTATTAGAAGTACCATCGTACCAATTTTCATAATTTTTAGACTTCGTTTGAGCCCTCAAATAAGCTCTGGAACCTAATTTTTAACTAGGCCGGACACTAGGTCTGGACAAGGCCAAAACTAGTCAAAAAACTATAAAAAGAGCTAGAGAGCTCATTTTTGAGGTTAGCTCGTTAGAGAATAGAACTTTTGTAAGAGAACTCTTTTGCAATCTAAGCTTTTCATTGTTCCTCTCTTTGATCTTGCCTTGTGCGCGTGTGTGTGTATGTGTATGCATGTTTGTGTGCTTTCACTCACGCACTTGTGCCTTCACTTGCTCGTGGTCTTCATACCGGTCCTCACGTCTCCGCGGATTGACAAGTAAAGGAGGTGGTGCTTACGCTTGAGCTACACCAAATTTTGGCGCCGTTGCCGGGGAGAGAGCTTCGAGGACGAGCGTTGTGATGGTAAGATCGTAGATTTGCGACGTTGGAAGGTAAAAAAACTGTCATTTCAGTTCATTTTCTGTTTTTTCCTCTTCATCTTCATCATCATCATCATCTCCACCTTCTTCCATCTTCTTCTTCATAGAAATTTCTTGTTTTTTAGTGCATTTTCACCATTTTCATTCCATTTTTCATGCATTATTGTGTGTGGAGGAGTTAGGAGGTGCAAGGGAGAGCAAGCGCTGTATTTTTTTCATGCTTTTCTGCTCATACGGAGCTCGCCATAGCCGGCGCTCAGAAATTTGAATTTCCCGCCAAAAAACGCGATTCTGTGATGAAAATCGCGATTCTGTAAAAATTCAAAATTTTTTGAAAAATCACGATTTTCAGTTTTCCCGCCTAAAAGTTGGTTGAAAAAAATCGCGATTCTGTGTTTTTCTCAAAAAAACACGATTCTCTGCTCAAAATCGCGATTCTCAAAAAAACACGATTCTCTGCTCAAAATCGCGATTCTCAAAAAAACACGATTCTTTGCTCAAAATCGCGATTCTCACCAATCATGATTTTCAGCAGAAACACGATTTTGTGAAAAAGGCGATTCTGTGAAAACACGATTTTTTGCTCAAAATCGCGATTTTCAAAAACACGATTTTGTGCTCAACATTGCGATTTTCATGTGAAAAATACGATTGTCAAAAAACAGGATTCTCTGCTCAAAATCGCGATTCTCACCAATCACGATTTTCAGCAAAAACACGATTTTGTGAAAAACACGATTCTGTGGGACAAAATCGCGATTTTCAAGTCAAAAATACGATTTTGAGAAAACACGAATTTTTGAAAAAACACGATTTTGTAAATCACGATTCTCTGAGTCAAAATCGCGATTTTCAAAAATACGATTTTGTGCTCAACATCGCGATTTTCATATAAAAAAAAAACACGATTCTCTAAAACACGATTTTGTGCTCAACATCGCGATTTTCATATCAAAAACACGATTCTGAGAAAACACGATTTTCAGTCAAAAACACGATTTTGTGAATCACGATTCTCTGAGTCAAAATCGCGATTCTCTGAAACACGATTTTGTGATCAACATCGCGATTCTCTGAAACACGATTTTGTGATCAACATCGCGATTCTCTGAAACACGATTTTGTGATCAACATCGCGATTCTCTGAAACACGATTTTGTGATCAACATCGCGATTTTCAGAAACACGATTTTGTGATCAACATCGCGATTCTCTGAAACACGATTTTGTGATGAACATCGCGATTTGCAGAAACACGATTTTGTGATCAACATCGCGATTCTCTGAAACACGATTTTGTGATCAACATCGCGATTTTCAGAAACACGATTTTGTGATCAACATCGCGATTTTCAGAAACACGATTTTGTGATCAACATCACGATTTTCAAATCACGATTTTCTGCTCAACATCGCGATTTTCAAATCACGATTTTCTGCTCAACATCGCGATTTTCAAATCACGATTTTCTGCTCAAAATCGCAATTTTCAAAAACACGACTTTGCGCTCAACATCGCGATTTTTTTGACTTCACAGCATCGCGATTTTCAGAAAGTTCACAAAATCGCGATTTTCTCCAAAGGTCCTGTTTGCCTGTTTTGACCCCCAGGAGCCTGATTTGACATAACTTTCTCATCCAAAGTCCATTTTTTGAGCTCTATAGCTTGTTGGAAAGCTCGTTTCAAAGCTAGTTTTTTTCAAGAATAATGCGTTGATTTTGAGATATGATAATTTGAAGTTGACCCTCAGGTGGGACAAGGGAACCAAGGGGGCTCTAAAGAATTGTGAACCATACCAAAGGGAAAATTTGGACTCTTGACTAAAGCTTATGAACCTGAGATCTGGTAGACACTTAAGCAAGGATAAACAAAGCATTAGATCTTCTGAGGCTAGTGTCAACCATACATCCAAGTCTTGGGCACAACAACTAAGTGGTCATCTTTTACTCAGATCAGACACAAGTGATTCAGAAATGTCTTTTAGTATGGGAAAACCTGCAGGTGGCTCAGCGACTGCCCATCTACAAACACCGGAAGGTCCCTATAAGACACAGTTGGAATATATTCGGACCAACCAATTAGGTGCTCGCATCTATGAGGATGGTCTGAGGCGATCAGTGGTCCAACTCAAAAATCCAGATCAATCCTTTGGACTTGAACACCCGGTGGTCAAGTTCGAAGAGGGTTCATACATTGATAAGGAAGGAACCATGTATGTGGTTACCAACCAACCCGATAGGACCGATGAGTTTGGAAATATCATTCATGAGAATGAGATAGGAGACCTAGAACAAGGAAATATAGGACAAGGACCCCAGACTCCTAGAGGCAAGTCAGTTTTGACCCGAGTGATCACTCCAGACTGGATCCCTCAAGACAACAAAAGCATAGAACTATTTTTGAATAGAGAAACAGAGGAAGCCTTTTGGAGATTCAAGCCAGAACAACCTAGCCAATTGGGCATAGTCATCATCTACGAGTTCAAGGATCCAGAGATACCAGGAAAGGTTGTCTACCTGGATAACACATCAGATAAAATTTTCTTGGTAACAGAACATGATAGACATGCATATACTTGGAAGAATGAATGGATTTTCCCCCCACCAAGATCCAATGTTTCCTACGGCCTCCAAGGAGTAGGGTCATCCCAAGCTCAGGAAGCCCAGAGAGAAAGAACTAGAGAGAGACCGGAGGTAAGTTTTGCACACACAGTGGGCAGGAATAGGTCAGGATTTGAAAATGAAAGACCTGAAAGAGAGAGATATCAAGCACATAGGCAACAAAGAGACGATCATGATTTCCCATTGCTTAGACCAAGAGAGCACTCAAGAACCCTTAGACCCTCTCAAGTGGTTAAGACAATGAAGAACTACTTTGATGGATTTGGAGATCCTTATGATCATGTGGCGGAGTTCAAACAAGTGCTAAGAGCTGAACAGGTTGAAGACTTGTTCACCCAGTTCGAGGCATTTGGTTTGACTCTTAAGGGGACTGCCTTAGCTTGGTTTCAACCTCTATACAGTCGCAACTATAGAGAGATAGGTCAGCTTCTAGAAGAATTCATTGTAGAATTTTCCAAGAGTGGTATCAGACATAACACATCATCCTTGATCCACAGCTTCAAGCAGACACCCCAAGAAACAGTGCGACTTGCAGGAAGAAGGTTTAGACAGTAGTTGGAAAGATGCCCTGTACCAGAATTACCCACATCAGCCAAACAAGTGGCACTGTTTTTAGATGGCCTATTGAGCACAAAATTAAGGTCATATGTATACTTGAAAGAGCCTAGATCCATAGAAGAGTGTATACGGATGTGCATTGACATAGAAGACAACTTGGGTGAGGAGTTAGGACTATCCAAACTCTATAAGGACTCTGATAGTTCTACAAGTCATACCTCTAGAGCCTCCACTGAGATAGATGAGATAGCTGAGCAGGTGGCCAAAAAGCTAGGAGTTCAAAATAGACAAATGCCAAGGGTCACCCCAGTGAAGCGATGTTATGCATGTGGAGGAGATCACATGGCTAATGGTTGCCCGTTGACGACTCAACCCCAAGGAAACCCTAATGCTCTATATTGCACCATTGAGAGAAAATACACAAATCATACGGCCCAAGATTGTCCCTATAACAGGCAGGCTGTTAGACAAAATTATCAGCAACCTTACCAGCAGGGTAGGTATCAGAATCAGTACCAACAGCCATATTATAGGCCACAACAATATCAACCTCAATACCAGCAGCAATATCAGGCACCATATAGGCCACAACCTGTCTTGGGAAACCAACCACCAGCTCCAGCCAACGTGATTCCAGTCAAGTATGCTGTGGGAGAGGAAAATCCAAATAGAGCTTTGGTGCCACTAACCCCATTGATACCAGATAATGACTCTCATGCCCATAGTTCAGACTACTCCCATGAAGGTAGTCCACATGCTTATTACACAGAGTCACCTGAACATAGTGAGAACTACTCGTATCAATATGAGGCACCGCCTATGGAGCAAAATTGGGAGCCAGAATACTCCAATGTCATGTACACAAATCCTAACCCTAGGCCCCAGTTGAGACAAATGAGACCACAAGCCCCTAGAGGATCTTGTTTCAGATGTCATGGTGACCATTTCATTCGTGACTGTCCCCACCCACCATCTCCGAGTCAAGGACAGGCTATCACAATACAGGCTTTTTGTCCTGATTGTGGCAAAGACCATCTCCCCAGAGATTGTCCAAGAAACCCCTCTAGTGCACCCAAGATTACACCCATTAATGTGGTAGGCTTAGTGGCAGATCCAAGTTCAAGTAGTAGCAATGTGGCTCCTATACAAGCTGTCACTAGAGCACAAGCCTTAAAACAGGATAAACCAGTAGAACAATCAGAGTCGAGTGAATCGGGAGAGCCTAGTAAGAGGAAAACAAGAACATGGAAGGATACCAGAGAGAAGGCCAATCGCAAGTGGAATAAAAAGTTATCGGAACTAGAAGAAAGCTTAAAAGAAGCGAAAACAAAAATAGAAGACATTGCATCTCAAAGCCCCTCACATGCCGAAACTCCATCCACTCCACCTCATCCCACCCCACCACCCATTGTAAATAGACCGCAACCAGGGTCTGTTCTTGCAGATCCAACCCCAGAAGGCTTGGACATGATGTTCAAGGCCTACCAGGCTCGACTTCAAGAAGGGCCTACAGCGGCAAACCTAGACAAGAGTTACCCTAGAGCAGATTTAGAGATTGAACGGATGAAAATGTGCATGAAAATGGTAGAACAAGCTCAAGCCATACTTGAGACTAGTCAAAAGTTCAATAAGACAAACTCTATCAAATCGGATTTGCATTTCCAGGGCTTACTAGAACGATTAGAGCAGTTGGTAAACAAACCACAAGTTTCTCTACCTCCACAGGCTCAACCAGTTATTGAAAGAGGAAGCTCACCACCAAGGGGAGCTTATGTTCCTAATTCCACGGATGCTGGAATACCTCCTTCTATTCAACAGTACTCTCAAGAGTTCTTGCGGGAAATACAAGAGGAGAAATGGGCCAAGGAGAAGGGTAATTCCCCTCCTATTCCTGAGATTGATGATCTTCGTGATCAATTTCCCCAAGACATTCCATCTATTTACGAAGATGAAGCAGAAAAAGAAGACGAAAGATTAGATTTTGAATCTAATACCTTAGAAGAACTGCCTCAATTTCCAGGCCCATGGGAATCTGAATCACTCCAGATTAGAGCTCCCACAATACTAGTAAGAAATGAAGACTCAGTGGTTCCAAGGAACACGGATGTCGTGAAGAACACTAAGGTTCAGTGTCATCTCACTGTAGAAGAGTTGCTCAAAGCAAAACCTGAGTTATGGAATCATGTGAAGGATCAGGTCCCAGAACTTGAGTCCAATATGCCAAAAGCAGGCTCTAAGCAAAGGGTACCAGAGATACCTCTAGACAAAATAGGGTACATGTGTGAGGGTGAAGAAGGTAATACTTATCTTCCAATCACCTACCAAGGTTACACAACCAAAGCAATCATAGATTCAGGTGCTGGTGTTGCTATTGCGACCACCTCCTTGTGGAAGCAATGGGGCAAGCCCACATTAAGACCAACTAGAATGAAGCTTCAAATGGCTGACGGTCATTTTGAAAGACCTCTAGGATTGCTAGAAGGGATCACTCTAACCACTTGTGGTGTAGAGTTTGAGCACACATTTGCTATATGTGACTTTGAGAAAAATAATGTCTATGAGATGATCCTAGGAAGACCCTTCCTACGACAATTGCAAATAGTACAGGATTGGGGAACTAACTCCTTGTACTTGCAGCACTTAGGGGTTACCACCAAGGTCAATTTGAAGGATTACACCTTCAGAGATGTACCACCCCTACAGTGGAATTCTATCCACAAAGTGAAAGAAGATTCCATCTCTGTGCATTCTGAAAGTTCACCTGATCCATCATGGCTGCATGAAGATACTCATTTGTGGATGTGCAAAGTCGCAAAGGAAGAGGAAAAACGTTTAAAGGCAAGGGAAGAAGGAACTTCACTAGGAGATAGATCAGTTAGAGACCCAGCCTACACACCGATGATCTTTCCAGATGAGGAGTTTGAGCCTCATGGCTGGCCAGAAATCTTAGCCACCATGGACATTGCTGTCAATGAGGAACAGTGGACACCTCATTGTGATGAGGAGGGTTATGATATCTCAGTGTTCATGTGTCAACCCTTGCTAGAAGAATGTGACCCTAGTGATGTCATAGAAGTAGAAGAGAATGACGATGATCTGGAGTCTATTGTGATGGATAGTTGCTTTAACTCAGAGCAGCACTATCTAGAAGATATAGGAGTGTTCACCCAGAAAGAAGAAGAACCTCTCACAAGTATTAAAACAGTAAACTCAAAGGATGGAAGTGAGAGTAGTCAAAAGAAAAAGAAAGGAAAAGCAGTGAAACAAGAAAAGGAGGAATCATTGTTTGAAGTACCAGAAAACTTCAAGAAATATGAAGTTGACGACCGCAAAATTTTGGTACGAATGCCTAAGAGAGAGGCCATCATAGGAGAATCATATGATAATAAAGAAAAGACCAAGAAGATTGTTGTGACCATTGAAGAGAACGAAGAGAGATGCACATATATAGGAGATGACCTAAGTGCAAGAGAAGAAATGGAGCTCATAGCTCTATTAAGGGAATATAGGGATGTGTTTGCATGGCACTATAGAGACTTGAAAGGGGTAGATCCAAGAATTTGCTCTCATACTATCCCCATGACTGCTGTTGCTAAGCCCACCAAACAGAAGCCCTACACATATAATGATACCTATGCAGCAAAAATAAAAGAAGAAATTGATAGGTTGATTGAAGCCGGATTCATCTATGAGATTGAGCATACCGAATGGGTGTCCCCCATTGTTGTGGTACCCAAGAAGAACGGGAAGTTGCGAGTGTGTATTAACCTCAAAAAAGTTAATGCCGCTACGATTAGAGATAGTTATCCACTTCCAATCACAGAACACCTTTTGGAGCGTGTTGCAGGCAAGGAAGTTTATAGCTTCCTTGATGGATTTTCAGGTTACAATCAAGTAGCCATTGCCCTAGAAGATCAACACAAAACAGCTTTTGCTACAGAGTGGGGAATCTTTGCATTTCGTGTGATGCCATTTGGGCTCACCAATGCACCTGCAACATTCCAAAGGCTCATGTGTCATGTCTTCAAAGAGTTCTTGCGAAAGAGCTTACAAGTGTATGTGGATGATTTATGTGCTCATTCCCAAGAAAGAAGGGTTCACATCCCTGAGCTCAGACAAATCTTCAACAAGTGTAGAGAATATCGAGTGTGTCTAAACCCAGAAAAGTGTGTGTTTATGGTGCGTCAAGGTAAAATCTTAGGGCATATTGTTTCTAAGAATGGAATCTCAACAGATGAAGATAAGGTACGAGCCATAGCGGAACTACCAAGGCCAAGGAATGTTAAAGAGGTACAAGCCTTTATGGGCCATTGTGGATATTACCGTAGGTTTATCCACATGTACGCGATCATCGCTAGACCCCTTTATGCCTTGTTGTCTAATTTTGAGTGGAACGACGAATGCGAGAATTCTTTCAATGAACTGAAGAAACGTTTGTGCACAGCACCAATATTGACCACTCCTGATTGGAATAAGCCATTCCATGTCCATGTGGATGCATCCAATCATGCCATAGGATGTGTGCTAGCACAACCCACAGGTGAAGGGAATTTAGATTTGCCCATAGCATATGCTAGTAGACAACTAAACCCAGCCGAAAGAAATTATACCACAACCGAGCGAGAAGGGTTAGGCATGGTATATGCTGTAAAGAAGTTTAGACACTATTTATTGGCCAACAAGTTCAAGTTTTTCACTGATCATCAAGCTTTGTTATATTTGGTCAATAAACCTTGCAATACTGGATGCTTAGTAAGATGGTTCCTCTTACTAATGGAGTATGACTTTGAAGTTGTTGTCAGGAAAGGTAGAACCCACCTTCGGGCAGATCACCTTTCTCGCATTACTTCAGGAGAGTCACCACAAGGAGTGTCTGATGAACTACCTGATGCTTATCTGTTCAATTTGGAAGTTGTTCCTAAATGGGCAAATAAGTTGGTACCAGTCCTAACCTTCGGCCCTGCAAATAAGAATGTGAAAACATCACAAGAAGAAATTGTAAAATCACAAAAATATCACATATTGGCAGGAAGCATGTACAAACAAGATACTGAGGGTGTATTAGCTTGTTGTGTCAAGGATGATGAACATAGTAGTTGGTTGCAGCAAGCTCATGAGGGATTGCTAGGAAATCACTATTCTAAACAACGAACATTGCAGAATTTGAAACGTTTAGGAGTGTATTGGCCTAGCATGGACAAAGAAATACATGAGTGGATCAAGAATTGTCCAATGTGCAGAGAGAGACCACCAGTGGAGCATGCGACCCTTTATCAAGTATCATTAATTCCAGATTGGAGTACTCCATTGGTAGAGTTTATGAGATCGGGAAGATTACCCAAAGAGGCCAGTCTAGCAAGAAGACGAAGTATGGAGCAAGAGGCTCAAGGCTATGCCTTAGTAGGAGAAAACCTATACCGAAGAGGTAAAGATGGTTACTTAAGACTGTGCGTTCATGAATCAGACTATTTAAGGGTCTTAGAAACTGCACACAGTGGTGTTGCAGGTGGACATTTTGGCCCTGACCGAGTGATTAAAACCATTCTATTCTCAGGACTTTGGTGGCCCACTCTTCATATGGATGCACATACCTATGTGAAGAAATGTGACACATGCCAACGTGCACAATATCCAGTGAGAAAAGACGAGATGCCCTTGAGGCCAATGATGGGAGGACGTGCATTTTCGAAGTGGGGCATAGACTTCATAGGTCCTATTAACCCCCCAGCTAGAAACTCCCATGCAGAATACATCATTGTAGCCACAGATTACCTTACAAAGTGGGTAGAAGTCAAAGCCACAACAAAGAATGATGCTCAGACTACGGCTAAGTTCTTATTCAAGAATGTGTTCACGAGATATGGACTACCAATAGAGTTGGTGAGCGATAGAGGCACACACTTCTTGAATGAAGTCATTGAAAATCTTCTCCAAGAATTCTTGGTGATACATAAGAAATCCGCCCCCTATCATCCACAAGCCAACGGACAAGCCGAGAGTACCAATAAGATCCTCTGTAACGTATTGACAAAATTGGTAAATAATAAACGCTCTGATTGGGACAAACAACTTCATCATGCTGTTTGGGCTTATCGAGTTGCCTACAAAACGGTACTCAACGCCACCCCATTTCAGATGGTCTTTGGACAGAACGCTGTGCTACCATTAGATTTCTTAATCCCTGCCTTAAAAGTAGCGCAAGAGTATGAGTGGAATGGGCATGAATTGTCCTCTAGGATCTTTGATCTCGAACGCTTGGGTGAAACGAGGCTACGAGCGGCAGCAGGCATCTACGCTGCAAAGAAGAGGCAAAAGGCATACTTTGATGCACACATCAAGGATAAGGGATTGAAAGAGGGAGATCTAGTGTTGGTATACACACTAAAACAACATGCCCGTAAGTTGGAAAAAAGAGGTTATGGACCCATGATCATTAATAGAATTTCCACTAGTGGTGCAGTTCAGTTGGCCACTCTAGAAGGAGATATCTTGCCAAACTATATTAGTGGCTGTAGAGTCAAGCTATATCAAGAACCTCTTACTGAGGATATGCTAATGAGACTCAACACTGCGAAAAAGCGAAAAGAAGAAGAGTTAAGAGTGAGAGAAGAAGCACAGGAAGAGGCCAGAGAGCGTATTAGGCAAAATAAGTTAAGGCGATTAGGCCTAGATGTCAACTCAAAAGCCCCAAAATATCACATGGATATGTGTCAAAAGTCAGGCATTGCGACTTCTCAGGTCATTTACCGAAGACCCTTTGTGACCATAGAGATAGGACAAGGGAAGGGTGCAAGGACGGTGAAAGCATTAATTGACTCAGGTGCAGCAAGTAGTGCAGTTAAACTTTCCTACTGCCAAGACTTGGGGTTGAACATCAATCCCATAGAAGCTTATCTCATAGGATTGGGAGGTGTGGAAACCCCTTGTTTGGGCGAGGTGGAACTTCCCATCTACCTTCAAGATGTTCCAATGAAAGTCAAAGCACTAGTATGTCAAGATGAGAACCTTACAGAACCACTTGTCTTGGGTCAAGATTGGATCTATGACCATGCAGTTAACTTAAACCTAAGAAGTCAAATTCTTCAAGTTTGGGTACATGAACAATGCATTACATTAGAATTAGAGAACTGCATGCTCCTAGATCATGGCACCACACACTCTCTTAGTTCTTCCAAGACTAATCATATGAAAGAAGATGTTGTATGTGTCAAAAGCTCTATGATGCAGAAGGAGTCAATCGTGGAAGACCAGGTTCGAAGGCGGGTGGATCTTTCTTCTTCTCCAAAGACTCAAGTAGCCACAGTAGTGAGCCCACCACACAAGCAAACACAACCGATCACGACAACTGCTACATCACATAGAAAGACACCATTCGATAAAAAAGCGGTTCCGGGCATGAAGCAGATCTGGGTACGCAAAGGAGAGCAACCACCAGCCTTACCCCCACAAATCCCATCCATGCACACTAACCAAGCCAGAAGACGAAGGAAGCAGCTCAGACAAGCTCCGTCACAAGATATCCAACAAGTTTGGGTGCCTAAGAAGTTAGCTGCAGCTCAACAAGGGCAATTACAGATGTGGGTACCTAAGAAGATCCTACACCCACAACAACCTTTGTTCTCCCACATGCAAAAGGTTTCAACAAAGAGGCCAAAAAGAGAAAAGGGTAAGAACCACGTACAGAGACCAAAGGAAGATCAAATCAGCTCTTCAACATTAGTAGGAAGACATGCAAAAAGGATATGGGTTTGGAAGCCAAAAGTGCAAGTAGCCTCCACCGAACCAAAGCATCAACCACACTGGATACCACAGTTCAGAAAGCATCCAAAGAGAAAGACGCCTGAAGTGACCTCTACAGTGCCAAATGATGTTCTAAAATGGACTCCAATAAGGAGGATTACATCAGTTCGAGACTCAATGGATACCTCCACTAAGGCCGGCATCAACCTCCACAAATAACATCGAAAGCCTCGAACGAGCAACAACCATGTGCTCCTTGCACAACCCTGTCTTTTGCACCATTTAGGTCATGCATTTCCAAAGTATGCATTAATATAGGGTCACATTACACGGCCGTGCATAGACACACTTGAGAATCCCATGCACAAGAGCACAGTGACATATGTCGAACATTTCTATTGATACTAACTTTTGTGTTCTTGTTTTGTGATATCCCGTTCCAAAAAAAAAAGAAAAAAAAAAAAAAACAAAAAAAGAAAAAAAAAAAAAAAAAAAAAAGAGAGAAGTGGGAGAGAGCTTGTTCCCAGTGTGTCTCGGCCAGCAGTGAGATTATTGCTGCCTTATCTGGTAGAGGACAAGCATTTGGCATGAACATGGCATCTACAGCTATGATTTTCTCTTACCATGGTAGGAATGAAGAGCTTGAAGGTCCGCAACTTGCGTGATGCTTAACTACTTCATGTACCAGAGCATCCAAGGAGATATCTGCAAAAGGTAGTTCTGGAGGAGAAGACTCCTGCATATGGTGAGCTAAAGAGTATATGTGAAACACAGCTTGGTGTAGTTACCCGATGTTGCTTGCCAAGGAATATAAAGCAATTCAATTCTCAGTATTTCCTGAACCAGTATGGAACAGTAGCACTGGTGAATGGTCTATGTCAATCAGCATGGTAATCTCTTAGAAACCGGCACGTGTCCAATATTCCTCTGAGTGTCAATATAAGGAAGTGAACGTGCATGAGCCCAAGCTCAGAAATGCACATTGTTAGTGACAAATGTTGCTTTGAAAAGAGGATAGGGGATCCACCACTCAAAAGATCTCATCAGTGGACAATCAACATGGACATTCATCAACAAGGTTCCATCCCAAAGGCCGAGTGTACAACACGAAGAGGCAAACATCCATCAACCTTCGCCATGGTAAGTATCTTTACTCTGGAAACACCATAACCATGATAGTTTAGGAAACCTCTTCGTCAGCATACCCTTGAGCACTTAGCTCAAGACCCGCAATTTTTGCACCATACTTCTTCCAATGCATTTTCCAAGTAAGCATGCGTAGGGCTACATTACAAGGCCGTGCACAAGGCACATACTTTTTTCAACCCACGCACGAACACACTTACCCATCACTCAATATGGGTTATGAGTACTTGGCTTGACTACTATGAAGATCAACTTTGGAAGATCTAGAAACATCAACGGAGACTCACAACGACACAGTCATGCTGGAATACAAGGCAGAAGCACAGAGCAAGCGACTACAACCTGCAAAGACTCACAAGTGATAGATGAAGAACGTCGGACGACTTGTGTTCATACAGAAGGGACACTCCCTCTCAAGGTAAATACCATTATCTATTTTTAGTAACTCCATTTTGTTCAAGCCGAGGAGTCCTCGAGCTTGAGGAGTATTAGAAGTACCATCGTACCAATTTTCATAATTTTTAGACTTCGTTTGAGCCCTCAAATAAGCTCTGGAACCTAATTTTTAACTAGGCCGGACACTAGGTCTGGACAAGGCCAAAACTAGTCAAAAAACTATAAAAAGAGCTAGAGAGCTCATTTTTGAGGTTAGCTCGTTAGAGAATAGAACTTTTGTAAGAGAACTCTTTTGCAATCTAAGCTTTTCATTGTTCCTCTCTTTGATCTTGCCTTGTGCGCGTGTGTGTGTATGTGTGTGCATGTTTGTGTGCTTTCACTCACGCACTTGTGCCTTCACTTGCTCGTGGTCTTCATACCGGTCCTCACGTCTCCGCGGATTGACAAGTAAAGGAGGTGGTGCTTACGCTTGAGCTACATGGTGCGATTCAATTGGCCACTCTAGAAGGTGACACCTAGCCAAACTATATTAGTGGATGCCAAGTCAAGATGTGTCAAGAACCTCTTATAGAAAATATGCTAATGAGACTCAACCCTACTAAGAAGCAAAAAGAAGAAGAGTTAAGGGTTAGATAAGAAGCACAGGCAGAGGCTCGAGAGCACATTAGGTGAAATAAGTTAAGGTGACTAGGCCTACATGTCAACCTGAAAGCCCCAAAATATCACATGGACATGTGCTAAAAATCAGGCATAGTTGCTTCTCAAATAATCGATCCACATCCCTTTGTGACCTTAGATGTAGGACACGGAGAGAATGTGAGGACAGTGAGAGCATTGATTGACTCAAGTGAAGCCACTAGTGCAGTTAGACTTTCATACTGCGAGGACTTGCAATTGAACATCAATCCAAGAGAAGCCTATCTCATAGGGTTGGGAGGTGTGGAAACCCCTTGTTTGGGGGAGGTGGAACTTCCCCTCTACCTCCAAGATGTTCCAATGAAAGTCAAGCCACTAGTATGTCACGATGAGGACCTTATAGAACCACTTGTCTTGGGTCAAGATTGGATTTATGACCATGTAGTCAACTTGAACCTAAGAAGTCAAATTCTTCAAGTTTGGGTCTAAGAAAAATGCTTTACATTAGAATTAGAGAATGGCATGCACACAAATCTAGATGTTACACCTTTTTGTAGTTCTCCTAGGATTAATCTTAGCAAAAACGATGTTGTATTTGTCAAAAGCTCCATTTTTAGGAGAGCTCAATGATGGAAGAACAGGCTCAAAGATAGGCGGACGACTCCTCTTGTGCAAGGACTAATGCTCCCACCACAACTCAACCAACAAGGCAAGAAAAACAAAACATGCCAACCGCTATATCATATAGACAAAGGGATTTCAAGAAGAAGGTAGTTCCGGGCATGAAGCAGATCTGGGTACAAAAAAGAGAGCAAACACCGACCTTGCCAACACAATCCCCACTCAATCAATCCCACCATGCGAAGACAAGAAACAAGCAACAAAAACCAGCTCAACCAAAAAATCTCTAACAAATTTGGGTACCAAAAAAATTAGCTGCAGCTCAACAAGGGTAATTACACATGTGGGTTCCCAAAGCACTCTTACATGCACAAAGGCCTATGCTCTCCACCATGCAAAAGGTCTCAGCAAAGAAGTCAAGAAGAGAAAAGGGTAAAAACTGAGCAGGGAGACCAAAAGAAGATAAAACCACCTCTTTGGACAAAATAAGAAGGCAATCATCAAGGATATGGGTCTGGTAGCCAAAAGTACCAGTAGCATCCGCAGAACCAAAGAACCAACCACGTGGGATATAGATTTTAAGCAACCACTCAAAGATAAAGAAGTCAAAAGTGACCTGTACGTAGCCGCTCATAGTTCTAAAATTGATCCCTATAAGGAGGAAAGAACACTTGTCATTCGAGGATCCAATGGATACCTCCAACATAGGCTACCTCAGTGTCTCCAAGAAACATTGATGGCCTCAACGAGCGACAACCATGTGCTCCTTGCACAAACCTGTCTTTTGCACCATTGAGGTCATGCATTTCCAAAGTATGCATTAATATAGGGCCACATTACATGGCCGTGCATAGACACATTTCAGATTACATTGAACATTTGTCAATTACTTTTACTGTTTCTAACATCTTTCTTCTTGTTTTGTGCCATTGTTCCAAAAAAGAAAAGAAGAAGAAGAAGAAGGAGAGAGAGAGAGATAGAGATAGATAGAGAGAGAGAGAGAGAGAGAGAGAGAGAGAGAGAGAGAGAGAGAGAGAGAGAGAGAGAGAGCTTGTTCCCATGTTTGGCTCATGGAATATGAATGAGTCATGCTTTTGTGAAGGTGGACACATTGATTACTTGGCATTTATTAGTTTGGATAGAAGTGTGTCTCGACTAGCAGATGATATTCTTGCTACCTTATCTGGTGATATCAAGCAACTGGCATGAACATGGCATCCGCAACTATTGTTCCCCCTTACCATGGTAGGAGGGAAGAGCTTGAAGGTCCGCAACTTGAGTGATGCTTAACTACTGTATGTATGAGAGCATCCAAGGAGATATCTGCAAGGGGTAGTTCTGGTACCCTACAAATCCTTGTATGTATACTAGATGAGACGACTCCTACTTATGGTGAGCTAAAGAGAATTTGTGAAGCTAAACTTGGTGTAGCTACTCAATGTTGTTTGTCAAGCAATATAAAGACATTCAATTCTCAGTATTTGGCAAATGTTGCTATGAAGAGCGGGATAGGACCAACCACTCAAAGAATTTCATCAATAGACAATAATCAAGGACATTCATTGACAAAAGCCTATTCGGTGGTCCATCACAATGAGAGGTGTACAACAAGGGACCTTTGTCGATTGACCATTCACCATGGTAAGAATCTTCTACTTGGGCAACATTATAAAAATGATAGATGAGGAAACCTCTTGGTCAGCATACCCTTGAGCAATTCGCTCCAGACCTCATTTTTGCACCATGTTTTTTGAATGCATTCCCCAAGTAAGATGCACAGGGCTACATTACAAGGCTGTGCAAAAGGCACATATTTTTGTCAACCCATGCACGAACACACTTACCCATCATTCATTATGGGCTACACGTACTGGCATGACTACTATGAACATCATCTTTGGAAGATCTAGAGGATCTCAATGGAGAGTCACAACAACACAGTCATGCTGGAATCCAAGGAAAAAGCACATACCAAGGGACTACAACTTGCAAAGGCTTGAGGTGACAAATGAAGAACAAGACAATCGACCTTGCTACATTTGGACGATAGATGGATCTTGTTCATGCAGTATAGACACTACCTCTCAAAGCACTACATGAAGCAAACATTACAACAAGGGATGTCAGAGACGAAAGACTCAAGAGGGGGGGGAGTGTTGAAGCTCAAGGTCAAGACCAAGCATAATTAGTGCATTAGAGAAGTGGACACACATTAAGAAGGAGCACATAGGGAGCTCCAAGAAGTGTATGTCAATTTTTCAGAAGAAATCCCTATAAAATAGTGATTTTCATCACTAAAAACCATTGTAAATATCATTCCACCTTTTTGTAGCTCCACTTTTTGCAAGCCGAGGAGAGCCCGAGCTTGAGGAGAATTAGAAGTATCATCCTACCAATTTTCATAATTTTTAGACTTTGTTTGAATCCTCAAATAAGCCTTGAAACCTAATTTTTAACTAGACCTAACACTAGGTTTGGATTGGGCCAAAACTAGTCAAAAAACTATAAAAATAGCTAGAAAGGTCATTTTTGAGGTTAGCTTGTTAGAGATTTAGCTTGTTAGAGAATAGAGCTTTTGTAAGAAGATTTCTTCTGTAATCGAAGCTTTCTATTGTTCCTCTCTTTGCTCTTACCTTCTGCACGTGTGTGTGTGTCTGTGTGTGCATGCTTGTGTGCTTTCACTCACACACTTGTGCCTTCACTCGCTCCTGGTCTTCATACCACTCCTCACATCTCCGCGGATTGACAAGTAAAGGAGGTGGTGCTTACGCTTGAGCTTGAGGAATCTTCATTAAATTGTTGAAGATCAAAGAAATCCTCTAGTTCTTCAATCCATGCCGCAAGATCTTCGCCACTCTTCTTCTCACCAGCAAAATCATTTCAACTTTGCCTTCTTGAAGACTTGGTTAAGGGCAAACTCACCTGGCTCCATATCTTCATAATTGCATTTTTGTTTTCCACGAGGTATACTAGATGCTTCTGCACCTTCATCTACCTCATTGTTCAGCTCCACAAACAAATTTGTTGATCCTTCTAGTTGCTTTCTGCCTTCTTCTTTGCACAATTCTCCAAGAAGCTTCTGAATAAGCTCCTCTTGTTCGTGAATCTTTTGTGTTAGACCTTCCATTGTTCTTGAGGATTGATTCTCCTCTGATACCACTTATAGCATTTCCTCAATCACAATCTTTTGATCACTCAAAAATAACAGAGGAGAGAAGAACACAGAGACTCCACAAGGTAAGAGATTATCTGATGCGGAAGAGTAGAAACAAATATGATGCAGAGAAAGAAGAATTATGATATTATAGATGTGAATTAATGATTACAATAGCTTTGGACAATAGCTTCTTGACGAAGCCTCTACCTCTCGACCACCCCCGAGCTATCACAATCTCATTCACACTCGCACTCTCAATCACACTCTCACTCTGACTCTCACTCTCAATCACAAGGTAACTCTCAGATTTCTGTGCATCCCTTGTGTTAATGTAGAGGTCTCCCTATATCAGAGTTTGATCGCTGCCCTGGCAAAGAAGTGTGCGATCCACCAAATTTAGAAAAAGTCTAGTTTCCCCAAAACTTTCATAAAAAACCATGTGATCCTAGTGTGCTTTCTTTCTTTAGTGTACCTGTCAAAAATAGGAGAAAAACACCAAAACGAGATATCCGAAAATATCGATAATTAGATATGGTGACACGTGAACATCAGAATCATGGATTCGAATAGAAATAGATAACCCCTCATTTTTTTTTCAAGTGTTGGAAAATGGCACTTTTCAAAGCCCTGTGAGTCAAAAATGGTGAGGAATTAGCTTATGTGAGAGACACTTTTATTCAATTTTGCGATCTTCACAATAGTGTTAGAGACATCTGAGGTCCAAATCCACCTCCAAATGCAACTTTTGAGCCCTACAAGTTTCAAAATTCTAGAGAGAGAGTAAAATCAAAGTATTTTCTTACAATGAACAAAATGTAGGACCCTAAACAAGGTACTTAAAACATGATTCACAAAAAATTCACACAAGCACTTTTATTCTCTTATACTTGTTGTACCTTTCTCTCATAGAGAGTTTTCCTTAATTCTTTCATCTTCACCTTCAAAATTCCACTAGAAAACATGATGCGAATAAGGTCTAGAGAGAGAATATGAAGCTTGTCAACCCAAAATTTTTCCTACGTGCATAAAATGCCCTAATTATTTATTCTAAGCATTATCTCCACAATGAAATTCAGAAAGTTCAAAATGAATTATTTGACTAGAAAAGAGGCCCATTACAATTCTTTCCCCCTTTAAGAACTCTGTCCTCAGGGTCGGAAAAAAGGATAATGTTTTAGAAAATCGACTAAGTTCACCAAACTCGAATCTTCTACTCAGTATGACTGCCATTTCACTAAAATTTCTACTACAGATCTATTTCTAATAGATTTCCTTTCTATCTAATATTATTTCACGTTGAAGCTCAAAAGAACGATCATCTTTCAGCTTATAATTGTCTTGCAAAACATGAGCAACATTAGATACATATCTTTTAAGTAAGTTAACATGAAATAAAGGATGCACGTTTAAATGTTTAGGTAATTCCAACGAATAAGCAAGAGATCCAATCTTTTTCAAAACTTTAAAAGGACTTGCATATCGAGGAGAAAGTCTATGATCCTTCGCTAGCAACAAGTTAGATCGGTAAGGATTAACTTTAAGAAATACCATATCATCAACTTGAAATTCAAGTGGTCTTCTCTTTAAATCATAGAATTTCTTTTGTCTTTTCTGAGCTTCTTTTATGTGCTTCTTAATTTTCCCAAGTTCTTCATCCATTTTATCAAGTATTTCCTTGGACACTTCTACTTTATTTGGAAAACCCAAAAACAAAGGTGGAGTCAAACAATTATAACTGTACATATCTTCAAACAAAGTCATTTTTATAGATGCATGCCATGCACTATTGTATGCAAACTCAACCAAGGGTAAAAAAATATTCACTCCAATTTTCCTGCTTTACATTCACATACATACGCAACATATCTTCAACTACCTTGTTGACCCTCTTGGTTTCCCCATCAGTTTGTGGATTGAAAGCTCTACTCATAGGAAGTTGAGTTCCAATCGATTCAAGTGTTGCTCTCCAAAAGTTTGACGTAAATCTAGAATCTCTATAAAATATTATGCTTTTAGGCATTCCATGCAATCAAAAAATTTGTTTTAGAAAGATTCTTGCAACATTCAATGCAGTATTAGTCTTTTTCATAGGAAAGAAATCTGCCATCTTGGTAAGCCGATCGACTACAACAAATATTGTATCATGCTTACTTTCGGTCATAGGTAGCTTAGTGATAAAGTCCATAGAAATAGACTCCCACTTCTGATTTGGAACATCCAAAGGTTGAAGCATTTGAGGCATCCTCTTAAACTCAGATTTCACTTGTTGGCACTTCAAACATTCACTTACATATTTTTTAATATCCTGCTTCATACATGGCCAAAAGTAAGAATATTTTGTTTTAACATAGGTCCTTGAATAACCTCGATGTGGAGAGAAATAGGTGCATCATGACAACCATGCAATGTTTTAACTTTTAATGGAGATTCAGAAGATTCGCATAGAGATTGTTATAATACAATGTTACATTCTGCAAATGAAATTTTTCATCATGTACCGATCCCTTGTTTGCATTCAAAGAATTCAAAATAGGTGCATAAAAAGGATCATGTTTTGTCTCCTATTGAATTTGATTGAGAAAATGAGAATTTATTACAGAAACAAGATTACGCAAAGGTCCCGACTCAATGCATCAACAACCTTATTTTCGTTACCAGCTAGACACTTAATGTCAAAATCATACTCACTTAAAAGTCAATCCAATGGTTCTATGAAGATGTATTTTAGACTTTGATAATCTATTTTCAATTCAAACTTAACCCCTAACAATAGATGTCTCCAATGCTTAAGTGCATGCGCAACAACAAGCATTTCTAAATCATTCGTAGGATAGTTAAGTTCATGTTTTCTTAGTTCTTTGGACTCGTATGCGACCACCCTGCCATCGTATGAAAAAACACATCCTATCTGACTACCACTTGTATCACATGAAACCACAAAAGGCTTTCCCATTTCTCATATTTTTAAAACACAATTCTCAATGACTTTTTGTTTGAATGTTTCAAATGATGTTTGACAGGCATCACTCCACGCAAATCCTACATTCTTTTTAGTCAATTATGTGAGGGGAGTAGCTATCTTAGAGAAATCCGTAATATGCGAAGAAAACTTCTAACATCCCTTATAGTCTTAGGAATCGGCCAATCAACTATTGTTTTTACCTTATCTTCATCTATAAGGATTCGTTCTTTTGATATAACTCTTCTTAGATACACAAGTTTATCCTTAGCAAAGAAAGACTTACTCTTTTTTCCATACAATTTGTGTTCCCTAAGCGTTTGCAAAGTCTTCTTGAGATGTAGTGCATGCTCAGAATCATCTTTAGAGTATACAAATATATCATCAAGAAATACTAAGATGAATTCATCTAGGTAATCGTGAAAAATGTTATTCATCAAGCACATAAATGTGACAGGAGCATTTGTTAATCCAAAAGGTAGAACCGCAAACTCATAATGACCATATCGTGTTCGAAAAGCTGTCTTAGGAATATCCTCTGTTTTGATCTTAATTTTGTGATATCGAGATCTTAAGTCAATCTTAGTGAATACATTCGCTCCACTGAATTGACCTAATAAGTCATCTATGTGAGGGATTAAATACTTATGCTTAATTGTTCTTTTATTCAACCCCGTATAGTCAATGCATAATCTCTAAGAGCCATCTTTCTTCTTCTAAAATAAAAGAGGTGCACCCCAAGGTGATACACTTGGTCTTATCAAGCCTTTCTTTAGAAGGTCATCTAATTGAATCTTAAGCTCCTTTAATTCATCGATGTTAAATCTATAGGGTGCTCTGGAATATGGTTCACTCCCTGGATATAGGTCAATGGCATGGTCACTCTACTTAGGTGGAGGTATACCAGGCAACTCTTCTAGAAATACATCTACGTATCCTTTCAAAAGATTTTCTACATAATTCGAAACACCTTCCTCATTATCTTCTTCATCCACGTTGTTTTAATACACTATAAATATTCAACAACCATCATGTATACCTTTAATTATCTTCATAGCAGATATAAGGATAGGTTTAGGATTATAGGCATCACCTAGAATATGAATAGATTCATCATCTAGCTTTAAAGTGATCGTTATTTGTTCACAATTAATGTCCACAGAATTTTTAACTAACCAATCCATGCCTATGATTGCATCACTATGTTTCATCTCAATACATGGAAGCTTCCAGAAAAGCATATATAAGGAAGAGTAAATTCAAGGTTTTCTAGATATCCTTTCGTGTAGTGTAATCATCCATTGGCCATCTGTACATATCTAACTATCTGTGTATTTAGGGCTATCCCTAGGTTTTGTACCAATTTGAAAGATAAAAAACAATGGGTACTACTTGAATCGATAAAAAATATGATTTTATGCACAGAAATCATACCCAAAATCGTGATTACAGAAGTCTTTGGGAAAGAACTAACCACCATGCAACGTAAAATACAGTCAGGGCACTTACCTCCATCATCTGCTTCCTCAATAATTGTACCCTCCTCGATGATGTTTATCACTTTTGATTGTGTGGGTCCAAAGACTGCCTTATTTGCGCACTCATATGTCCGATGTCCTTGCTCCCCGCAATGAAAACACAGACCAAGTCTTTTTGCCCTCTTAATAAAATGAGGGTCTTGTTGCCATTGGATTGGTTGATGCCTACTTTGATTTTCCACCTAAGCAAGATTCTTGCCTTGGTTATTTGAAGATGGAGTCTTCTTTGAATTGTTCATGTTCATTGCAATAGGTCTGTGTGGCCTATGTCCCGTTGCAATGAATGTGCTTCTATTTGCCATCGCAACAACATCAGGAAAATAAATGCATCCAGATCCCTTGACTTGATAGCGAAGTTCCTCACAAATCCCTTCAATAAATTTACTCTTTAGAGCATTACCACTAACGTCTAATGCATATTTATGAAGACATAGGAACTTCTCTTTGTACTCATCAATAGATAAGCTATGCTTATCACTTTTGTGTTGTCGAAAATTGTAGAACTCCATCTTCTTCTCCATATGGTAGTGTCGAGAACAATAGCGTTTTTCAGCTTGTTCTCTAAATTCCTTCCATAGAACTAGACTAGAACATGTCTGAGTCTGCATATATGACTTCCACCATAGCTTCGTGATCCCACACAGGTGTAGGATCCCAACTTTTGCCTTGGACTCTTCACTAAATTTTCAAAGATCAAAGAGATCCTCCAGTTCTTCAATCCATGCCTCAAGATCTTCCCCATTCTTCGTCTCACCATCAAAATCATTCAACTTTTCCTTCTTGAACACTTGGTTAAGGGCAAACTCACCTGGTTCAATATCTTCATAATTGCATTTTTGTTTTCCGGCAAGTACACTAGATGTTCCCACACCTTCATCTACCTCATTGTTCAGCTCCACAAAAAAATTTGTTGCTCCTTTTGGTTGCTTTCCACCTTGTTCTTTGAACAATTCTTCAAGAAGCTTCTAAATAAGCTCCTCTTGTTCAGGAATCTTTTGTGTTAGACCTTCCATCGTTCCCGAGGATTGATTCTAGTCTGATACCACTTTTAGTGTTTCCTCAATCACAATCTTTCAATCACTCAAAAATAACAGAGGAGAGAAGAATGCAAAGATTGCACAAGATAGGAGAAAATCTGATGTAGAAGAGTAGAAACAAATATGACGTAGAGCAGGAAGAATTTTGATATTATAGATGTGAATCAATGCTTACAAGATGAAGCCTCTACCTCCCGACCACCCTTGAGCTATCACAATCTCATTCACACTCACACTCTCAATCACACTCTCACTCTCACTCTCACTCTCAACCACAAGGTAAATCTTAGATTTCTGTGCGTCCCTTGTGTTAATGCGCAGGTCTCCCTATTGATCACTGCCCTCCCAAAAAAGTGTATATCCACCAAATTCAGAAAAAGTCAAGTTTCTCCAAAACTTTCGCAAAAAACCATGCGATCCTAGTGTGCTTTCTTTCTTTAGTGTACCTGTCAAAAATAGGAGAAAAACACCAGAAACACATATCCAAAAATATCCATAATTAGACGTGGTGAGATTTGAACATCAGAATCACGGATTCAAATAGAAATAGATAAGCCCTCATTTATTTTTCAAGTGTTAGAAAACGACATTTTTCAAAGCCCTTTGACTAAGAAATGGTGAGGAATTAGCTTAAGCTGGTGCGAGACACTTTTATTCAATTTTGCGATTTGCACAATAGTGTTAGAGACGTTCGGGGTCCAAATCCACCCTATTTTGAGCCCTCCAAGTTTCAAAATTCGAGAGAGAGAGTAAAATCAAGGCATTTTATTAAATGAACTAAATGTAGGACCCTAAACGAGGTACTTAAAACATGATTCACAAAAATTTCGCACGAGCTTTGTTATTCTCTTATACTTGCTCTACCTTTCTCTCATATAGAGTTTTCCTTAATTCTTTCATCTTCACCTTCAAAATTCTACTAGAAAACATGATGCAAATAAGGTCTAGAGAGAGAATATGAAACTTGTCAAACAAAAATTTTTCCTACATGCATAAAATGCCCTAATTATTCATTCTAAGCATTATCCGCACAATGAAATTTAGAAAGTTCAAAATGAATTATTTCACTAGAAAAGAGGCCTATTACAATACACATCTCCTTCATCATAGCAATAGAACATTCTGCAATGTACCTATTCTTCCTCTCCGCTAGATCATTTTGTTGTGGTGTATACATGCATGTAATTTATCCCTTGATTTCATGTGACTTCTAGAAATCAGAGAAATCATTGGAGAAGTATTATCACCTTATCTAACCTAAGGCATTTTATATACTTGTCACACTCCTTATTTACAATAGCTTTGAACTTTTTCAAGTAATAAAAAACCATCTCGCTTATGCTTCATAGAATAAAGCCAATTCATCCTTGTACAATCATCAATTAAATTTACAAAGTAGCTATTACCTCCAATCACCTTCTCCTTTGTTGGTCCCCAAATATCTATATGGACTAGGTCAAGTGAACTATCTTACATAATTGCTCTTCTTGAAGGGCGACCTACTTTGCTTACTTGATTGGAAAGCTTCACATGAGTGGTTAAGGTTTGGATTATAAAGATTTGAAGGATAGAGATACCGTGGATCATATTATTCTTTAGCTCCCTCTGATTTGCAAGGTTGCACATGGCCTTGTCTTTGTGCTTTGTCGTGAAGGCCTTTTTCTCCTTCAACCTTTCAATACCTCTGGAGGTAAAACTTCAGCGGCTCGATGTAATCGGTGAACGATAATGAGCCCATGGCCAACAGTAGATCAATTCCATTCAGATTATTTCTTCTCTCGCTGACATTTTTTCGAAGTTTCCACGATGATAAAACTATTAAACTTTCCAATGCACCCTATAAAGCCTCTTTTGTTTGATCAATCAGTGCCCAAACGCCCTCCTTCACTCTCCATTCTCCAATCCTCTATCGATACGCACCAATCCTGTACGAAAATGAATCTGAAAGGCGAAGTATGCCATCTTAAAGTAGAAAACAATAGAGATTTCAATGGTGGACGTTTTGTCCTCACCCTCGCCACCTTCCTCTTCTTGCTCTTGCATGTACACATCCGCCTCCATGTTAGCCACCAAAAAAGAAATAAAGAAAACCCTTCTTATTTTCGGTAGTTTCCATATGAGGATAAATCAAGGTGTGTTTGAATTCGGTTATCTGTTCTTCTAGAACTTTCTGAGTGACGTCCTCATGTGTATTGTACCACTTTTGGTTATAGATTGGATACATTAGTTTGGATACATGTATTCATCGAAGAACAAGGCGAGCTCCGCAGCTGTCAGTATGGTAATTCATTTTTCCTTTCTCAATGCTATCTCTATCACCGACTCTTGAGCAAACCCTCTGCAAATAGCTATTGCTAATCCAAACATTTTCTTTATTTAATGAAGCATGAAGCTTTGTGAAACTATAACACATCTAATAAACTCCATGCTTCTGACTCGAAACACATCAAAAACCTCAAAAATAAACTATATCGCATTTTGCATTTGGCTCCTCGGCTCTGGATCTGGAAGTGAAACTACGGAAATTATGAGTACCCACATAGTTAGATAAGATATTATTTAGTTTTACACGTTCAGCATTGCCAAAATGAAAAGGCTTTTTGGGGAATATACAGAACACAATCAATGAACGTGAACAATTTTGATTTGATGACGAAGGCAAAGCAATTGATGAATCATGCTTTGGTGATGAAGATGAAGCATCTAAAGAACATTCATAGCCTCCAAACATCCAACAGACTGCGCAATTAATCCATACACATCACTTCCAAGTTATCTCGAGTTTTCCCACCAAAGATATCCAAACTTTTGAGTGGTGGGAGTGGAATCTATACGACATCCACCCCCTCCAATCCTATGTGGCCTCTACACCACACCACCATAAAGTATCATACCTGCTTGCAAATCTATATGAGAAATAACATATGGTGAAAACAATCAAGTGCATGGGTTAAAAACATATGTGATTATGCATGGCCATGTAGTGGGCTCAGTACATGCATACTTTTAAGTGCATCAACAAACATCATGGTGCAGTAAAAAAGGGTGTGTGGCTCTCGATGAAGAGGCTTCTCACTCATTTTAAAACTCAAAATTTCTTTATGTATTTAAAATTCATTTAACGTGCAATTGGACATGCAACTATGGGCTTCAAAACTCCCTACACACACATTTTCGAGCATGCATACCCTAGATGCAAGCATTCACAATCATAGTGCAAATAAGAAAACAATTCTCTGAATTTCTACTAAAAGAATCTTTGCACTCATATTTGTACCCAAAAATGCAATCACTTTCTTCTCTCTCAAGACTTTTTCTCATTTTCACTCATGATTCAATGTACTCGTATTTATGATATTTACAAGTACATCTCATGTGCAAATGAATGTGCACCTACAAGAATTAAAACATGTGCTCTTTTGAACTTAAAATATGCATACTTTAGATGCAATGAAACTAAAAATGGTGCAAAACACATCAAGATTGAATCAAGATAGCTAATGAAGAAGGCTTTTTGAACTCCATGCTTTGGTTACCTTCTGGATTATCATCACTCTATCAAGTCCTACACTTAGAAAATCTAAACTAATGATGAGAAGCATTTGAATCAAAATTAACATTATATACATATATAAAAATCATCTTGAAAGGTGATCAAATTCTTATTGATGAAATGTTGTTGAAGAACATCTTATGTCAGAGTGTTACCAAATAAGCTTCATTGCATCAAAACAAAAGCCTTGTAATATGTAGAGAAACACAACCATTTCAAAACTTTAAAAGACATCACGTGATTTATTTATCTACACTAGTGGGTGCCAACTTCGAGGCTTCCAATCCTTAGTCTTAATTACTCTACTTAAATCTTAAAAGTTTTATTGAAAAAACCATAAACATACTCAGAAACATGTACATACACAAGCTTTTACATTATTTTCTCCCAAAGGAAGCAAATATTCAGAGATAAAACCGTCAATTGTCTCATGATATATTGGAATATTTACAAGCATGCGAAACAAATAAGTGGAAATAAAAATATGGATTGAAGACCAATCTAGAGGTATATTGCTAGTTTGATTTGAAACTAATCTAGAAGATGCTTTTGCTTGAGTGGAAGAGTTTACCTCCATGATTATGCAACTAAACTATAGTTCTCTCTCTCTCTCTGGCTCACTCTCTCTCACTCTCTTTTAACTGTACGTGCCAGAAAATACCATTAGAAAGACAAACACACACACAAAGTCTATATATATTCATCAAGATGCATATAGGTGCACACACTTACTTTAATCAACACTCAATTACTCACACTTGCACATGCACATTATTTGATATTCTATCAGTCTTTTTATATGTCATGATTCCTATTATTGGACATATCAAAACTAATCTTTTACTTATTATTACTTATATGCATTTATCAATATATACATACATATATGTACAAATTGTTTATTTCAAGTTCCATTCATGTTTCTTTTTCATCTCGATCCTCTTCAATAATTTCCTCAGCTTCTTTATCTTCAAGTAACACATAATCCTCATTTTCTCTTTTCTTAAAAATCTTGACCCTTTTCCTGTGTAAAGGTACTTCAAAGACAGTGTTATCTAACTCTTTTAAAATGTAAGCATTATTATTATTGACTTTATGTACAATGTATGGGCCGAACCAATGTCTCACCAATTTTCTTCTAGCTTCATACTATGTATCAAATGTGCTATCATATACTAGGAACTAATCATTTTCTTGTACATATTTTGGTCTCAATCGATGTTTTTTATCAAAGTATTTTTTTTTTTTTAATTCTTGACACCTTCAAATTTTCTTTTGCTTCTTGTAATCATTCTTGCCCATGTTCTAACTATTGCATTGTCAAGCACAAAAGTTCTTTTCGAAATAGATTAATATCCCAAGGCATCATAAACCAAGAAAAGATATTTGATTCTATTGGAATAATTGGCTTTTGAGTGACATAAATCCAATCATACACGTCGATGTCATGCGATTTATGAGCAATGCAAATGAAAGGAAGTATGGCAACTTACGGATATTTGCTATACATGCTTTTGTAGGGGCTTTAACAATCGGTGGATGAACTCGTTCAATTTTTCGATTTGACTCTGGATTGAATGTGGTTGAAAGGGCTAATAGAATCCCATGTTTAGAAGAAAATTCCCTTGCCTCTTTTCATAGTCACCAAAAAACCCTTTATGTGTTGCCTCCAAGGTATCATGCATTGCTTTCATAACCTGCATTTGTAATAATCTTGATCCTACAACTCCTTGAGGATTCACAATCTTCCCTTTTGAATGTCTCAATATATGCTCATCTTTTAAGAACAATTTCCAAAGCTTTTCTACTAATATCTCTAATTTTGCTTGAGAACAATGCTTTTTTGGAGCTAGATTTCTTAAATACTTCCCAACCTCTTTCCAATTTCCTTCATACTCATCTTCATTAAATATATTCTAATGTGAATTTATTAGCTTCATATGCACAAGCATATAATTCTCTTCTTTTTCATGATTGCCTCCTTTGACATTTTTCAATCTAGCTAGTAAGAGCATGTTAGCAACTGGATTTGCCTTTCCTTAGATGTGAACAAAATTAGGGTTAATTGACTTTATATAAGAAATCCATCAAAGCATTGTTATATCAAGAGTGGAACAATTAACAATCATACCAAGAAGTGGTTAAGAGTCAGTCTCCACAACTACATAAGCTCCTATGAAGTATTCTTTATCACACTTCAAAGCTGTCACAACTCCCCATAGTTCTCTCTTCATTTGTGGATAATTCCTTTGTCTCTCATGTAAATTTTCTGCTCTGAATCTTATTGTATATCTATGCCCAATTTTATCATCTTGTGCTATTTCCCATCCTATACCAACTAGAATCGTATCCACTATTAAAATTAAATGCTTTCCATTAGTGAAATCTTTTCCTTTTTCAGAACAAGATCTTGAATGAGACGTTTTTTCAATGATTTCATAGCTTTAGTATGCTTTTGAGTCCAAAGGAACTTCTATCATTTTCTCAAAAGTTGATATAGGTCATTTTCCACATCAACAAAATGTGGTATCCAAATATGATAAGACATACATTCTCCAAGGAACCTTCTAACTTCACTCACATGGTAGCATACACGAGGTAATTGTTTAATTCCACCTATCTTTGTAGGATATGGTTTACATCCCTAATGACCACACATGTGAACAAATACCTCATTAATACCAAATATTGATTTTTCACAAGAAAGGGTCAAATGGACTTCTTCAAATCATTCTAGAATCTTCTCATAATCTTATATGTGATCTTTCATAAATTTTCTACATCCTTCATCATCAAGTTGATCATCTTTCACACTCTCTTCACACACCTTTATTTGCACATCATTGAGGAATGGCATAGTTAGCCATGGAATAAAATCATGCAACACACTATGAATTGTATTCATCATGTATGCAATACAGTTGGTGGCTCCTTGTGTTAGTTTACACATATAGAATAAGCCCAATGGTGTCTTCATTGTCATAATGCCTCTACTTTCTAATGCCATTTGAATCTAGTCGTATCCAAAGTAGTGATCTCCCATGGAATAAATCACATGTCCAGCAAAGGCCTCAACATAATCATCTACAAGTAGTCAAGTTTTGACATTCCTTATTGTCACTTTATTTAGTGGCTGAAGATCTTGAATGAATCCCAACTTTCCATTCTTCTTGGGCACAATAAACCATCAATTTCAATAAGGAGCCGTAGAAGGCTCCAAAATTTTCATGCCAATTTTCTCTTTTAACAAATGAATCAGTTTGAGAAGATGAGTTTGGTATTGGAATATCTTGTAAGCTCCATGGAATATGAGGAACTGTAATATTTACCATCAAAGCTACACAATCTATCTCTCTTGGTTCAAATGCAAATGAATTCCCATGTTTTCAAATCATCCATTCAAATTTCTTCTTTTCTTGTGGCAATATGAAATTATCACATCCAATTTCTAATTTTGCAAAGGTTTCATAAGGAAAGGTATGAAAAATATGCTTAGCATCTCTCAAACTAGGCTCATCACTCATCTCATTTACAATATTCTAACTTTCCTAAGGTAAGGGTTATGCTACACTTTTAACTTTCATATCAAGAGTCTTGTATTTTGTTTCAACTTGAGGCTCAAACCCTACCTTATCTTTCCCAATCAAGGATTAAAAATACTATGATAAAGTCACATAAGCCTCAAGTGTATACACATTTAAAAACTTATCATAGGAGTTCTCCTCTATTAGAAATGTTTTTATATTTTTCACTATGTCAGAACATGAAAAAAAAAATCAATCAATCCAATTATTTTCTCATCTTGCTCCATCAATTCTTCCTTAGCAAAATATCTTTCTTTTCGTCCAATAATTTGCCTCAATTTTTGATTCATGTCCTTGCATCTTATAAATTTGACTCTCTTGAATCATAGAGAAAACATGAATTCTCTTCCACCATGGAAAGAGGCGAGATTTAAATAAACCTTGTGCCACCCATGCTCTCGATCAATAGGCCATTTATTTTGATAATATAAATTTTCAGAAATCACATTGATTTCCAATTTAAAGTCAATGAGAGCAACATAAGGTCTTGAAATACTCATAGGTATATACACTTACACATATACATGCACATACATACATATACACACATAAAGATACACAAGCACATACACACACATATGCATATACACTTACAGATACACATGCGCAAACATACACATACACACTCATATATATACACATACACACATATAAACATGCATATATACCTACACATACACATACACCTATAGTTATTCATATGCATATATACACATATACATGAACATGCATGCTTACACTTATACACACACATACATATGCACATATCCACACACATACACACATACACATGCACATGCACATACACACACATACACGCACATACACGCACATACACTTACACATATATATATACATACACATACATGCACATGCACAAACATACACATGCACATACATACATATGTACATACAAACACATATGCACATACACTTACACATACGTATGCATATACATACATATACACATAATTATGTAAATACATACACCTATGCATATACACTTACACATACACATGCATATACATATATACACACACATACGTATACTCATGCACATACCCACATATATGCATATATACCTACACATACACATGCACATACATGCATATACACACTCATATACATACACATACACACGTATACACTTGCATATATACCTACACATACACATACACATACACATACATACATTATACACATACACACATACATATATACACATACACATGCACATACACACCTATACACACACATACACATACATATGCACACACAGATAGGCACATACACTTACACATACACATACATATACAACCATGTAAATGTGTAAAACAACAATACATTTATATCACATGTTAAATATAGACCACAATAAAAATCATTAAAACAAGGCTTTTCATTAATTAATACTATGGACACAATTCAAAACATAACTAAAATGAAAAAATATATAGATATAAGAAAGTAAATATATCAATGTTTAATATATATCCAATGTAATATATGAGTCATCATATTCATCCTCATCATCATGATCATCCTCATCATCGTGACCATGCACATGATGTGATGTATCTGTAGTGGCATCATGGGTAGGTGTGATCACTCTATAATGATTCAGATCGCCCCACCTATGCCTGTCTCTCCACCTCATCCATATCTACCTCTCCATAATACTCATGTACTACATATAATAAAAATAAATAAATAAAATATATAAAACAACATTAAAAATAAAATAATTATATGAAATTTACTAATACTCACAAAAGCATTTGGATGATCTTGCATGTAATCACTGAGACCTCCATATCCTTAATGTGTAGCAAAATTGATTTCCTTTCTTGTAGGATATCAACCATAATCCGTTCTCTACATTGAAGTAAATAAAAAAGATTAATGATGAGTGTTTTTAACTAAAATTGAAAATATGGTTTCAAGAATACATATACTTACAAATGTAGCAACAAAACCATGATGGCCCATGTGGCCGAAGTGTGATGTATGACTAGACTCAACTCTCTTCTTTGTAGCCGCCTACATTTATTTAATGAAACAATAAAACATCGACTAAATATAAAACATATGAGGATTATAAGTCACTATAATATGAACTAATAATTTGTATACCTTTTGCTGAGGAAACGAATCTCGAAGACCTAGTTATGTGCACAAAATACTACCATGTCTTAGGTGGTATTTTAGCTCTTCTCTTATTTTTTCTACCATACAAGATCTCTTGTTATTAAAATCTCAAACAAAGAAAAAGAGTGAGAATATTAAAAAACTTTCAATAGTAAATACATACCCACACACATACATATATACATACACATACACATGCATACACATACACATATACATGCACTTACACATACATACATACACTTACATATACATAGATACGCACACATATATGCATACACGTACACATGCAAACACTGATAGATACATACATACCCACACATACACATATACACACACATAAATGCATACAAATACACATAAACATACATACACATACATAATAAATACATACCCACATACATACATATACACCCACATAAACCTAACGCATGCATGCATACACATACACATATACATACACTTACACATACATACATCCACTTACATATACATACATAGTAAATACATGCCCACACACATACATATACACACACACACACACATGCATGCATACACGTACACATATATATGCACTTAATCATATATACCTACACTTACATATACATACACACACTTACATGCATACACATACACACATGCATTCACTTACACATATATACATGCCCATACATCTAGATATACACACACATACATGCATACACATACACATAGATAGTAAAAACATACCCACACACATACATATATACACACAGACACACACATACATGCATACACATACACGTATACATGCACTTACAAATACATACACACACATACATGCATACACATACACATATGCACACACTTACACATACATACATACCCACACATACACATATACACACACATACATTCATACACATACACATACATACATACACACACATACATACACACACACATGCACACACACACACGCACACACACACACACACACGCATATATATATATATATATATATATATATATATATATATATATATATATATATATATATATATATATATATATATATATATATATATATATATATATATATATATATATATATATATATATATATATATATATATATATATATATATATATATACACACACACACACATACATACATGCATATGCATACAAATACACATACACTTAGATATACATACATATCTACTTATTGTAAGGACATCAAAATCTTAATTCTTATATTTGATAGATACATATATGAATGATATATGTTCTTTTATTGTTATATTATAATCAGATTTTGATCAATCACAAGGTAGTCCACCACCTCCTATCCATGCAACAATTAAAGAGTTTACTGGCGATGTACCATGCTATGCTCTCTTATCGAGAGCTGCACAATGATATCCTCAGAGTAGAAAACGGAGCTCCTAAGGCTGCACACAGTACTTTGCATAGAGGCTGTAGAATATGCAGAAAAAACACAGTACATAGGGAGCACGAAGACAGACTTCTTAGGTCTTACAAATGTGGTGGAACTTAGAGTCTGCGATTGACTAGGCCACTATATGTTTTATTAAAGAACACATACATAGAAGTGTCTGGTGGCCATTTGGCCTTGCACATGGACAATAACATGTTAATCTCCCACTAAAGGCCAATGTGGCCAAAGTAATCATGGGAGAAAAAATAAACAATGATAAAGAATACTTGAGTGTAAGTATACAAACTATTCTTCCGACCTAATGGACATGTTACAAAGTATACAAGTGACTGTGTAAGATCATGAATAAAATAACCCCCATCAAGTGGTAGTCGTGTCGAAAGCTATCATGTGGTAGAGCTTTAGTCAAAGCAACTGCAGCATTATCTGGAGTGTGAACCTTCCCAAGAATAATGTGCTATGTGGCTAAGCAATCTCTTATGAAGTGATACCTCACCTCAGTGTGCTTGGTCTTTGCATGATAGACCGAATTCTTAGCCAAAGCAATGGCACTATGATTTTCACTAAGAAAAGGAGGTACATGATGAGGTAAACCCATATCACAAGCAAGAGGAGAAATCCACAATGCTTCATTACATGCCTCACTTGCTGCAACATAATGTGCTTCTGTGGTGGAAACAATTGTACATTCTTGAAGATGAGATCTCCAAGAGATAGCACCTCCAACAAAATGAAAAATGTACCCTGACGTAGACTTATGATTTTCTATAGAACTAACATAATCAAAATCTGTGTAACCAATAATGGATGCTTTCCCTCTACCTAAGTATACACACTTGCCCTTAGTGCCACTCAGATATCTCAAAATTATCTTGACTGCTTCCCAATGTTTCTTGCCAGGATTAGACATATATCTGCTCACAACTCCCAGTACAAATGCAATGTGTGGTCTCGTGGCTACCATAGCATACATGAGACTACCAACAACATACTAAAAGGGAATTTTGGTCATGAATTCCTTTTACTCATCTAATTTGGGGAAATCAACCTTGCTCAATTTCACGTATGTGTGGAGAGGTGTACTCAATGCCTTTCCACCTTGCATATTGAGCATGTGAAGTACTTTGGATATGTACTCACTTTGATACAAGTTTATGCATCTTTTACTCCTAAAAGGAGTAATGTGCGTGCCAAGAATATGTTTGGCATCCCCCAAATCCTTCATAGCAAATGCTTAGCTCAACTTCTTTTTGAGAATTGACAAGTCATAAGAGGACTTCCCAACAATCAACATATCATCAACATAAAGTATGAAACATATCAAACTGCCATCCGAGCATCTCTTTGTGTAGAGACAATGATCCTCATTGCTTCGAGAATAGCTTTGAGACTTCATAAAAGCATCAAACTTTTGATACCATTGTCTAGGGGACTGTTTAAGTCTACACAAGCTCTTCTTGAGCTTACAAACTAAACTTACCGACCAAGAACTACATAACCCTCTAGTTGTTCCATGCAAGAAAGTAGTTTTCACATTCATTAGACTAGCTCTAACTCATCCATTGCAATGAATCCAAGCAACAGGTGCAAGGTAGTCATCTTGACCATTAGAGAAGATTTCCTCAAAATCAACATAATACTGTTGCTTTAAACTGTTTGCAACAAGTCGTGCTTTATACGTTGGAGAAGCACTATCTAATGTGAATTTCAACTTATATACCCATTTACATGGTAAAGATTTCCTGCCATTTGGCAAAGGTACTAAATCCAAAGTACCTTTCTTGCGAATAGAATCCAACTCACTCTTCATGGCATGCTCCCACTTGACATGATCCTCTGTCTACATAGCCTCTTTGTAGAAAGAAGGCTGACCAGCATCTGTTAGCATAACAAAATCTAAACCTCAAACATATCTATCAGGTGGATGTGAGACATGTGTAGAGCGTCTCAATGGTTGCTCAACAAGGACATGTGCAAACTGATCTGATTGTACATTCTCTTGAACATCCCTATGTGCAGCATTTTTATGCATGCTAACTAGAGGAATAATATCCCCAAACACCACTCTTCTCACTTCAACCTCCTTAATGGGTTGCTTTTTCATCTTAGACTTATTGAAAATGACATCACTACTTCTGATCACTAACTGTGTTTCAGGATCCCATAAGTAGTATCGAAATTGTTCTTCTCGACCATATCCAAGAGAAACGAGTTTCTTTGACTTATGGTCCAACTTTTGTCTAAAACTTTTGGGTATGTGGAAATATGCTTCACACCCAAAAACTCGAAGATCATAATATGGTGGCTTCCTTATCCATAAGTCTTGTGCCACTTTTCGACCTTGGGCACTACTAGGTGAAATGTTAATTACATGAACTGCAATCAATATTGCTTCTACCCAAAAGGGTTGTGAGAGGTTTGCATGATGCAACATAGAAACTACTATATCTTGAATAGTTGTATTCATCCTTTCACCTCCATCGTTTTGTACTGGGGTATAAGGAGTTGTAAACTCTCTATGAATCCCTCTATACTGACAAAAAAGGCTGAATTCATGTGAGGTATACTCACCCCCATTATTTGAATGTAAAGCTTTAAACTTAGTTCCTTTTTTTAGTCTCAATTGAAGAAAGCAATTTTCTGAAAGTAGCGAATACATCATCCTTTGATTTGATAGGGTATACCATGACTTTTCTAGTAGCATCATCTATGAAAGTGACAAAGTAAAAACAACCACCTAAGGACCTAGTGGGCAAAGGACCACACACATTTGTATGAATGAGATCTAAAGGATGAGTTGAAGAGTCAATGTGCATTCTATGCATATTTCTAGTTTGCTTTCCATATTGACAATGCTCACAACATGAGAAATTAGTGAAAGATAACACATGAAAGTATCCAAAACAAGAAAGATTTTCCATTCCACTACGAGATATATGGCCCAAAGGACCATGCGAAATACAAGCCATAGCTTGTTTAGTAATAGCGAACAAGTGTCCTTTGTTTGATACAAATAAAGGATAAAGTGAGCCAACTTTGCTTCCTTTTGCAATAACCATATTTCCCTTGGATATATGAAAGAAGTGAGCATAGAAGACCACCTTGTAACGAAGGTCATCAAGTTGACCAAGTGACATCAAACTGCGTGATAATTCAGGTACATGGCATACATTATGCATAGTAAATTTTGAACCGTCAACAACTGCACAACCACATCTCCAATTCCCACAATGTCCACTCGTAAGAGTCACAAAGTCTCACGATACCAAGAGACTTTGCTGCATAATTATAGAAACATTCTCTATATGGTGTCACATGCAAAGAAGCACTAGAATCTAGCACCCACATGTGGGAAAGAGAATCAGCCATAAGAGCCTCAGTTGGCATAGTACTATCAAGTGTCAACACATCAGCATCATTAGTAATAGCATTAATTTCTTCAATCTTCACAGTCGAAGTAGATGGTGCAGGTAATTGTTTAACATGCCCATCAACATTTTGTCCTTTACCTTTAACATTGTTTAATGCATAACAATCTTTCTTCACATGTGCCTTCTTATGACAATAATGGAATTCCATATCCCTCTTCCTTAGTTTACTTCTACTCTTGTTTCGTTGACCATTCTTTTCCTTGTTCTTGCTCCTCCCATGTTGCTAATTCTTTCCTTGGTAAGAATCACAAACATTATATGCATTTTCACTTGCCAACCATAGATTTTCTACGAATCTCCTCACTGAAGAATGCTCCACATATGTCATCATAGACGAGTTTACCACTAGGTGCACTATTACTAATAACTCTGCAAAACATATTTGATGATGATGGCAGGGTGCATAACATCAATACTGCTTTCATTTCATTATCCATATCCATTTTCTAAGTCTCTAATTGAGAGAGTATAGCATCAAAGTCATTGATATGAGCAATAACACTATCTGTGTCTTTCATGCGAAGGTCATATAATTTTCTCATCAGATACACTTTATTTGATGCCGTCTCTTTTTCATATGTATTGAATAACTTCTTCCAAAGCTCCTCCATACTTTCACAGACTAATACTGTGAAGTAAACATTATTTGCCAAGTGAAAGTGAATGGTAGATCTGGCCATTTCATCTAAATCATCGCAATCATCTTCACCCATGTCAGCAGGCTTCTTTGAGATCCCATTTACAAGCTTCCATTGCCTCCTTTGAATCAGCACATCTTTAATCTGATTCTTCGATAGAGCAAAGTTTGCACCATCAAATATTTGGATCTCAAAATGGTCTTTGCCCTGCAAGTTATAACTACTCCTCAAAACACTGTCATTAGACCCTGATCCACCAGATATGCCTAAGACCTATGATGCCATGATGGCAGAGAGTTGGATAGAATGATACTGGAGCTAGAAGAGTTGAGACACCAATGAATAAGTGTATCAAGGAGTAAATCGACCAATATATAGTTGGCTAAACCAAAAATTTGGAAAAATTTTGCCAGAGTATCCTCCGCAAAATGAGCATATGACTAGTGTCAAAATATCATAAAACTGTAAGTACTGACATGTTTTCTTGCATAGTGAATCACTGACTCCATTGCATATAATACTTACATAACAGAAGCCAACTAGGCTTATCGAGTACCTATGAACAACTATCATACATCTTCTATGGGGACACTCGGTAAGTCTTCCACCTACATCACCGAAGAGACCCCAACATCTGGGTGTCTCCAAGTTAAGAAAAGCTCACCACGACCCTCTTTATCAAACGTAAAAGCTTTATGCAAAAAACTTAACCGTTATATCAATGACCACATGGACGTACATAGGTAGTATCCACAGAAGCATACATGGTGTGTATGCGCTCAATATATGTAGTAAAATGATGCTAAAAGGCTGAACAAACAGCCCAAAAACTATTCAACAACACCTAAAACTGTATGTCAACTCTGACATTTTAAGCTCAAAAAACCTTCATAAATTTGCATTAATTGCTCCCGCCAAAACTATAAACCTTTCAAGAAACCTATAGTTTTACGAGTGCGGCTGAAAACACAGCCCCAAAGGTTGATATTTATTGTCGGAGAAGTAGAAAGAACACTCTTCTTGATGTTCTTGGACCTGTGTGAAGAGAACTATGTGCAAAAGTACTCCAAAATGACTTCAAAAGAGACCCCAAAAATCCTTTAAAAATAGGCTTTGAAAGCATAGAATGAAGCTTTGAGGGACCAAAACATGTTCAAGGCAATTTCAACCTTTGTCTTTCCCCTTCTTGAGACACCAAAAGAGTGTAGCTTAGTGGCAAGAGATTTCCATGTTTAAGTGAGCTCTAGGGGGAACACTACTGGGATGGGTGACCTCTCGGGAAGTATCGGGAACCTCTATCTTCCTTGATCATTGAGGTCCTCCTTCGCATGCAGCCAATGGTGCCAATGGTCACTTCCATGACTTGGATGACAAGGTCTATGCCTTTGTCATTGCCTTAATCGTAAGCCTTGGAGAAAGCTGACAGGAGGGGGGTGTTCTCCCTTCACTCGCACAAAAGGAACAAAGCTTTTGCATCAAAACGCTCTGATACCAATGAAGAGATTCAATGTTGATGCACCACGTTACACTCTCCTTATCGAGAGCTCCACGATGATATCCTCAGAGTAGAAAATGAAGCTCTTAAGGGTGCACACAGTACTTTGCACAGAGGCTGCAGAATATGTTGAAAAACACAGTACACAGGGGGCATGAAGAACAAATTCTTAGGTCTTACAAATGTGGTTGAACTTACAATCTGTGATTAACCAGACCACTATATGTTTTATTAAAGAACATATACAAAAAAATGTTCGGTGGACAATTGGCCTTTCACATGGACACTAACGATAACAACAATGTCTACATGTGTCCTCTGATAGGAATTATGATTATTTTTACTATTAATAGAATATTATATGTTAGTGTAATTTTTGCTATGGTACCTATCAAAGACCACAATTGGAATGTATTGAGCATGAGGTAGAGTACAATAGATTCAAGCGTGCATGACCCCTGATGAAATGTATTGATTCTATAAACTAATGTCATTATTTTGATTGAAAATCATAAACAAAATCCAAATATAGTTAATATATAGGAATATTTGCTCTATGATGATGATGGTGATTCTTCTACTAATAATGCTAATATACCTCATACAGGTCATGGACTTGCCCTTTATGAATTACAAGTAGAGGTTTCTCAAAATCCTCTACCTCCTGGTTTATAGACTGAAAGGTCTCATGATTATCCATTGCGAACTTGTGATTGTCCTCTAGTATAAACATATGATAGAAGAAGATATGGAGGATAGAATAGAGGACCAGTTCCTTTAGATGGAGAGGTTTTGAACTTTTGGTGTAATCACTATATGAGCTTTCACTTTAATTCCGAGAAAAAGGCAAGTTAAAGACATGAACATATATCTTGCTCCTCTCATTGACGTTCTACAAGAGTTGTGAAGAGGTATTAATGACATTGATGCATCGAAAAGCACTAATGAACGTGGTTCACGGAATTGTGGTTATCTAATTGTATTTTTATGGTTTTCATGATGTAGGAATATCTAGCAAGGGACATAAGGCTTTCCCTTATTGTGGTGATTGGATGAGATCAGCTTATAGTAAGAATATGAATAAAATTTATTTATCTTTGACATTGATGGTTCTTGCCTAATGATCATCCATTAAGATGAAAAAGGGAAGTGTTAAATGTTAATGGAAAGATTGAAAAACTTCAGTGTCCAAAATTAATGATACATATGATTGGTATCAAGAATGAAAAAATAGGTCTCTTATAGATTTAGGATCCGAAATCTTCAGTGATGATGAAGATGAGAGAATGTAAAGATTAGATGAAGGAAAATTTGCATTAACAAAGAATATATCAATATGGTATTCTTTGGAGTATTGGAGGGTGCTAAAGATCTTTCTGCATATATTCAAGAATATTGGTTACTCCGTATGGCAACATCTTCTTGGATTGAAAGACACAATAGCATCAAGAAATGATTTAAAGGAGCAAAACTCAAAACCAAGTTAATGGTCATTTTTTATGGAAATCTACAAGAAACAACATATGCACCTATGCCTTGGATACTTACAACAAAAGAGATACCAACTATCAAGAATAGGATTCAATCGATTTGAACACCTATAAGATATGAAGCATCTTTTCAAAACATGTTTACTATGGATGATAGGAGCTTATCTAGGTTAAAAGCACATGATTGGCATAACTTTTTGAGATATATTGTACGATTGGTTATTGATGTATGTATAACAAATGGAGTATGAGACGTGACCTATCATCTTGGATCACTTATAAGGTAATTATCATACTTTTATATTTAATATATAGGACTATTTGTTATCCTTTATTTATGAAATAATCTCTTTTAAATTTGATTTATGATAACACTAGGTGGATAACATCAAAAGAGATTGACAAAGACTCAATCCCACAAAAGAAATGCGAGTTTAGGGAGCTACTATGTTTGATGGAGAAAGAGCTTCCAAAATCAATTTTTGATATTCACATTCATTTATCAACCCATCTTGTGGATGAAGTAGAGATTGCAGGTGTCGTGAACACTCGATGGACATTTGGGTCGAGTGATTTATGGGAATATTAAAAGGTTATGTGCAACAAAGAGAAAAAATAGAAGGTTCTTAGCAAAGGGATGGATGCTTGAGTAGTGCATGTACTATGTTAGTGAATACCCTGAAAGAGTGCATGAAGAAGCTCTATGTGCATGGACCAAGGAGCGTTCTCCAAAAATAATAGATGAGGTATTATTAGGTAAGGGAGTGCCATTTCAATTTTCATTACAAGAAAAAAGTGATGTTTCTAGTTTTATAGCATATAATAGCGAATGCATGCATGCCTTTGTTAGTGAGTATGAACAAGAACTTAAAAATCTTTGAAGTAAAAGACAGACAAACAAAAGCTATAGACGTAATATTTTTGGTAATGAGAATACAAATATATCTTCCTTCATGGATTGGCTATATATTGGTATGCAACGAGCTAATGCAAATAATGAACAAACTTCAGATGAGCAGAGGGAGGTAATGATAGGTTGTGAAAGAAACCATATGCTTTGATTTTTATTTTCTCCTAACCATATGCTTTGATTTTTATTGTAGGCTCAAATGTTCACAAATATGTGGGCTTTTGGACAACATATTAGAATCAAAATGATTGATTCTTTACATAAAACAGAGGACTCTTGCATTGTTGCTTCTTTCAAGCAACTATCATGTGCCACTCAAAAGATATGAACCTTTTAGATAATGAATTTGGCTGTGTAGGAATCGTTGTGGGTATCTAGAAAATATTGTTTCATATGTTCAAACAGGTAATAAAACTTTTTTTATGATATAGTTTATTATTCTTTTAAGCACATAATAATGAATTTTTGTTTCTTTATATTTTTAGAGGTTATTTGAAGATTGATTGGTTTCAAGTTGAGCATAAATCTTGTAATTCCACATTGAGAAGGGAATTTTGTGAGTTCTTGGTAATTGATTCTTTGAAAATAATGTGATTAACTAGAGAGCCATACATTCTTCCTAGGCATATTGAACAAGCATTTTTTTATGAAAACCCTAATGCTCATCACTGGTGGGAAGTAATTCATTTGCAACCTAGAGGTCAGACATTGTTTGAACATTTAATTGTAATAGAGATCAAAGAAAGTCATGTTGATGATTCATCATCGAATATTGATATATCAAGATGTCAAAGAGAAATGAGAATCATTGTGCATGACAAGGATAATAATCTATTTGATGATGATGATAATATTTTACATGCTGATTCTATTGATGATGAAGAAGAATTACCAAAAATGGATATTAGTCCATCAATAGATGATGTCATTTATAAGAACACACATTTATTAATAGAAGAAATAATAGAAACCAATAAGGATAATGAAGATGAGAATATATTGATGTCTTACCAAAATGATGGTAATAATGAAAACGATAGTAGATCCTACTCTAGTTATTGATCGTTAAGTTGAATCATTTGAATGGTGTCAGACAATAGGTTCTTCTTTATTCAACTAGAATAAAGGTGAGTCCCTCTATAAAGATGAAAACATGTTCTTTGAAGTTAGAATATGAAGCTTGGGGGTATGCCTAGAATTTTGTAAATAGCTTTATTTTCGAGGACAAAATTTCTCTCATACATGTATGCATATATGTGTGTGTGTGTATGTGTCTCTATTCATGTGTGTTATATGTATACATATGTCAGTATGCACATATGTGTGTTTCATGTGTATATATGTATGTGCATGTGTGTGATATATGTATGCATATGTTAGAATGCACACATGTATGTATGCATGTGTGTTATATGTATACATATGTTAGTATGAACATATGTGTGTTTCATGTGTATATATGTGTGTGCATGTGTGTGATATATGTATGCATATGTTAGCATGCACACGTGGTTGTATGCATGTGCATATGTGTGATATAGGCAAGTGTTTTTATTATTGTGTATGCATGTATATGTATGTGTGCATGTAGGCATGTATTTGTGATGTGTACATATCTACATGTGTTATATATATATATATATATATATATATATATATATATATATATATATATATATATATATATATATGTATATATATATATATATATATATATATATATATATATATATATATATATATATATATATATATATATATATATATGTGTGTGTGTGTGTGTGTGTGTGTGTGTGGGTGTGTGTGTGTGTATACATGATGTGTATATATCTTTATATGTCTTATGGTCCTTGTTGAATCGAATAGCTATATACAAAGGCATAAGGTTAGGAGGAAAGACATGTCCCTATTATATGGTGGGAGGACTAGATGCAATGTGCATATATATTTCAACCGTATGGGAAACACACACACACTCATACATACATACATATATATATATATATATATATATATATATATATATATATATATATATATATATATATATATATATATATATATATATATATATATATATATATATATATATATATATATATATATATATGCATATTTGAATATATATAAACATGTGTGCAGAGTTGGTTGTTGACCCTACAGGAACCCTCTTTCGTGACCTTGCTTACTTGTATCTAGGTACCACATCTGATAAATTGTGTATATATAAGTGTGTATATATATATATATATATATATATATATATATATATATATATATATATATATATATATATATATATATATATATATATATATATATATATATATATATATGTATGTGTGTGTATATCCCTAGAAATTTATATATATGTTGTTGGGAAAGATGGATGGACACTCCAAGAAATAAGTTGGTACTACCAATCCCTGCTTTGTACTAGCCCTCTTTCACTTCAGAGTTGAATTGCAAGCCCTTTTGGCTTTCTATTGACACTAAATAAGTGCCTATGTACTTTGGATATGATCCATGTAATGATTGATCCAAAATAGATAACTTCACAATTCACAAATCATCACAAACCTTCTATTTTCATTCACACATCTGCTGCTTGTTAAGCTCATTGCTCCCAACACAGTAGGAACTAGAAACATTGCTTTTGGAGATATCTAATTAGCTTAAAGTTTTAATGATTCCAAGTAGAATCACTTAAAATTATTGTCTATACATAGAGCAATCAGTTCAGCAAGTAATAGGACATCTACAGAGAATGAGGAGTGCCCACTTGGAGGTGCATTTCTCCCAATCCACTAACTGGAATGTCTTCAAAATTGGTCAACACGTAGTAGACGTAGAGCTGATTCCAAAAAGCCATAGAACATTGAAAATGGTGGAGTAATGACTGAGATATGAGCAAGACAGGAACACTATTCTGAGTGACAATGATAGAGCGATCAACAGATATAAGCAATAATCTATTGTATTAGATGACAATGTTTATCATTGGCATGATAATCAATGCCCAATGATAGTGAGAAATTCAGACTATAGTATGAGCCTCTCTATTACATAAAATGATAAACTCTAAGCTCAGTAATGTGCACCTCAAGCCAATAGTTTTGAAGTGTTTTTTTATAATGCTTTTCTTCAAATTTGAATTTGAATTCAAATTTGGATCTCTCAAGAAAAGTGATCCCCTAATCTAGGAGATATTCTATCCAAATTAAGTTAAAGCTTTTCGTTGTATCTAAGGCCATGAGTTTAGTGGATTTACAAGAATCTTCCAAGTCAATTGACTTTTACAAATGGTTAAAGATAGAGCTCCATAGGCAATGGTTCTCATGGGTCTTCAATCATTTGCACATAAAGACTTCTCATGCCTAGCCAAGTGTGTAGGCTTGGAACTTGCACCAACAACTCCCCCTCAACCCAAACATCTTGGCTTGGTCTCCTTCATCAATCCTCTTGAATGTCTTGCAATCCAATCGTAGCTTTAAACTTGCAAAGTTTGGTACCATCAAGTGCTTTGGTCAATAAGTCTGCACATTACATATTAGTTGATACATATGCCAACTAAATTTCCTTGCTCAATAGATTCTCTCTCACATAATGATAGCATACCTCTATATTCTTAGTCCTAGCATGATCGATAGGATTTGTTGCAAGATGTAAAGAAATTGTATTATCTCCAAAACTCATTGAAGAGATAGCATGTAATCTCAAATCTGCATATAACAATCTAATCCATAATAGTTCTTGAGTGGCATTGGCTATTCCTCTATGTTCAGCCTCTGTTGAAGATAAAGCAACAGTAGGTTGCTTCTTGGAAGACCATGATATAGGATTGTCACGTGCAAAAGAGAGATAACCTGAGGTACTCCTTCTATCATCCTTGCAACTTGCCCAATTTGCATCTGAGTATATTTTGATGTCTAGATGTGAAGTATAAGGAAACTATAAACCTTGATTTTGAGTGCCCTTAAGGTACTTCAAAATCCTCTTGACAGGTTCCAAGTGATGTGCTCTAGGTTTGTGCATAAATTGACTTAAGACACTTTATCCATAAGCAATATCAATCCTTGTAAATGTAGCATAGTTAAGGCTTCTCACTATGCTTTGGTATCCTGCAATATTTTCAAGCATATCACCTTCATGAGCACTTAATTTTTGGTTTACCTCCATAGGAGTGCTTGCTATCTTGGCATAGTCCAAGTGAAACTTTTTCAACATATCCTACACATACTTTCTTTGAGTGATATAAATTCCAAAATTAATATAGACTAACTCAAGCCCAAGAAAATACTTTAGTGACCCTAGATCACTGATTTTGAACTCTTGCATCATTTGATTCTTGATCTACTTGATGCCATGAGCATCATTACCTATAAGTATGATATCATCAACATACACACATAGGTATATCACCTCTGAATTACTTCTCTTAACAAATAGAGAAGTATTTGCTTTACTCACGATGAATCCTTGATCTTGAAGGTATGTAGTCAATGTATGGTTCCATGCCTTAGGTGCTTGCTTCAATCCATAAAGAGCTTTGTTCAGTTTACACACATGATTTTCCTTGTTTGGGTCCTCATATCCAGGAGGTTGAGCCATGAAAACCTCCTTTGAAATCCAGCCATTCAGAAATGCATTTTTTACATCCAATTGGTACATGTTCCAATTCTTTGATGCAATTACACTTGCCAATACCGTGATTGGCATTTTGGCCACAACTGAGAAGGTTTCTTCATAGTCAACTCCTTGGGTTTGTTCAAAACCCTTAGCCACAAGTCTAGCTTTGTACCTGCTAATTGATCGATATGAATTTCTGTTGATCTTATAGATCCATCTAGAACCAATTACCTTCATAGACTCCTTCGTTGGCACTAGCTCGCAAGTATCATTCTCCTTGAGTGCTCCATTTTCTTCATCCATAGCTTCCTTCCATTCTGCCTTGGTCTTTGCCTCTTCATATCATGATGGTTCTTCAAGTGATAAGTCTTTGGCAAGATAAATAGAATTCTTAGTAACTAAAGAAGTCTCATACCCATATCTGATTGGCTTCTTGCTCTCCCTTTGTGATCTTCTAATTGCTTGGATGGATGATTCAAGTATGTCCTCCAACTTCTTCATCTTGGGTTTTCCTTTTGATTTCCATGCCTTGAATTCTTCTATGTTGATGATGTCCTCAACATCTGATTTGATGTCGTCAATCTTATTTGGATCCTCCTTGGTGAGGCTTGGGAACTCCTCTTCCAAGTCATATGGAAACTTAATTTTCTTGCATTCAATTTCAAAACAAGAATCATTCTCATCAAACACAACATCTCTACTGACCATAAAACCTTTGTTGGATGGATTATAAAACCTGTATCCTTTCTGATTCAATTCATACCCTATGAAGATGCACTTTTTTTCCTTAGGGTCTAGCTAACCTCTAATTTGAGATGGGATATGCACATAAGCAACACATCCAAAGATCCTACAATGATCAAGTGAAGGTATTCTACCATGCCATGCTTCATATGGGGTCATCCCATCAAGATATTTTGATGGCAATCTATTTACAAGATAAGTGGTAGTAGATATACTCTCTGCCCGCAAATAATTAGGTAATTTTTTCTCATTTAACATTGACCTAGCTGCCTCACCAATTAATCTATTTCTCCTCTCTACCACCCCAATTTGCTCAGGGGTATACCTTGTTGTGATTTCCCTTTCGATTCCTCTATCCTGCAAGAATGCATCAAGCTCATTTGAGAAGTACTCACCTCCTCCATCTGACCTTCGTCTCTTTAGGCTTCTTGATACTTCTTAAAGCAAGTGATTACTTCATCTTTGTGCTTCATAAAATATAATATAGTCCATCTACTAAAATCATCAATGAAAGATACATAATACCTTGATCCAGAAATTGAGGGATCCTTACTTGGTCCCCATACATCTGTATGGAGAAGCTCCAAGTAGTCCTCATGCATGTAGCCTTTCTTTGAGAAGGGTAACGTGTGAGATTTTCCAAATTGACAAGCACCACATTTATCGATCATATGTTGCTTGCATACCTTAGGTATCCCAAGCACACATTGATCTGTACATATTTGCTTTAAGGTTCTCTCACCAATATGCCCTAATCTCTTATGCCAAATTTCAAGCTCTGACAATGTTTGATCTTCGTAGCTATAAAGTGCAATACTCTTTGTATCTTCAAGTTCAAATGTAAATAACCTACTTGTCTTTTCTCCCTTGGCAATTCTCTTGAATCCATGTTGGGGATCCTCCACGAATGCTCCATATTTGTTGAGCTTGAGCTCCAAACCTTTTTCCACAATGTGCCCAACAAACATCAAATTCTTGGTCATTGTAGGTACATATAGAACCATGCTCAATAGATTTCTATTTCCATCAGAGGTTTTAACATTTCCTACCTCGACCTCTAAATGCTTGCTGTCATCATCTGTTTGTACTTGATGCTTTCCCTTAGGCTCCTCAAGGTCACAAAGAACAGCTACATTGTTTGCCACATGGTTTGAACATCCTAAGTTAATGTAGAAGAGATGATCATCATTCATACCTTGCTTTGAAGTCATATTCATAATCCGAAGGGAATCCTCTTGTTCTTCTGTATAATTGTTGTAGTCTTTCCTTGATTTGTAGCCTCCTTGGTAGTTTTTATTGTAATTTTTATTGTAGTTGTTATTGTAGCCTTGAGGATGATTGAATCTTCCTCTTGATTGTGTGTAGCCACCTCTTTGGAAACCTCTACCTCTCTGATTCTTGAAGTTCCTATAAAACTCATATGTAGTGTGATTTCATAAACCACAAATATTACATGGGGAAGAGTTGAAAGGTCTCCCCCTACCTTGCTTACGTCCTCTACCTCTACCTCCTTAGTTTCTACCTCTCCCTGCATAGTTAGCTTGAGAGTTTGTACCTTCGTCCTCAATCTTTTTGCTCTTCCCTTTCTCTTTAGACTTGCCTTTATCTGTATATAGAGCAGAAGCATTATTACCTCTTGATGAATCTCCATTTTTGTTGAGCTTGTCTACATGGGTAAAGAGTTGCCCCATGAATGTGGTAAGATCTGGAATTTACATGTCCATGTACAAGTCCATAGCACTTGTGGAGCTCTCCCATTTTTCATCTACCTTAATACCATTGAATGTGGTAAGATCTGGAATCCGCATGTCCATGTACAAGTCTATAACACTTGTGAAGCTCTCCGATTTGTCATCTGCCTTAATACCATTGATTACTTGTCTCATAATTTTCTCCTCTTCAATCTCCTCTCCTATGCTTGCTAATTGGTGACCCACATCCTTGACTTTGGTCACATATTCTGAGATGCCTTGCTTGGGTTGCTTTCTTTGAGTGGTACACTCAATCCACAATTGGTTCTTCCTAGCCCTTGTGTTGGAAGAAAAATATGATGAAAACGTCTCCCAAGTCTCTTGGGATGTCTTACAGTTCCTAATGTGTGGAAGAAGAAAGTAAGAGATGGAGTTAAGTATGTATGACCTTGCTAATGCATCTTTGGCACACCATGAATTGAGTCTTTCATGCTCCCCTCTTGTAGGTTATCCTTTGCTTCTAAAAATGGGCATCTCCACATCTCCTGAGATGTATCCATAGAGACTCCTTCCTTGCAAGTATGTCTTCATTCTCAAGGACCATGTTGGTAGTTGTTACTATCCAATTTATCAATGAAAGAAGGAAAACCATCTGCCATTTTACCTTAGCTTTGCTCTGATACTGCTATTGGGAAAGATGGATGGACACTCCAAGAAATGAGTTGGTACGGCTAATCCGTGCTTTGTACCAGCCCTCTTTCACTTCAGAATTGAGTTGTAGGCCCTTTTAGCTTTCGAGTGACACTAAATAAGCGCCTATGTACTTTGGAGATGATCCATGTAATGATTGATCCAAAACAAATAACTTCACAATCACAAATCATCAAAAGCCTTCTATTTTGGTTCAAACACCTCCTGCTTCTTAAGCTCAGTGCTGCTAGCACAAAACAAATTAGAAAAATTCCTTTTGAAGATATCTGATTAGTGTAAAGAGCTAGTGATTCCAAGTGGAATCACTTAAAATGATTGTCTATAGATAGACCAATCAATTTACGAAGTGTAGTTACCCCCAATTTTTTAGGACCTCTCCAGAGAATGACGAGTGACCACTTTGAGCCGCATTTCTCCCAATTAACAAAATGGACTGAAATGTGTATGTGTGTATCTCTCTGTGTGTAATGTGGTTGTGCCTATATGTGTATGTATGGATAGGTGTGTATGTGCAAGTATCTATATGTGTATGTGTATGTGTGTATATGTATGTTTATGTCTGTGTATATGGATGTATGTACATGTATGTGTATGTATATGTATGTATGTATATGTGTGTGTATGTGTATGTAGGTATGTATGTGCGTATGTGTATGTGGGTGTGTATATGTGTATGCATGTATGTTATTCATATGCATGCGCATTATTTATGCATATGTATGTATGTGTGTGCATGTGTATGTTTGTGTCTCTATGTATGTGTATGTATATGTGGGTGAATATATCTATGTGTGTATATGTATATGCGTGTGTATGTGTGTATGCATATGTATGTATAGTATGTGTATGTGTGTATGGATATGTGTGAATATGTGTGTATGTGTGTATACGGGTATGTATGTATGTGTATGTATACGTGTGTATGTGTATATATGCATATGTATGTATAGTATGTGTATATGTGTGTTTTTATATGTGTATATGTGTGTACTATTGTGTGTATGCATGTGTATATATGTGTATGTGTGAATATCTATGTGTGTGTATGTGTATGTGTGTGTGTATATATATTTCCATGTATGTATATGTATATTTTTATGTGCATGTGTGCATATGTGTGTATGTATGTGTGTCTATGTATGTGCATGCCTATGTATGTATGTATGTATGTATGTGAAAGCATATGTGTGTATGCATGTGAGTGTATATGTGTGTGTCTATGTGTATATATGTGTGTATATGTGCAAGTATCTATAAGTGTAACGTATATGTGTGTATACATGTCTATGTACATGTGTGTATATGTGCATATGTGTGTATGTATGTGTGTGTATATGTGTATATGTTTTTATGTATATGTGTGTATGTATGTGTGTGTGTGTAAGTATGTGTATGCATGTGTGTGTGTGAATATGTGTATATATGTATGTATATGTGTGTGTATATATGTGTGTATGTATGTGTGTGTATATGTGTGTGTATATGTTTGTATGTATATATGTGTGTGTATATGTGTATATATATATGTATGTATGTGTATGTATACGTGTGTATGTGTGTGCATGTGTGTGTATATATGTCTATGTATATGTGTGTACATATGTGTGTATGTGTGTGTATGTTTGTGTATATGTGTGTATGTATGTGTGTGTATATGTGTGTATGTATGTGTGTGTATATGTGTGTATGTATATGTGTGTGTATATGTGTGTATGTATGTGTGTGTGTATGTGTGTATATGTGTATATATGTATGTATATGTGTGTGTCTATGTAAATGTGTGTGTGTATATGTGTGTATGTATGTGTGTGTATATGTGTGTGTATATGTTTGTATATATATGTGTGTTTATATGTGTATGTATATGTATATGTGTGTATATATGTGTATGTGTGTATGTATATATGTGTATGCATATGTGTGTATGTATGTGTGTCCTTGTGTGTGTGTATATGTGTGCATGTATATGTGTGTATGTTTGTGTATATGTGTGCATGTATGCATGGATGTACGTGTGTATGTGTATGTGTGTATGTATGTGTCAATGTATGTGTATGTATGTGTGTATATGTGTGTATATATGTATGTATGTGTTTGTATGCATATTTATATATGTATGTGCATGTGTGTATGCATATGTGTGTATGTATGTGTGTGTGTATGCATGTGTACCTACCTCGGGACTCGCTTGCTCGAGGTCTCTCTTCGTTGTTCGAACAAGTCTCTTCCCTGGATCCTTGCACAAATGTGTCGAAAAAAGCGATTTTTGCAACTCTTTGACAATCGCTTATGAGATTTTAAAGTGCCGCAATCAGCTTACCTGCATGGCTATGAGCATCACTAGGCTTTAATCCGTGTAGTGATGGTTGGCATGAAGGTTGCATAAGCGGATGCTAAGTATCGGATATGTGATGGCCTCGATTTATATTTTTGCACTTTTCCCTTGGATGTCGTTTATGTGACACTCTTTTAAAGACGTGTTACATAAATGATGATACCTTCTTTTTTTTCAATCAAGGGCGTGGCTACACCCGTGTTACTCTTGTAGTGTTTCCATTGTTTATGTTCCACAAACATCAAAATAGATTCTTGCACCTTATTGCATTCAATAGTCAAAACTATTGGTTTAGTCAAATCCTCAAGAAAAATTCCTAGCTCTAAGGCTTAGGCCAGATAAACAATCTAAACAAAAAGCTCAAATTTGTTGAGAGCTAATTGATTTTGATTGCCTTCATCCAATTGACTAAACCTTTACAAATTTAGAAAGTAATTCTATTGTGACAAGTCCCTTGTTAGGGGAAGCTATCCATTCTTTAAGTGGCCAATATGTGGGCGTAGTCAAGTCCTCTAGAAAATATTCCACCTTCAAGATCTTATTAAGTTCATCCCAAGTTTTTGCTTGCTCTTGAAGTTTAATAATTCTAGGTTTAATTCTTGGCATAGTGCTCTCACAAAGTCTGATAATTTCAAAGTCACTAGTGCCCTATAGAAATCTATTTTGAGGTCATAAGCCCATAAAAAGTTGAATACATTTTGACCATTAAAGAACCCATGTTCTTTAACAATTGCTTCCAATGTTTGTACTAAGGGGTCTTTATTTATTGTGGTGTTTTGGATCATGGACCTAAGTTTTAATAGGGCATTAATAGTTTGTGTGTCAAATTCACCTCATATTCCTCTTCCTATGGTTTTTTTCTTTGATTACACTCTCATCACCCATCTTGCCTGGCTTAAAGTTAGAGACAAAATTTAGCTTATAGATCCCTTGATTGTTTCATGCCGGGTTCAGGCTTGTCATCGGGACATTGTGTCCTTAGGGGTGCACATGGAGTGCCAAGAAAGTGACCTTGACTCTAAAACACAATAAATGTGGAAAGAGGGAGTGAATATGAATTTTTCCCGTCGTTAGATTTTTTGTTAGTCACAATTTAGTCCTTGATCAATGGAAATATTTTTTCCCTAAGCTTTGAATTGCATGTAAGTAAGAGCAATCATGAAAAAGAAACATGGATTCGTTATTTCATTTGAATGCATAGAATTGTGTATGCATAGAATAGAAAACAAAAAAGAGCTCTTGCACAAAACGTAAGCCGTGAACACAAAACTTGCAATATCAGCACATTTTTACATGTCGACTTCAGAAAAGGGGGGAAAAATGTTCATGATAAAACTTATTCTAAAGAAACTCGCAATTCGAGTATTATTCAGTGTATAAAAAACGGTAATCCACTCTATGCAACAAGATGTTGATGTTGACCACAAAACCTTTTTGTTTTTTTTTTTGAGAGTACAGTGAATTGGAAATACACACTCACACACCCAACCTCTTAAGGTAGAGGCACCCCTCATGAAAGACTCATGGACATGTCCAGCCAGGACCTGAACTCAGGACATCCTCCTACAGCTTCAAGGCGTCAGCCACTAGGCTGCGCGGGCTCGGACAGTGCAAAACTTTTTGCTAACTATGCTTCATATAAACTATATATGCAAGAATTAGAAAGTTTCAATCTGGACTAGCACTTGAATTCTTGCAGCATTCTTTGTAAACTCTTTGTGCTCACTCCATCTTCTATTTCTTCGTGAGATTAAGTATTGATTGACAAAGTCCAGATTATGTGAGCACGTTCGAAGTCAGAATTCAACGTGTTCCAGCCCCCACTCAACATATATTCATGTAGGCTACTATTATACTATGACCATCATGTATAAGCAGCACGTAGGTGGCATCTGTAAACCTTCCAAGTAAGTAGATGATAACTTCACAAAAAAAAAAAAATCAAAAGCTCTGAAGATATTTAGTTGTGCTACACTAAGAGCCCTAAAAAGAATCATAAAAGTTCAAGTAGATTGGACGCCCTATTCATTAACACAAAAAACATACAAAGGAAGACACACACAACTCGATTGTAGAGTTCAAATATTGGACGAAGTACTAGGGAGAAGAAAAACTTGCTTCAATCTATACGACTACATTTCAATGATGATCTAGAAATATACCTAGAGTGTAGAGTGTCAAGACATGGATCTAAACTAGAAGCATCTCCTTCACATCAGAATTTGGTGCAACTCGATAACGGAATAGAAATGGAGTTTGGAATCATTTCATGAAACCACATACAGGTCTGTAGTAAATTGGAAGTGAAAGTTGAAAGTCGGATCAAACAGTATAAGGGGCTTAATGATGATGAACAGATGCGCAACCAAATAGAAATTAATATCATATCAACAAAGTCGAAGCAGTGAGATAATTATAGTTCAAGACACACATTAACTTATAATTTCTATAGGGCTAACTAATAGATCTTTGCATAACTAACTTATGATTTATGCAAAACTCAACTTTCCAAAAACGTATTAAAAAAACAATCATGCTGAGAAAAAAATTCCTAACAATGTATAGTCAGCCATCATCCTATCACCATATTGAAAAATCATAAAGTAGTGATTCCACTAAGACATACTTGTACCGTGCAGCGATCTGGTATTGGGTTGCTTGAAGGTACTGATGGGGAGGAGGGTACATATAGCTACCATGGAGAGCAATAGCATTGATCATATTATTTTGTAGAACCCTCTCATTTGCAAGGATGCCTATGTCCTAGTCTCTTCGCTTTGTCTGAAGGCCTTTTCTCCTTCAACCTCTCAATACCTTTGCAGGTAAAACTTCCGTGGCTCGATGTAATTGTTGAATGATAACAAGCCCATGGCCCATAGTAGATCATATTTAGTCACAATCTTTCTTCTTCTCTCGCTGACATTTGTCCAAAGCTTCCATTGTGATGAAACTAATTAACTCTGAAATGACACCCTTGTAAAGCCTCTTTTGTCTGATCAGTCAGCACCCAAAGGCCATCCTTCACTCTCCATTCTCAAGTGCTCTATTGAGAGGCATCAATCTTGTACGAAAATGAATCTGAAATGCGAAGTTACTATGGGCTATCTGAAACTTTGTGTCCTCCTGCCATCCCCAAGTTAAAAAAAAGAGATTTCAATGGTGGCCTTTTTCTTCTGACCCCCACAGGCTTCCCCTTCCTGATCTTGCGTGCACCCCTCCACCTCCCCATTAGCCACCCAAAAAAAAATAAACAGAAAAAAACCTCAATATTTTTGGTAATTTCCATATGAGGGTAAATCACATTGTGTTTGAATTAGCTTTTCTGCTCTTTTAGAACTTTCTTGGTCAGTTCCTCATGTGTGTTGTACCACTTTTAATTAAAGGTTGGATACATTCAATCATCGAAGAACAAGCCGAGCTCTAGAGTTGTTGGTATGGTAATTCATTTATCCTTTCTCAATGCTATCTCTATGATACACTGTGGAACAAACCCTCTAAAAAAATCTATTACGAATCCAACAACTTTTCTGATTTAATGAAGCATGAAGCTTTGCGCAACTATAACATAAAGTTTTAAACTCCATGCTTCTGACTTGAAACACATCAACAACCTCAAAAGAAACTATATAGGGTTTTATACTTGAGTCCTTGGCTCTAGTTTTGGTAGTGAAATTATTGAAATGATTACCCATCTACATAGATAATATATTATTTAGGTTTACACATTCAACATTACCAAAATAAAAAGGCTTTTTGGCGAATGTGCACAACAGAGTCATTGGAGGTGAAGAATCTTGATTTTTTGATTCAGGCAAAACAGCTGAAGAATCATGCTTTCGTGATGAAGATGAAGTAGCTAAAGAACCTAAATGGCCTGCAACCATCCAACAGAATGAGGATTTTCACCATACAAATCACTTCCAAGTTCTCTTGAAATTTTCCACCAATGATATCCAAACTTTTGCGTGATGTGAATGGAATCTATATGACAACTTCTAAAAATAATGCTCAAGCATCTAGGGGCCTTGCTAAGCAAGGGGTCTACTAGCTTACTCAAATCCCATGAGAGGCTACACACAGGGAACCATATCCATTCAATCTATATTTTTGTGTATATATGATCTTGACAGGACTCCTAGATGATAGGGAGCCCTTTGCAAGATTATAGGCTTTATCACACACAAGTTTGATTGATGGTAATTAACTATTATGAGGGGGTTTCGAATCAAATTTGAGGTTCTGCTGTTGACTCTTTGCTTCTCATTACTCCAAGTGGCATCCATTGAAGTGGTGCATAAGCTGCTAAGATTGGAGCTTAGATCCCATAAATAATGAGGAATCTTAGTTGTTCAAACAAGCTGAATAGAAATGTGTTTGATAAAAAATAATTTTGGTTCTATTTCCTTTACTTGGAGTCTTATTTTCAACATTAAAAACCCTTATTTGACTAAAAATTGCATGTATATTCTACTACAGAACCTTTTTGTGAGGAGTATAGGTCTTATTATAGATAATTTTGATAAATTAGTGTTCTATGAAAAGCTTTTTTGAAACACCCTAACTAGATTTGGAGATTGATGAACAATGCATATCTAAGCAAGTTTTTATTTGAGATATATTTTGTCTACTTATGATTGTCACTGCAACATATGAGGGGCATACCGACGCTCCATATACTGACGGTCACAGTCGGCGTCAGTATGGGCCTCAGAAAATGTCACTTAGAGATACCGATGGTCAAGTGAACGTCGGCATGACCGTTTTAAACGGAGGTATGAGCGTCGGTATCAGCATCGGTAATTTACTGGGAACTACCGACACCTATACTCATGCCCATACCGGCGCCTATACTGGCGGCAAGTTTTAAACATGCCACAAACCGGAGAGCAAAACTTCACATTTTTGCGTGTGTTTGAATACTGTTGGTCTTCTATCGAACTTGCGTGCGTGAACCGAATTGCGACCTGCATTGTCTTGTGCACACACACACACAGATCTCTCTCTCTACACACACACACACACACTCTCTCTCGGTTTAGATCTCACATCTTGGTAAGTGCTGCACGTACTGTTAGCATTTGTGCTTCTCTATGCTTTAGGTTTTATAATTTCTCTTTTCTTCGATTTTGTAGAAGTTCTTTGGCATCGATTGTTTGGAATTGGACGATAGACGACATACATTACACTTTGACAACAACGATCCAAAAGAGGGGCATACTTGTAAGTGATTGTTTTATTCTCTATTGATAGAGAGAGAAGGAGAGAGAGAAAGAGAGAGAGAGAGAGAGAGAGAGAGAGAGAGAGAGAGAGAGAGAGAGAGAGAGAGAGAGAGAGAGAGAGAGAGAGAGAGAAGAGAGAGTGAGAGATAAAGAATAATGAAAGAAAGGAAGATAGAGATAGGAAAATAGAGCATACATACACACACACATACACACACATTTACACATTTACACACGCATACATACACACATACATGTAAAGCCATGCATACATACACACAAACATGTACACACATGCATGCTTACATACACACACCTATACACACATGCATGCTTACATACACACACACATATACACACATGCAACACACATACATATACACACATATATACACATATGCATACATACACATACACACACATATACACACATACATACACACACACATATATACACACATATACATACATGCATGCATACATACACACACACATATACACACATGCATGCATACACACATATACACATATACACACATGCATACATACACACACATGCATACACACATACATACACACACATATATACACATATGCATACATACACATACACATGCATATACACACAAACATATATACACACATATCCATTCACACACACACATATACACACATGCATGATTACACACATATACACATATACACACATGCCTACATACACACACATGCATACACACATACATACACAAACATATATACACACATGCATGCATACAATATATACACACATACACATACACACACATGCATGCATACATACACACACATACACATACACACACGTATGCACATGCATAAATACACACACATATGTACACATGCATACATATAACACACATATATACACACATGCATACATACACACATATACACACATGCATGTATACATACACACACATACACATACACACACATGTATACACATGCATACACATACACAAACATACACACACATGCATGCATACATACACACGTACACACACATGCACACACATGCATGCCTACATACACACACATACACATACACACACATGTATACACATGCATACATACACACGCACACATGTACACATGCATACATACACACACATATATACACATATGCATACATACACACATATAATCCTATTTTTATTTTGAAGTTTTTTTTACATCAAATATATAAAAATAAGATTAGGGTTTTTACGCTATTTACACATACATACACATACACATATAATATATATATATATATATATATATATATATATATATATATATATATATATATATATATATATATATATATATATATATATATATATATATATATATATATATATATATATATATATATATATATATATATATACATGTATATACACATGTATACAGAAATATACATATTTTAGGTTTAGATATTTAAGATTAGGGTTTTAGGTTTTAGGCATACATATCACTCAATTATATTTATATTAAGAAAAAATATAGAGAAAAATAAGAAAAAAAATCTGAATATATAAATAAATATATATATATATATATAAATATGATTAGGGTTTTAGGATTAGGGGTTTAGATTTTGATAGGTGTTTAAGTATTTAGGTTTTAGTATTTCAGATTTAAGTCTAAGTCTTTCTGATTAGGGTTTTAGGGTTTTAATACGTAGATAACATATATGCACAAACACACATATACATATAATACATACATACATGTAGATACACATGCATAAAAAAATATACATATTTTAGATTTAAATCTTTAAAATTAGGGTTTTAGGGTTTTAACACCTACATAACATATATGCACACATATACATGCACATATAATACATATATACATGTATATACACATGTATATAGAAATATACATATTTTAGGTCTAGATGTTTAAGATTAGGGTTTTAGGGTTTAGACATACATATAACTCAATTATATTTATATTAAGGAAAAATATAGAGAAAAATAAGAAAAAAAATCTGAATATTTAAATAAATATATATATAAAATATGATTAAGGTTTTAGGATTAGGGTTTTAGATTTTCATTGGTGGTTATGTATTTAGGTTTTAGTATTTCAGATTTAAGTCTAAATCTTTAAGATTAGGGTTTTAGGGTTTTAACACCTACATAACATATATACACACATACACATACACATATAATACATGTATACATGTAGATACACATGCATACAAAAGTATACATATTTTAGATCTAGAATTTTAAGATTAGGGTTTAAATTAGATATATATAATTGAATATACAAAATTAAATATATAAAAATAGGATTATATAAGGAAAAAATCTGAATATATAAATAAATATATATACATAAAATAAGATAATTATATACATAAATAAATATAAAAAGAACTAGTGTTTTAAATAATTTAATGAAATATATATAATTAAATATAAAAAATTAAACATATAAAAATACAATTACGTAATGAAAAAATCTGAATATATAAATAAATATATATATAAAATATGATAATTATATAGATAAATAAATATAAAAAGAACTAGTGTTTTGAAAAAATTAATTAAATATTTATAATTAAATATATAAAAATAGGATTAAGTAAGGAAAAAATATGAAGATATAAATAATATATATATATATATATATATATATATATATATATATATATATATATATATATATATATATATATATATATATATATATATATATATATATATATATATATATATATATATAAGGTAGGATAATTATATAGATAATAAAATATGATAGGAACTAGTATTTTAAATAAATAAATGGAATATATAAATAAATTTGTACTTCCCGAACACTCTGAGCAAGTTGTTTTTATACCAGATTCAAAAGACTCAAAGTGGCTATTTGTTTTACAAGTCGCTCCACGTAGTAGACAAATTTTTGAAAACATAGATGTAGAAGAAAGTCCATCCCTAGTGGACTCAGAGATTCATTCGATAGTCGAGGAGGAAAAGACCATTGTTCGAGAAGAAGAGGTCATTGAAGAAGAGGTCATTGTTTGAGAAGACGAAGCAATAGACGATGATCAGGAGGAAACGAGCATAGCAAGTGATTTAGAAGCCATCAATATAGAGATAGATTTTCTCGATGCATCAGATCTTCAAGAGGATGCTAGAATAGACTTTTGAATAAAACACTTATACGTACTAATTTTTGTTTTTTTATTTGTTTATTCTCTATATTACTTTTCTTATCGCATGCTAATTATTTGAGTTCTTTTATTATAGAGCACAATGGGAGACAGTCCTCCAGTCACTCCATATTCCATGACAGTGGAGCAGTTTTTGGAGTTCATCTCTCAGTTTCCTCTTGCGTATATGGCCGTTGAGTCACAGTATTGGATTGCTTGTAGTAGCACTCCTCCCGGCCTCACTCCTGGCTGCCTTACTCCTGTCGGGCTCACTCCCGCTGGCCTCACTCTCGTCGATGTCACTCCCACCGGTGGTCACTCCTGTCAGTGTCACTCCTACGGGTGGTGCTACTCCTGTAGGAGGTATGTCTCCTAGCTTTGTGACTCCACCACAACCATCTTTGCAGCCATCTCCTACTGGGTCTACTAGTAGACATGTGTGTTCGACACCTCAGCACGATACAGGTTTTCGCCCGTCTCGTAGATTGAGGTCATGCTCTGGAGCAAGAGGTTCTAGGAGTGGATCTACAGGTAGGTCTGGAGGCGGAGGAGGCGGTTGTTGTGGAGGCAGTGCGATGGACGTTGTGTCGCCCGCTTCTACTCCTAGGATGAGTACCTCATATGTAGGTACGCCACGCAGTACACCATGTGGAACACCACGTACACCTTGGGGTGCTCATGACCATGATGACTCCAAGGTGTATAGTATCCGAGATGGAGCTCCAGTGATGGATGCGGCTGGCAAAGCAATGCGTACACGCATACGATAGCTTTGCTCCATCCAGTTTGGACACTCCATCATGCTGAAATGGAGTGAACATGATAAAAATCGGAAGAATTATATCACACAAACGATTTACCAAGAGTTTCGGCCAGCCGATGGACAGTCTATTGTTACTTCGGAGTGGATCCTGCACACCGCACGTGAGGTCATGTCTCATCGATGATCCGAGGCACGTGATGCATTCAGAGAAGGCTTACCAAAGCTTGTATGGTTAGATGTTGAGGAGTGGGACATGATTCATGACGAGCAGCAGCAGACTCCTGATCCATATCGCCAGCAGCGAAATGTCGCAGCCACACGTTTAGATACGATTGGACCGTCACATTTGGGCAGCAGCGGATATGACACGATGCGTCATGAGTTCGTAAGTACCATTTCATTTATTGAATTTATTTGTGTTAAATTTCTCATTTATGTTGCTCTAATCTTTTTATATTTGTTTCAAGAGCTGGCAATGGGTCGTCCTCCAACACGAACGGAGGAGTCTTACAGATATAGTCATGGGTTGAGTGCGCTATTGCAGGACTTGGAGGGATGCCGTGCGGTAGTTTCATGGGAGCATATGCGATGAGGTATTTAATTTATAAACTTGGTTTTTACTTGTTGTTTGTAATTTTCATGTGAATTTATCTCATTCCATTAATGTTCTTTGTTGCAGGACTGTGGATATGGGATGTTCTTTGCATGTGTATGGCAGTGGAAGACCAATATTTTGTATTTGATTTTCATATGGCAATACATTGCTTTGCAACATTTTGTAAAAGAGTCATATATGACAGTGGTTTATCACACTCTTGTACATGCTTCATTATTGAAATATATAACTTCTTTTGTACATGGTTCATAGTTCATTTTGATTATCTCTTTCGTTTCCAATAATACTTTGTTTCATGAAATCATATTTCGGTTGTCATTAGAGTACACCACATGTACTCAGTTTTTTTCGGGCAGAGTGTATTGTCTTTTGTTAAGCAACATCATGGTAATGTTGTTGTAGCAAAAGACAAAACACTCTGCCCAAAAAACATTTTGCAGGTATGGTCCTCACTATACGCTACGGTACTCCCAGTAGTGTCATCGGAACAACCGTCGGTACACCGAGTAGGCAACGGTATAGGCAATGGTATGTCTAGCAGAACCCTCGGTGTATGCGTCGGTAATACCGACACATATAACGACGCATATACCGACGCTCATACCGATGCATATACCGATGCTTTCGTAGTGACGCGCACACCGACCTTTACACCGGCGTCCCAATGGACCCATGTGTTGCGCCATGACAGGTAGCATGGCTCACCATCCCTTAAAGGGATAAGGGGGGCGGTTTCTCATGAGGTTGATGGCTCTCTCAAGACACAATGAATGGACAGCCCCTATGCATCATGGAAGAAGATTTGATCCCTGTGGCGGACTACGTTAATATTCCTTGCGCACAGTTACATCTCTATGATGAGGACAATAATCATCCCTTCCCACCCTACAAGTAACCTCTTCCTAGGGGCATCAGAATCCTAAGCTTATTCTTAGGACATATTCCTAGTTGACTTGCGCTTCCGTTTACCACCTTCAACACCAGCAGGAGAGTAGAAATAGTCAGTGATGTATTCTGCAATTATTCTCTACTAACAGTGGGTTCACACCGCCGGACGGTACAATGAGAGCCTCCATGTGGTGCAATCCAATTCGCTTTCAAGAAAGAAAAGAATTTCGGACCCATCGTTTCTTCAGCCAGCCTCCCTCCCTTGGATCAAATCATAAATCTATATCAAATGAGATATACATTCCACGTAATATATATTTGAAAATATATGCAAAATTTTTGAATCTCTCTTAAGGTCTCTAAATCCACTAATCTATGTATTTATCATCCTATGTTTTTTTATTTCTGCTCTTTATATAGTCATTCTTAATCAATGTTTAAAATCACATAGTCACAATATATTTTAACTCAGAATCATACATGCACATACACATGCACATATTATTCATATTATTATGAAGTAAGAACTAATGTGAATTAGACTATCATAATAGATGTTAACTCATAATCATATGTGCACATACACTTACATGTACTATTGAGAAGTAAGAATCAATGTTGAGTCAGACAATCATAATGGATTTTAATTCCAAATCATATGCACACATGCACTTAAAATTACTATTCTGAAGTAAGAATCAATGTTCATTCACACACTCATAATAGATTCTCACTCACAATCATACACGCATATACACATACACACACTATTGTGACATAGGAATCAATGTTGAGTCAAACAACCACAATAGATTTTAACTCAAAATCATACACAAACATACACATACACATACTATTGTGAAGTAAGATTCTATGTTGAGTTAGACAATGACAATAGATTTTAATCCACAATAAAAGATGCACATGAACATACACATGCTATTGTGATGAGGATGTCGCGTAAAACATTTTTCTCATTTTGAATGAAAAAATCTCTTTGATTCTTTTATAATTTAAGGCATCTATGAAGGTATTCATAACTCTACAAGAGAAAGCCATCTAGAGACCTAGAAAGCTCTACTTCAATTATTAACACCTTCTCAACCCTTGAACTATAAAAAAGAAGTTAATACCTTTTGCAACATGTCACAACATTCACATACACATACACATACACATACACATACACATACACATACACATACACATACACATACACATACACATACACATACACATACACATACACATACACATACACATACACATACACATACACATACACATACACATACACATACACATACACATACACATACACATACACATACACATACTATTGTGTAAGATTCAACATTGAGTCAAATGATCAGAATAGATTTTGAATTACACTAACATATGCATACACACACACACACACCTGTGAAGTAAAAATTAATGTTGATTAAAGAAGCTGCAATAGATTTTGACTCACAATCTTACATGCATATACAGGTACACATAATATTGTGAAATAAGAATCAATTTTAAGTCAAGAAATCACAATAGATTTTCACTCAGAATCATACATGCACATATACATACACATACTATTGTGAAATAAGAAATCAATGTTGATTCAAACAATCACAATAGATTTTTATTCGAGATAGTTTTTTACTGAAAGCTTTTTGATAGAAAACATTTTTGATCAAAAGATTTTTTATTAAAAAAATGGCCAAATTACATGCAAAAACTAATTCTTCTATCGAGATAAGCTGACATGGCATGGAATAGTTCAATCAAATAATAAGGACCCCCCATATAATTTCGTAACTAATAATAAATAATCAAATTATTGAATAATGAATTATGCAAACTAGGGTATGATTTAAAGATCCCAAAGAAAATACCGTTGGTAAATACCAATGAAAAAGGGATCTCAAGGAGAAAGACTTGGTGTTATCAAAGCAACTTCATTAGAGGAATTTAGAGAAAGGCAAATGTCCTAGACTAGCCAATGCAATCAAAGCTTTTGGGGTTTGATAGATCATGCCAAGGAAAGGTTAATGATTGATCAAAGCAAACCTTGAAAGACAACATTAATTGACACAATAAATAGAAACCTTGGTCCCTGGTCTCTCGTACAAGGTCCTTAAAAATTAAGTGTTAAAAAAAAGAATTAAAGATCATAGGAAATGATCAAAGGGCATTGAAAGAGAAAAGAAGGTGGACATATATAATATGTAGTTTGAAAGACTGGACAAAGAAATCAATAGAATGGGACTTTGGGAACTCAATACCTTTTAGAATATTTTATGATAGAGATAGAGGAAATAAACTAAAGACCCAATACGAAACATTGAGATTAGCCTTAAAAAAAGGGCCATACAAGGTAAGGTCTAAGATTCATATAAAGATCAGAAGATGTACCTACTTAAATACAGGTGACTATATTCAAAAGATTATAAATTGAATAAAGTGATATTTACCCTAGCCAAGCCTATCCTTTATCCTCTTAAAAAGGATGTATTCTTTTAGACATAAATTCATATTTAACTATACATTGTAACAACTGATCTAGTTAACTAAGAGGTTAGGAATTTTATAGTTTTTTTTAGGTTAACTCTAAAAGTGAGAAACTTGCTAGTACTCATGCCTATTCAATTATAAATCCTTGAATTATGTAATGATCTCTAAAAGATCATTATTTGAATCTTTGCATGATTAGAACAAGTGACTCAATAACGGTCACTAATTTCCTAGAAGGGCATCTCTTCTTGAAGACCATGGAACTGAAAGCAAAGATACCTTAAATCATTTAACTCCATTCAAAAGAGACAAAATCTAGGACAAAGCTATCTTGATTGCTTGATGAGTATTGTTCCTCATCTATTATGAGGATTTGAAGGAATTGGTTAAGTACTATAGTACGTCTTTTGAGAGTGAAATAATTCATTTTGAACTTTCAAAATTACATTGTGGGGATAATGCTTAGAATGAGTTATTAGGTGATTTTCTACCTGAAGGCAAAATTTAGGGGTGACAAGTTCTATATTCTCTCTTAACCTTATCCACGTCATGTTTTCTTGTAGGAAATTGAACGCGAAAATAAAAGAATTAAGAGAAATGATGTATGAGAGAAAGGAAGAGCATGCATTATAGAATAAAAGTGTCTTTCTCAAATTTTTGTGAATTATGTTTTAAGGACCTTGTTTAAGGCTCTATATTTAGTTCACTATAAGAGAATGCCTTGATTTTATTGTCTCCGTAGAATATCTAAACTTGTAGGGCTCAAAAGTGATACTTGGACATGGAGTTGCACCTAGGTCATCTCTAACACTATTGTGCAGAATGAACAGTTGAATATTTTTGTGTCTCAAAAGATTAAGCTATTTCTTCATTCTGTTTGCGTTACAAGGCTTGGAAAAGTGTGTTTTTTTAGGCACTTAAAAAAAAGTGGCTTCTCTATTTCTATTCAAATCCATGGTTTTAAGCATACGTGTTGCCACGAAAAGTTACGATTGTATTTGGATATGTCTTTTCATTGGTTGTCTTCTATTTTAAGACATGTAAAGTTAAAGAAATCACTTAAGTACTACAAACACATGATTTTGTGAAAGTTTTGAAAGCAACATGGTGAAAGCAAACATTTTCTATATTTGGTGGATAAAGCATATCCTTGGGGATGATAAACTCTGTTTTGAAGGAGACTTTTGTTGGGTCAAGCTGAAAGAGGCCGAAAATTAGAAAATCACCTTGTGATTGAGAGTGAGAGTGAAAGTGAGAGTGTGATTGAGAGTGCGAGTGTGAACGAGGTTATGATAGCTCAGGGGTGATCGAGATGTCAAGGCATCATCAAAAAACTATTTTCCAAAGCTATTGGACCAATTGATTGAATCCTATAATGTCATAACTTCTCTTACTTTGACTCGTATCTTGACTATTCTTCAGTGTGACATTTGCTCTTATCTCGTGAAAGTTTTCTTTATCTATCTTTAAATCTCTTCCACTATTCTTGAGTATGAAAAAATTGTAATTGGGTATAGCTTGTAATTGAGGAAACAATATAAGTAACAAATGACTTGTTCCCCTTCACAAAGGATTGGTGACCTTTAACATTAGTATATTAAACTACCTATCGTGGTCCTAGATAGTTAGTACTTGTAATCCATGGAAGATCCTATTAATCTACGATGAGCAATGAATTTGGGAGGAGAGCTAGAATAATGTTATTCCAAGTTATTTTGATTCCTAAAGACGTAATTTTAGTCTTTAGATTCAGAACTTTTCAAGATCAAAGATTTTCCGAAGGGACTAAACCATCCCAAAACATGGAAATGTTCAACGGTTAATCTAGGAAAAATCAAGCAAGGTCTACAGAAGCACCCTTGAAAGGAAATGAACTTTCCTTTTAGTGGGATCAAACCATCCATGAGAAATAAGTTGTTCAAGGGTAAATCTAGGAAAAATCAAGAAAGATCTAGAAAAGGAGCCACTAAAAGCCAAAATCAAGCTAGATTTGTAGAAGGACCCACTAAACTTTTGTATACTAGGACTTTGTAGACGCACTTAATTGAATCCATACCTTTACATAATTCCTATCAATTAAAAATAAAATAAAAGAAGAATAAGTCAAGTAAAGAGAATCCAAAGACTACTCTCCTTTACGTTGAAAGTGGAAGATGGATTTAGTCTCCATCCCTTTTGAGATGGAGAGAGGACCTATATTTGATACTCCTAAAACTTTACATTTCCAAGAGGGTACAAAGTGTACAAAGATGTAAGTTTCTATGGACGTTTAGATTTTCCAAAACACCAAAGAGAACAATTAATCTAAGACCACCAAAAAAATCCACCCATTTAACGAGTGCATAAGTACAGGGCATTGTTCTACATACATTTAGACTAAGTGAAAATGAATTGGTTAAGGATTATGATTCCTCTTCTTTTCCAACCCAAGAAGTTAGAAGCCCTTATCGGACTAGGGTAGAGGAATCTAAAAAAAAGAGATGAATAATTTCATAGTATGGATAATGTTGCATGGGTGAATACTCCATATAGTATACATCCACACATTGTTTATAGCAAAAATGTTTAATGTGGAAGAATGTTGTAGAATTCATGGCTATGGAAGGCTAGATATATGGATTCTTAAGGTTAGAATATGATGTATATTAATGTTTGTTTAGCCCTTGATTTACCTTTGGCATATGCTTCAACCTTTAGATTCAACATTGGGATATTTATTCATATGAGCTCTGAGCTAAATGGTTGTAGACCTTAAGCTTGATTCATCCTAAAATGTGGGTAGCTTAGTCCTGGGAGAAACTTTTCTAGGAGACACTTTGGGTACATGTGAGAGAGGAATCCTCATTAAACGCATAAGGCATGTGATTGACCTTGGCAAATTACAAGAGATGTCATGAACCTTGGGAAAGTGTTCATATGAGAGGCACTTGGCTGGACAGTTTTAGAAGCTCAAGTTCATGAACTCCCTTGGCGTAGAGGCATATATATAGATGGATTTGGATGGATGGACATGTCCTCTCTCTTGGGCTTGATGGTCTAGATGCTTAAGCTCTCTTTTGAGCTAGTTAGATTTCCTTTCTAGATATTTTTCTTATCATTACCTTGATTATGTAATGGTATGTGACTTCTTGTATTCCTAGATTATATCACTCTAGGGTTTTGTCTTCTATGTCACAAGGGCAAACTCCTCTTCGTGTACCTTTGAAATAGGATCCACGTCTTTTAACATCATACATGAATCTTATAACACATTTCTATGAATTGATTTAGAATTTACATTCCTAGATGAAATAATTTATCGATGTTATTCTTTAGTCATTCATATGCGATTGACATTTATAGTAAAACCTAAGATGTCTTATCTTTATAGTGCGTAGCAAAATATTATGTGAATTGATGTTAAGTTTTTATTTGATACTTCTCTTTGCAATCTCAAGAGTTCTTTTCAGTCAAAATTATCCTTCCATATTTAGTCACACAAGGTGTTCTTTCTACTTCAAAATGATCTCTCTAGATTTCTATATAAAGAAATAGAAGAAATTTCTGTTTCTTTCTAATCCACATATGTAAAAACGTTATTTCGGCATGAAATTTATAGTATGTTGAGATAAGTAAACGTTACTAGAAATCGAGGGGTTAAGAAGGTCAGATTAATACGTCCCTAATACATTGTGTAGGGGTTCAAATTTATCTTCAAATTCTCTACGTGTTAAGGAACGTGAATATTGTTAGCTTGTTTTCTCTGTGTATACGAGCGAAATGGATCTATGAAGTGAGGGGTTCTTTAGGATTATTATGTATGATGAGAACTACCTTTTTGATATTAGCGAACTATCTTTTGATATACCGTGAATATCCTTGAATATATTCATTGGATTTTCAACTATTTGAAGACTACTCAAGGAATAATTTTATTCCAGACTTTTTGAGGTTTCATACCTCATTAGGTTTATATCTTACAAACTTTTAATCAAGATCTATCTTTTTGAGTCCTCTTTTTAATTCTATGCCATATTATCACTTTTCCCATTTAAGAATTTTAATATCCATGTTTGTTAGAAAGAGTGAGCCCAGGTACATCTATCAAGAAAATAAGTAAAGAATATTGAATATAATATAAGATTTTGTAATATTTTGTATTCAGGCATAAAAATCTACCCGTTTCTTCTACTTTACCTCAAAACAAACCATATTGATCAAGGAATCACAACTATTGGACCATACCTATGATGTTTCTTTGCAAAGGTAGGTTCTATGTTATGTTAAATTACTTTTGATATGATACCTAGAACCATGAATATGAGTGAAAGTTATATTTGGACGAAGATTTCTTAAAGCATTTCTAATTCACAATCTTTTCTATCAGCAAGAATATAATTATTTGATTCGCTATTATATGAAAAAAGACTATCCCTATTTAATTGAAGATATGAATCATTATAATTTACGTGATCACATATCTCCTTACACAATCTATTTAAGAAAATAAAAAGGAAGCATATGGAGATATTCCAATTGATGGGAGAATATAAACCTTTCCTTGTAGCCTTGAAGCCTAAATGGCCTCATAAGTACACTCATCAAATAACTATATTCACTAAAATGTATGATCATGTTAAGATAGGTGGTAAGTAACTTTTGAGGGGAATTTTGAACTCAAAGTTCGAGATGGGGTTTTATGATTGACTCCTTCCTTCTCATTGCTCCAAATGGAATCCATTAAGATGGTCCACAAGCTCCTAAGGTTGGAGGTTCAACACTTCCCCTCAAGCCTCAACCTCCAATCTTCATCCTAGCTCCATCAATCCAATGCCTCTTTTAAACTTTATAAGTTTCATTGTGTCCAATGCTTTGGTGAACATGTTAGCACACTGAAATTGGGTGCTTCCTTAGATTGCACCTTCTCCCTGATGTAGCAACACTGTACCTCTATTTCCTAGCATGAAACATAGGGTTGGCAGATAGGTACACAATAATCATGTTAACACACATGATTGGAAACTGATTGACCTGCAAATTTTGTTCAACCATCAGCTTCCTACCAAACATAAGCTCACATTTTACTTGTGCCAATGCGCTATGTTAAACTTCTATGGATGATGGGGCAATTGTAGGTTGTCCCTTTCGCATCCATAAGATGAACTCCTTGCAAAGCATCACTACATATCCACTTGGAATTATCCTATCTTTTTTGAATATATATGAATCATCATTTGTATATGCTATCACATCTACAAATCTTCTTTAAAAGGCTAGAAAAGTGTTTCCTAAATTGTGTGTGAAAGTGGATCCTTAACTTCATTACCTTCCATTGAAGTGAATTTCATGTTTACTTCGCTTGGGTCGCTCAATGGTTTGCAACAGTTGAGTCCATATTTCTTAAATACATCCTCGATATAGTTTTGATTGCATAAGCAAATACCATTATCCTTATATATGACTTAAATACCTAAAAGCTATCTGTGGTATCCAAGATTTGAGATCTTGAACCCGTTCCCAAACTTCTCTTTGATATCCTTGATGGCTTCTTCATTATCACCTTTATTAATAAAGTCATCTAAATACAAAGATAGGTAGAAAAATGCTTTACCTTCTTTTTGTAGTACAATGATGGATCAAGGTTTCTTTGATTGTGTCCACAACTCATAAAATAGCATACAAGCCTTTGGTTCCATGCCCATAGGTCTTCTTTGATGCTATTTAATTCTTTGTTCAACTTTCAAACATAATCATTAGTGAATGTATGTTCAAACCCTAATGCTTCTTCGATGTATACTACCTCATATAGCTCTCCATGCATAAATGAATTCTTTAGATAAAGTTGATACATCTTCCAATGCTTTCGTATTCCAATAGCAATGATTGTTTTGATGTTAGTGATTTAAGCCATAGGGCTAAATGTCTTTTCATATTCTACTCCATATGTTAGAGCAAAGCCATTAGATAAATGTCTAGCTCTATTCCTTGCAATACTACCATTTGAATGATTTTTTACCTTATATATAGAGTTGTTTCCAACTTTCCTCATATCCTTCCTGGTTGGCACTAGCCTCCAACTATAATTGTCCTCCAAAGCTCTGATCACCTTCTATTTAGCCTCTTGCCATTTCATGCATGTATTTTTAGCATGTGGGTTCTTCAACAATTTTGCTCACATAACCATATTATCTATCCATAAATGAACCATAGGAAGGGCAACCTATTTTGCTTACCCAATTGGAAAGCTTCACATAAATTCTTAAGAGTTGGATTATAAAGGTTTGGTAAATTTAGGACTAACCTCTTCATTTCCATATCCTTTAATCTCTAAGTATTGATATGGCCATATCCTTTGTTCCATATGTTCAATTCCGCTAGCTTCTTGCCTCCATCTGTGAAATACCTAGTATGGTCAACATTTACATACAATGTGAATAACCTTCCTTCCTTCTTGACTTTGGCTATAATTCTATACCATTCCTTAGGGTTTTCCACAAAGCATCCCATCTAGTTAAATTCTACTTGCAATCCTCCATCAACCATTTCACCCATTGAAACAAGATTCTTTGTAATTGTTGGAACATGCACAACAAACTTCAAGAACTTATCTTTGTGAGAGCCATCCAACATACCATCACGTGTGCGTGTGATAGCATGGGGAGTATCATCACCTCTTTCCACATGCTCTTTTGTTGATGGCACCTGCATGTTTGTAAAGAAATCCTTGTTACAACTCATGTGAATTCTATAGCCACTATCAATGTACCATGTGCTTGACCCATGTGTGTTGTAGTCACTAATTTTCCATCATAGATAGCATAATTTCATTCTCATCTGAATTGGATACATAATTACCTTGCCCTTTGCATGGTGATTTTGTTTTGTCCCATTGATAGCAATCCCTTGCATAGTGGCCATACTTGCCACATATGAGGCAACCTTTTAAGTTGTTTTTGTATCTATTGTGGTTTTAAATTCCTCCTCTTCCTCCTATATTGCCTCCATCTTCATGAAGATAAGTTTCTTCCTTGTTCTTGATCACAAACACCATCTGATCCTCCCCCTTGCCTTCCTCATCCTCTACCTTGATTCATTCCTCTACCTCTACCTTTACCTACATAGACTGCTCAGTATCAATGCCCTTTGCCTTTGAGCCTCCAATGTTTTTTGCCTCAAATATCATAAAGTTCACTAATTTCTCAAACTGGGGAAGGGTATTTATGATATAGATGTTGTAAAAAGCCTTCAACTTCTCATCATTCCTTAGCTCATTCAAGGTGTATGCAACTAGATCATTATCAACTATGAGACAATCTATGGATCCCAATGTCTCACTCACTTCGTTTATTCACAAAATATAATAAATTTATATTGCTAATAGATTTTTCTTCCATTATTGGGTTAATCTTTCAATTGAATGTTCTTGTCTTTGTTTGAAGTGAAGTAAAGTCTCTCTAGGGTTTCCTATACCTTCATAGAGGTATGTAGATCTTGTATATGCCCTATGATCATGGCATTGCTAATGTGCTAAGATAAGATGAAGATAACTCTTTGATCTCCCTCATTTCACTCTCTAAATTTCCTTAACTGATCAAAAGTTGGATTCTCACCCAATCTAGGTCTAGCATATCTACCACTAATTAGACCTGAGAATCCTTTTCCAGTAAGGAATCTAGACATTCTAACTTCCATGGCTAATAATTGTTATTGTGTAATTTTGCAAATTGAGTTGTATAATCTAACATGATGTACTATAATGTACTCTCCTAGATCTTTTTTATGCTTATAGAAGTGAATAATAACAATAGATTTCACCTTTCTACATTTAAAGTACCAAAAACGTGGAGTAGATGCTCTTCTTTTTCACTCTAAAACTCCCCTTGAGTTGATTATGTGCTCTTGAACTTGAATCAACATACATCCTTTCTTCAAGTCCTCAAATGGCTCCTTCTTGTCCTCCGTGAATGACTTCCTATGTTGAAATTCTTTGATAACATAGATGGGAGAATGTGCACCTTCTTATGCAGCCTTCATGCATAAATGCCCTCAGAACACTCACAGATACCTCTGCCCACTCAAATGTATGATTCTCTGAACTCCTAAGGATTGAACCCCCATAGCTTTTGCATAGAGAAAACAAACTATAAGAACTTGCTAATGCAACTTATCTAAGTCAAAATTCTTAGTATTACTCTCAGAAACAATGCCTCCAAGACTGACTATTTGTTGAATTCACTAGGCATGCACACAAAGACCATTGTTCAATCTTGGATCAATTTCCCTTAGAATATGCAAATATTAGAGATGAGCTTCAAGAAAACTTTAGAGGACAATGGTGGACTAATAAGAAAAGAAAGATTACACGAAAGGTACAAAAGGATAGAGAACTTCTACTCAAGATCAAGGGATCTCTAGATCAAATGTCTAGGATAGATATGGATAGTTGAAATCTACAAAAATTATTCAAGCAAACAGGGGGCTTGCTATGTAATAGGTCTACTAGATTACTCGATTCCTCAAAGAGCTTACACACATGGGATCATTACATTCAATGTACATTGTTTTCACGCATGATCTTGAAACGACTCCTCGATGATAGTGAGAGCTTTTCCTAAATTATAAGCTTTATCACACATAAGTTTGATTGATGGTACTTGATCTTTAGGAGGGGGTTTCAAAATAAAATTTGAACATGAGGTTTCGTTGTTGACACTTTGCTTCTCATTAGTCCAAGTGGCATCCATAAAAATGGTGCATAAACTCCTAAGGTTAGAGCTAAAATCTCAAAAATCATCAAGAAACTTAATTGATCAAAGAAGCTGAATAGAAAAATGTTTGATAAACGGTAATTTTTGGTTTTATTTCTTTTACTTAGAGCCTTATTTTCAACATTAAGTACCCTTAATTGACTAAGATTTGCATGTATATACTAGTATACAACCTATTTGTGAGTAGTGTAGGTCTTATTATAGTTAATGTTGATAAATTATTGTTCTATGGCAAACTTTTTTGAAACACCCTAACTAGATTTGAAGATTGATGAATAATGTATCCCTAAGAAAGTGTTTCTTTGAGATATATTTTGTCGACTTATCATTGATGAAGGAAAACCTCTAAACTAATGGCCAAAAACTTTAGATAAGCTGAAAATTTCATAACATCAATGGGAGCAAAGTGATTTTTTCGCATGATGTGATACATAATTAATTGTGGAACATAAAAATTATACATGCATTACCTTGATCAAGACTATTAGTTTTTAATGTGCTCCTATTGTAACTTTTGCAGATGTGAAATCAATGATTGGTTGGCTTTCTTTTCTCTTTTTTGATATACTATTCCACAAAATCTTCCCGGATCTCTCTATAAATGGATCTATTAAAAACATCAATTTTACTAGGGAGAAATGAAACAATTTTTATTTATGCTAGCGAACATTCAATCCTCCAATTCTAGTTTCTACAATCTCTACGTCGTAGACAATTTTTGCATCTTTATATAGAAGATGAGATCGAATGATACAAGATTTCTTCTAATTTTTTTTAAATCGTAATCCAAGGTTTTCCAAATCTATAAGCATTGTTCACTATTTAAATCATGATAATTACATCCTTGGTTTTCTGAGATTTCAGTTGACCATGTTTCTCATTCTTATTATAGACTATTATAAAATATGCATTGCTAAGGCCGATATGTGTAGATTTGTGGTGGTTTTATATATTTGATTATTTACTCTTCGTTATGATGCAACCTCATATATGCTAGAAAATATGGATTGTTAAGGCCAATGTGTGTACACGTGTATATCTATATTTACGAGCACTATTTATAGAATGCTAGAAAATATGCATTGTTAATGCCGATATATGTAGATTTTTTGTAGTTTTAAATTGATTATTATTTATTCCTCTTATGATGCCACTCCATAAATGATGTGATCATGGACTAACTCTGCATCTATATTTTTTATGTTCCATACTGCCTTAGAAGTTCTAGAAATGCATGTATTGCATAGTAACGCATTTCTTTCATGAATTGCATATGTGTATGTATGTAAACAACCTATATCTAAAAAAAACCCTAATCCTAAAGAATTAGACCTAAAACATGTTTGTATATGTGTGTATGTGTATATCTATGTATGCATATGTGTGTATCTATATGTGTGTATGCATATGCATGTGTGTATGTATGCATATGCATGTGTGTTTGTATATATGTGTATGTGTGTACATGTGTGTATGTATATGCGTGTATACATGCATGCATATGCATGAATATGCATGTATGTATGTAATATGTATGTGAGTGTGTGTATATGTGTGTGTCTATGTGTGTATGTATATATGTGCATATGTGTGAAAAAGTGTGTGTATGAATATGTGCGTGTATGTATATGTGTCTCTCTTATGTGTGTATGCATGTGAGAGTGCATGTGTATGCATATGTGTATGTATGTGTTTGTACACATGTGTGTGTATGTGTATGCATGTGAGAGTGTATGTAATATATGCATATGTATGTGTATGTATGTGTGTATGAATGTATGCATATATGTGTGCATGCATATGTGTATATGTGTGTGTATGTATGTATGCATATGCATGTGTGTATATATATGTGTGTGTATGTGTATGCATGCATATACATGAGTATGCTATGTATGTGTGTATGTATCTCTATCTCTCTATCTTTCTCTCTCATTACCTCTCTATCTTTCTCTCTCTCTCTCTCTCTCTTTCATCTCTCTCTCTCTCTCTTTCTCTCTTTCTTTCATCTCTGTCTATCCTTCTCTCTCTCTCTCTCTTTGTCTCTCTCTCTCTCTCTCTATCTCCGTTTTGAATAAGGAACAAAACAATCACTTACATCTATGTGTGTGTATGTATCTCTATCTTTCTCTTTCTCTCTCTCTCTCTCTCATTCTCTATCTCTCTGTCTCTCTCTCTCTCTCCTTCTATATCTCTGTGTCTATCTCTCTCTATCTCTCTCTCTCTCTCTCTCTCTCTCTCTCTCCTTCTCTCTCTCTCTCTCTCTCTCTCTCTCTCTCTCTCTCTCTCCTTCTCTCTCTCTCTCTCTCTCTCTCTCTCTCTCTCTCTCTCTCTCTTTCATCTCTCTCTCTCTCTCTGTCTCTCTATCTATATCTATTTCTAATAGAGAACAAAGCAATTACTTACATTGATGTACTTATTCGCATCATTGTTGTCAAAGTTCAATCAACATTGTCCCTCCTCAAATTCGAAAGATCCAAAGCCAAAAAGCTCCTCCAAAATCAAAGAAAAGAGAAATTACAAAAGAGAAAACATAGAAAAAGAAAGGCTGAAAGAGTATGTGCATCACTGACCAAGATGTTCAGAGAAAGAGATCTTTGTGTGTGGGTGCTTGTGTGTGTGCACAAGAGGATCAGAATGCAGGATGAGCACAATGTACACATGCGAGCAAACTTGGCACTGGCAATATGTATTTCAAAATAGTAGCAAAGTTCGACTTTTTGCTCTCACGTTTGGTTATGTTAAAACACACCATCGGTATAGTCATCGGTATAGGTGATGGTATGAGCATCAATATTTCCAAGAATTTACTGAGACTTATACCAATGCTTATACTGATGCTTACACCGATGCTTATACTGACACATATACTAGTGCTTATACAGGTGCCAATATATTTTGATGTGTATACTGACAAAAACTTTTTAAGGGTTAAACGAATGGTGGAATGACCATCAGTATAACTAACGTGGTCTTTCCAGGCATTTCTAATGTCCATATCGACACCGAGACATGATTTTCCATATGACTAGCATCGCTTTGCACCTCATATGTTGTAGTGTTTTTAGAATCTGTATGTCGCATCCGATTCTTGGATCTTAATATACAAGATCAAATCAAATAATACAATACTTCTTCTGATTTGTTTAACTTGTAATCCAAGGTTTGCAAATCTATAAGTTTTGTTCACTAGTCATATCATCATAATTACATTCTTGCTTTTCTGAGATCCCAGTCGACCATGTTTCTAATTCTTATTATAGAGTGCTATAATATATGGATTGTTAAGGCCGATATGTGTAGATTTGTGGCATTTTATATATTGGACTATTTACTCTTCGTTATGATGCAACTTCATATATGCTAGAAAATATGGATTGTTAAGGCCAATGTGTTTACACGTGTAGATCTATATTTTCGAGCAGTATTTATAGAATGCTAGAAAATATGCATTGTTAAGGCCGATACATGTAGATTTTTTGCAGTTTTCTAATGGATGATTATTTATTCCTCTTATGATGCCACTTCATAAATGATGTGATCACGGACTACCTCTGCATGGGAATTTAACTTTCTTTCTTTTGACCTGAATCATCGGTCCATATTGCCTTTAAACTATCTAGAAATGCATGTATTGCATAGTAAAGCGTATAATCTTTCATAAACTGCGAAGTACGCTGTGAATGCACTTTACATATGGTTGGTATGGATTACAACTACAAGGATATGAAATGTGTAACGATAGTGTCATACAATAGTTGCTGTGGCTGAGAAGAGCGCATATGTAGCGGTAATGGACTCATGTCTTGCGCCATGACAGGTAGCACCGCTCACCATCCCTTAAAGGGATATGGAGGGTGGTTTCTCGTGAGGTTGATGGCTCTCTCGAGACATAACGAATGGACTGCTGAGAGCGCCTATTCATTATGGAAGAAGATTTGATCCCTGTGGCGGGTTACGTTAATATTCCTTGCGCACAAAGGACAAGAGTCATCGCCTCCCTAGAAGTGCCTAGAATCGTCAGCTTATTCTTAGGACATATTCCTAGTCAACTTGCGCTTCCCTTTAACACCTTCAACACCAGCAGGAGAGTAGAAATAGTCAGTGATTTGTTCTGGAATTACTCTCTACTAAATAGCGCTAGGACAAGTTGTAACGACACGGAATGCATGTCGGAATGATTCTCTGCAGAAGAGAGGTAGCCTTAACGGATCTATGTCGAAATGATCTCGATTATGATGTCCCAGCCCGCATAACCAAGTAGTTCGAGCCCGCATAACCAAGTAGTTCGACACCTTGTGTCTTCGGGAGGAAGTCCTGAGTTCAAGTCTTGGCTGGACATGTATCTGAAAGTTCCTCACAGATGGATGCCTTTAGCTTACGAGGTTTACGAGATGGATGCCTTTAGCTTACGAGGTTTACGAGGTTGGGTGTGTGAGTATGTTCTCAATTCATTGTACTATCAAAAAGAAAGAAAGATTGAATTCTTCGCAGTACCGTTGTCTCTCTCTTTTTTTGTATCTCCTCTTTTGTTGATAATTTTCACGCATTGTTGTGGAGAAAAAAATAGGAAGTATGGATGTAGGTAGGACTGGTTCTCTGTTAAGTTGCGTTAACTAACTTTATAACAAGATAATTGTATTTCAGTTTTATCAGAGATGTTTTCATGTAGAACTTCAACACTTCCATATCTTTTGCAGATTCGGTAACAACAATGTGACATTGTTTCGCACTGGATGATTGGGATTAGATTGCGCTTTGCGAACTCAATAATAACAACAATGATTAAGGATCTGTATAGACGTGGTTGTCTGGTAAGTTGCGCTTACAGCATCCGAGTTCTAACTTGATGACAAAATAGTTCCTTTTTCAACTCCAACAGAGAGATGTCTGCATGTAGAAGTTCACACTTTTACTTCTCTTTGCAGATTCTGTAATAACACTGTAATTATGTTTCCCGCTCAATGATTGGGACTCAATGACCTTCATCCCAGTGGCCAAACAACAATTTGTGTCTCCTTTTTACGTTTCACGTTCGCTCTTATAGAACAAATTGTCGCGCACAAGCAATGCGCATTGAAATGAGGAAATGCTTGAGCTTGTAGCCTCTCATCATGCTCTCATCTTGAGTGGGTTATCTTGCTTTTCCACTTTCATATTCAAAAAGCTAGAAAGGCGGTGATTTCCACTATACATGTGAAGGGCCAAATCAATCATAAGCATCTGGCGATGGTTCTTGAATGAGTGGAGTCGGAAGAAATAACCTTAAACTACTCCCACCATGTCTCTATGGCTACCGCGTGTTCATGACCCACTTCAGATTTATGTCCTTCATAGATCGAAAACACTTTATCCTTCATGGTAATACGTCCATAAAAGATTCCATCGATTTTGTTTCCTTGCCAAGCTGATGACTCCTTTCTACTTCTCCACAACCTTTGGGATACAACCTGAAGATGTCATTGCAACACATCACAGAAAGCGGACATTGAACATGATTATCTCTTCATACTTTTCACCCTCCATGGATTGTGAGTAGAATGATTCAGAAACGCAAAGAATACAGTACCACCTCCCAATAACGACACATATTCTCCTTTTGGAATACGAAATGCGGACACATACAAGTACACACACACATATATATATATATATATATATATATATATATATATATATATATATATATATATATATATATATATATATATATATATATATATATATATATATATATATATATAAGTCCATGCAAAATGTATGTATGTGTACAAACCTTGAAGGGATGGACACATCTATACATCCGTATATACAAACACGCACACATGGCCTTAGCATATACGTACATTCATATATAGGCTTTTTTTACTAATGAAAATTTAGCAAGTACCTTCTTCCCAGAGATTGACTTGTTTCAAATGATCAAAACCATTATATGTCCAGCCCAAGAATTGGACTCTAGACCTTTCCTTGAAGAGACCAAAGACTCAACCACTAGAACAAGAGGACGTACTTGAATTACCCTCACATACATACGTACTTAATTAGTCACGTACCTAGCGTGTTACGTGAATGCGTTTGTACATACACACATAGATACAATGTGGAAAAGCCACCTTATGTCACGTCAGGGAGAACTTTTGGAGAACTAAATAGAAAGAATTTCATGACAAAAGAAGATGTCCTCATCACCTGATTCCACCACGTTACGTAGATCAAAGTGTGCAAGAAAAAGTTAGCAAAATTTGAAGCAAAAAGTTATCGTATCAGTTGGGGAATAATTCTAACTCTCTTATCAACAAAACAAGAAAACCTCCTGAACGTATCAAATGCTTCTTCGAACCTTCAATTCTTTATTTTTAAGTATCTTACTTAAATTAAAATCTGTATGCAGACTTAATCATGATATCTTGTCATGATATCCAATGCCCCCTTTACGTATGCAAGCTTTGTATTTTTCGTTTTTCTTTGAGTTTGAGCAGTTCTAAAACTTGAAAATCTACAGCAAAATTGCATACAGAAGGATTACACACTATGCATGGATGAACTCAAGTGGATTTTTTCTATTTCAAACAAGAACGACCTAACACTAGAAATACACATGAATATAATTAAATTTTTTACAAGAACTCAATAAATAGTTAACCAATAAAATAATTTTAGATAACTTATGAGACACTATGTTTGATTTTCACATAGGTAAAGAGGGTAGTGAGTGAATTTTTCTTCCAAATATGTAGAAGGGAATGAAAATAGAATGACGATTACTTCAAACTTGGTATGCAAATCAATAAATGCAAGAATAACCTTTTGGAGTGAATTTATGATCTATAGCTCAATTCTATATATCTTAATAATTTTTTAGGTGTCCTTTTACTATTCAAAACAATGTTTTTTTTGTTGTGTATGATGTGAGCATAATCTTGTGTACTCTTTACAACATGATGTTTTCTACTTATTCTACATAATTAAAACCTTTGATATCTAAAGATCCATTAAAAGTATAATAAAAATAAGTTGTTATGGTATTATACGTGTCTAATTGTTGGGTGCATTAGAGGGTGAGGAAGCTTAAAAATAACTGAACACAAGAGCCATGAAGGAGATCCACACAATAAGGAACATAAAGACTAGAAGAGATTTGTCTTCATAGATGATGAACAATGATCAATAATAATGGAATGAGTAATATAATATATATAAGTCACTCACCAAGCTCTATGTACCACAACATATGAGTATATCATGTGTATCTTGTTACATGTGGAAAAGCTCTCACCAAGTCCAGAGTGAAAAGTTTCCATATATTTAACATCAAACATACTTGAGAGACATAAAATTGTAATTACCTAGAGAAAATGATGTGAACACATAATAGGAGTGAGAGATGAGCACGCACAAGGTAATAAGCCTAAATCTTTACGAAAGGCTCAAAACTCTTCTCATGGAGGAGCTTTTCTAAATATGTCTGCCTTAATATCTTGTGTGGGCATGTGTAGAAAATCAATATCTCTTGCATGAGGGCACTCTTTGACATAACAATAATGAACTTCAATATGCTTTATGCATATACAAAACACTAGATTTCTTACAACTAGCACTACCCTTATATTCTTAGTGTGAATATGCATACATCCAAGAATCTCCTTGATTGTGTTCCTTAATTGCTTCCTGAGAAAAATAGTGAGCCTATTTCAACTCTTGATGCTACACGTAGACTTTGTTGTCTTTGGCTCCTATATTCTTGATGAGTTTGGATTGGAGTGCTTGAATTTGGTTCTAAAACAAAAAATTCTTTTAATATGATTTATCAATATCTTAGTAGATGGCATCCATATCGTGGTGGATTTGCTCTTTCATATGTACAAGGTAAGAGTTAAGGCACAAAAAAATGTTAAAATTACAATGTTCATTGACATCAAAGTGTTCATGGGTTTCATGTGGTGCCAATACATGTGGGAGATCTAGTTCTTTGGGAACTCTCGATGGCTCATAGGATAGTGAAGCAGGGGAGAAGCAAGGTCTCTATCGAGAGGGAGATTGTGGAGGAGAGTAGGCTAGAGAGGATAAAGGGCACAATTCAGAAGAGTACCAAAAAAAGGTGTCATAGGATTAAGCTACATTGATCAAATGAAGAGGGGATAAGAGTTGAGTGGGAAAGGGAGCATCATGCATAGGCTGATCACATTTCAGAAGAGGTGAGGTAGTAATTAGCTTCGAGGAAAAAGAGATCTTTATTGCATTGAACCCAATAGAGATTGAAAGGATTCTGGTGATGAGTCTAAGTATGGGAACTACGGACGGTTTTTTTTAGCTAGGTTCCACATCAGGGTGAATATAAGTAGAAACAGTATGAGCCATATTCTCAATGGCTTCTTCGTTGGAGGAACCCAATGCTAGGTGAGGTCATTTAGCTCAGTGTAAGATGACACCTATGCTTTCATCGTTTTTTGTAGTGGGGGAAGCTAAACCAATGGGTGCGAGTGTAGGAGGAATAAGGATGACTCATTTCTAAATTGGAAACTCGTTGGGGTAGGGCGTTGAAAGGATGTAGGGTAAGCAAGAATGGGTTGTACTAGATTGTTGCATCTTTAATACAATCTGTTGGCATTCTTGATGAATAGGATGAAAGAGCACATGGGCCGGATCTAGTGGTACTCGGCCAATAGCCAATACCAAAGAATAAAACTCGTGAGAAATGCCATAAGCTTGATGTTGAAACTTCATCACTACCATCACAAGTTAGAGAATGGATCTTTTTGGATGAAACTTATGTCATACTATGTTGATGGAAAAGTTACTCCATCGCTTGATGGGAGAGCGGATTGATTGAGATTACACCTTTAGGTGGGAGATGCAATTGTTGCATGAATTATGTGATGGTAGTGTGGATATGGGTACCATTGATGGGGACAATCCATACTACTATGGAAGAGGGCTCTACAACAATGAAGTAGGCAATGCTTTCGACAACAAAATGAGCAACCACACCATCCCACTACAGGAGTGTGAAGTTCTATAGGTTGTGGGTCACAAGATACTAACATGTGGGGTCAGTAGACATGGTTGAGAGGATCTCAATTGGTGCTAAACCTTCCATGGTGGAGAAATGCTAAAGAAATTAGTCGTGTCAAAGCCTGAATGGGAGCATACAATAGTGTGAGCAAGAAATCATGCTGCATCAAAGAAGGATAATGATGTGGTTGTAGTGATGGAGAAGAGGAGAATGATGTGTAAGAGTAAAGGGATTGTTGATTAGTCATCATGTAGAAGTATGAAGTTATGGGTAGGAGATTGAAAATTTGTGCACATGTTGCGTGAATGGAAAGCACATATTTTGACCTATTGAATCAAGTTCTAATCGGTTCTCCGATAAGAGTCTATAATTGTTAAGTTATGCGACCAAGCCAGGCCAAATTTCAATAAGGACTGAACCATTTGAATTTGAATTTTCCTACAACATGGTTTAATTGAGAAGTATAAAAGAGTACAAACTCGGATCTGATAAATATCGAAATTAAAAGAAAAAAGGATTATCAATGCATGCTTGTTGAACTTGAAGCTCCTACATCAAGCTCCTAAGAAACTTCCAACATGTTGTTATCCAATGTGCGGAGTGCATTCAACCGAGCAAAAAATGAATCTTATGCAATAATTTTTTTTCTATAGAAACCCTTTACCTAGACTTTTTTGGCCATGGTCCACAGAAAAAGGAGGTTATAGTTGTGGCTTGATGTGGGTAAATTAAGAATAGGGAAGTTTATATGAAGAATTACACCCTATAAGGTAATGGGAATATTATGGAATAAAGCCTTTGGATGAACTTGGGATTGGTCAACCATTTGTACAAAGAATTTGATAGGTTCAGTATTAGTCCATCCTAATTTCTGACATATTGTCACAATCACTATATTAACTCGCCAACCACCATTAATTAATATATTAGAAATACATTGACTTGCACGCCATATAATGATAAGGGGGACCACATTATCAATCATTGAATTGGGTTTGGGATGAATAACTTCCATGGAAGGTGTGAGAACATGTTCAAGTCCTACATCTTATTGCAATTGTTCTCAAACACCAAGAACTGAGGTAACTAACTGACCTAATGGAAATGTAATGGATGCTCGAGTGAGAATATCCCATGCAATAGTGTTTGTTGTCTGTTTTGGTGGTGATTCCTTACTAGACGTTGGTGCAGGTATGACTTTTAGTGGCACATTAGGTAGTTCATTAACTAGCTTAGATGAGGGGAAAATTGGGGCTTTGTCCTTATCCCACTTGGATCCTTTTGCCCACATAAATTGTTGTTCCTTAAAACCTAGTTGAGATACCCCTATCTATCGTTTTAGAACTCGTCTCCATCACATTTGGACCTATCATAGTCATGTGCATCCTTGCAATGTCTTTGTACATGCCCTAGTTTACAACAAAAATGATAGCACATTTGCGTACGTTCATTTTAAAAGTCCTTGATTCTATCATCACAGGTTGAAGTTTCCTTGCTTCTATGATAAAAAAGGAGGATTCATTGAATATGGAGAGTTTTGCAAATGGGTGACATAATTAGCCGCAATTTCCCTAGGTTTGTGCACTACTACATTGACTATGAGTTGATTTTGGTTTTTACCATTATATGGACAACTTCCAATAGAATGGTCAGTATTCTAGCAAATTCAATAGTAGATTGTATTTAGACCACAATATGCTACAACATGTCCAAGGTTTTTACATTTGATACAAAATAATTTCTTCAATAGATTATCGTTGTTAGACTTTCGAGTTTTCAAAGAGGTCCTATCTGATATCTTTGCAATACCCCACACTTTATGTCCTAAATGTAGAGCCATATCAATCAAATAATCTAATTGCTTTCTTCCTACCCATCAAATAATCATAACTTATCAAACCAATTGATTATCCACTCAGCAATTACACCCAATAATAATACAATTTTTGTTGAAAACTATCAAAGATGCATGTACAAGGTAGCAGCACATTCGTGTAACATTGGATGGGGTTTGTACTTGATTCGAGCATTTGGGTCACCATTCAAAAATCCACCAAATTCTCCATGGGACATCCTCCTTGGGACCCATCTTCACATGTTTAAGTCGTTGGTTTCCATCACAACAGGACTTACTTGTTCCATGACATCTACCAATTCGTCAAGGTCAGAACTTGTTGCAAAGAGTCGTGTTTGAATTTGAGGAAATGGGTTTTAGTTATTATCAGATTCCAATGGCTTTGGTAAGGGTAGTTGTGAACACCATTGTATAATATCTCCAAATTTTGGCTTCTTAAAAGTAAGAAAATTAAAGAAGCATCCTCTAGCTTTTCATACTAGTGATTCAAGATTATTAACTTGACTAGTTTTTGGTGGAATGATTTTTGTATAGGGTATTGTGATCATAAAATGGTCCGTACATGGGACATGCTTCATTTATTTACTAGTCACTATAGAGTCTAATCAAATGCATTTGGATTAATTTTTGGCTCCATAGTTGTTAGCTTTTCTTGAGTCATAATAACGTTGGCAGACATGAGAATTTCTTTTGGATTTGTTATGGTCTTTGATAAAGAATTTGTACTTCATCACAATGACTCTTCTACTGAGGTCTTCACTTGTTTTGGAATGCCTTAATGATTTTTCACTTGGCACACTTGTTTTTCTTTCTTGTAATTTAGATAATGCTCAGCCGACCACAATATAAGCGTATATTATTTTGTTTCATCGATTCTCAATATTGGTATGCGTCTATAGAAACACTCCCTAGCACAATCTATTGGGTGTGTGTAGATGTGCGAGAGAAGCATGAAAAGAACAATGAAGATCAGAAATGTAGCAAGAAACATGGAGACGATGGATGGCTAGAATAGCTCCATGATGATCATAACTGAAGTAAGAATTGAATAGTATCCCTAAGTACAAAGTACCACCACATGTGAGTGTATAATGTATGTGGTAACATGGAAAGAAACCTCTAGCTTCTACTAGAGTTAAAATTGTCCATGTATAGGGAAAAAGTTCACATCCAAGCTACTTAAGCAACACATGTGTAACAAAACCCCTGGAGCGAATGATTTGAATACATATAGAGAGTGAAAGATCAACTTTCACTAGGTAATAAGCCCAAAACTTTGCAAACAACTTCATAGTTTTCCCATGGAAGATCTTGGTGAATATATCTACCACATTATCTTGTGTAGGCACATATAACAAATCAATATCTCCTGCATGAAGCCACTCTCACACATAGTGGTTATGCACCTCAATATGTTTGGTTTGAGCATGAATTGTGAGAAGCACACACAAGGAGGACAAACCTAGCAAAACAAATAAAGAAGATGGGTGAGTGGAATAGCTCTCTCTATTGATAATGAAAAGAGTTAAAGTAAGATCTGAATAATATTCCTAATCAAAAGTGCCACCACATATGAGTGTATCATATTGTGGTAAGGTGGGAAAAATTTTCTAGCCAACACTAGAGTAAAAAGTTTCCATGTATAGGGAAAAGGTTCACATCAAATCAACTCCAACAGAACCTAAGTGTAGCAAACACCCTTGAGGAGATGATGTGAACACATAAAGGGAGTGAAAAATCAGCCCCCACTAGGTAATAAGCCTCAACCTTTGTGAAAAGCTTCATACTTCTCCTGTGGAAGAGCTTCAGTGAACATTTCTAATGCACCTCAATATGTTTGGTCATGCATGGAAGGCTAGATTTTGTCCAAAAACCAATGCATTCTAACTATCAATGAAAATATGCACGACAACATTAATCTCAATGCAAAGATCCACTAATAGGCATGTCAGAAATATACACTCCACGATAGCCCTGAAAACTACCATGTAGTCAGGTTCACCACTCAATGTCACCAATGTAGGTGACTTCCCAGTCAACCAAGACATGCATGAGTTTCCAAGAAACAGGAATTACCACTAGTGCACAAATGAATATCATAACAACGAGCCTAATCACTATCTGGAAAAGTATACATGGATGGATGAATATCTCTTCCATAAAAGAGACCTTAACTCAAAGTACCTTTGAGATATATGAACACACATTTCGCTGCTTTCAAATGGTTTGTGCCAAGGCTATGCATGAATGGACTCAACTTGAAAACTACATACTGTATATTTGGACTTATATTGCATACATATATAAGATATCCCACAACTTTGTGATAAAGGGGAGTGTCAAATGCATGGCAAAAATCCTAAACTGAGAACCGCAATCTTGTCTCGTGTGGTGCACAAAATGGATTGTAATCATCAAACCCAAAATGTGGAAGTAGTGTCTCAACATCGTTTCCTTGATGTATAACACTTCCCCCCTCAATGGATACAAATGGGATGCCAAGATAGTAGTTCAAAAGACCAAATTAAGTGACATCAAAAGTATGCTATAAATCAGCCATAAGGATGTCATTTTTTACATCACAAAACCCAATCAAGAGTATTTCATCAACATAAATAACAAGCACAATAAGATGAGCCCCATTATGGACTTTTTCATACCATGCATATGGAACTCTCCTGAGATCATACAAGGTTTTATGCAAGTGACAAACCATGTGCTCTTTCCCTTTCATGGAAGATCTAAGAGGTTGATTTTCATAAACCTCTTCTTGCAAATCAGCATTCAAGAAAGATGTTTTTATGTCAAACTGATGTACTTTCCAACATTGTTGGGCAGCCAATGAAACCATAGTACAGATGGTAGTCATGCATGAAGTAGGTGGAATTTCTTCATAGTCAGTGCCATATTGTGGCCCATATCGTTTGGCAACCAATGTAGATTTGTAGTGATCAATGATACCATATAACTTTCTATTAATCTTGTAAACCCATTTTGTACCAATGATAATTTTTTCTTTTGGGGATTCACATAACTTCCAAGTACCATTCGTATGTATGGAATCCATGTTTGATTGCATAGAATTCATACATTGTGGATCATCACCTGCATGTTTAAATGTAGTGGCTTTTTATTACATGTTTCAATAAGAGAATAATCCACAAAACTACTTGATGCATGGCAAGAGATTGATCTTGTTATACCAAGTAAAAGTGCACTCAATTTGTTGTCCTTCAAATTTTGTTTCAGCCACGTGCACATACTTTGTGAACTCTTGATATACATAAATTCATTATATCACCAACATGTAGATCATGTGTGGGCTGAATGTCATGCTTACTTTCAGCCATATTTTGTCGTAAATGTTCATCCATATGTGGCTAGAAAGTTTCAAGAGTTACGACCATTTTTTGCTAAAACATTTAAGCTATGTTTGTTTGGAAATGATCTGCATTTTTAGCTCTATTGTGTTGGATGCTTTCAGCCTTTGAACCCCACTTGGCTGGTCTACATGGCCATAGTGAACGACACCAGTTTGGAACAAAGGCATGAGCATACCAATAACGTCTTGTGAGTTGATTGTTGGCTTTTTGTTACATTCAAGTGTATGGAAAAGTCCTTTTTTTAGCAAATAGCACATGTGGACTCACAATAGGTGTGTTTGACAATAGATGGTACAAATGATATCCCTTACTTTAATTACTATAACCAACAAATATACATTTCTTTGAATTTTCATAATGTTTTCAAAGTTGTGATGGCACAAGAGCATATGTCAAACAATCAAACATGTGCATATGACTAACTTCCATCCAAAACTTGTCAGGTAGGTGCCATTGTTCAACCATACAGCAAGCCATTTAAAGGCATTCTACTTTTATGCTCTACAAAACGGTTTTTTTGAGGTGCATATGGCACCATAAATTGATGTGAAATACCTCTTTCATGAAGAACACCATTAAACCCATGTGACATGTATTCGCCACCATGACATGTGCATAGAGCCAAAAGCTTATTTCCTTAAAGATTTTTAGCCATAGTTAAAAAAATTCTTTGAGGCAAGAAAATACCTTATTCTTTGATTTCATAGGATACACCCATGTATGGCGAGTAGCATCATCAATGAAGGTTACAAAATATACATGTTTCCCGAAAGATGGATATACATGACTATGAACAAATTGCAATTTTCTTGTAGCGTGTGTATAAGTATCTTTTAGAAAATAAGAATGATGCATTTTTCCGAGAATGGAACCTTCACATGAATGCTTTTCAATGGATGCAAGTGTTGGAAAAACAATAACAATGTCCTTCTTTTGCAAGTAAAGAAAACTATTGAAGTTCAACTGACCAAAACGAACATGTCAAAGCTCAATTTCAAACATGGAGAGCAACCAAGGAATTCAAGGTAGCCCTCTTGTTTGTATCCAAGTGATACAAACCATTACATAATGTACTAGACATCACAATAATATCACCATTGCCAAAATCATGAACCATACACTTATCATCGACAAAGTGTACATGAAGTATAGCTTTGGAAATCCATAGAATTGAAATTAAGTTCTTCTTGATATCGAGTACATCAATGCATTTTTCAAGAGAGTCACACCTCCATTTGTTTCCATAAGATCAATTTCTCCTACTCCAATGATAGGATATGAGGCGTTTTTTGTACACTTTACATGTCCTCCTTTAATTGCACCTTTCAAAGATGCAGAAAATCCATGAATGAAAATATGTGCTTTGAAGCACCACTATCTTAGAACGAATGCCAAGTAGTCACAACCATAAATTTAGAATACAGTGATGCATCATAATGGTATGTAACAACACATCCCCAAATGTCTTGGGCCATGTTGGCTTCATCATTCTTTTCTTTTATTTTGAAGAATTTCCAACAATAGACATGTGAAATTCCTTTTTCTGTTCATTGCAGTTAGCAAGATTCCTACACTAATCAATAGTATGATCAGCCTTGTAGCAATATTTGCATCTCTTTATCTTTTGCAAATCAGCATCATTCGAGGAATGAGTGGAAGAGGAAGGTTGAGGCTTTGGTTTTGATGAACCCAAAGTTGAACCATACTCACTTTTCCCTTTTTTTGAGATAGGAAATGCTTGCATTCTTTCAATCAAATTACTCCTATTCACTCTAGATTGCTCTTCTTGCAAAAGAAGAGATGTGAATTCATCAAATGCATACATATCCAGATTCTCTTTTGCAACCAAATACAGAGTAGTGGAAAAGCTTTGAAAAGATACTTGTAATCCTTTAAAAAATGTAGAGATGAGTGATGTGTCCATAATAATCTCATCTATGTTTGCCAAATGCTTTTTAAAGTCTTTGATATATGTCAAATGCACATCTAGAGAACCATTTTCAATGATACATATATTGTCAAGTTACTTCCCTGAGTATGCATCACGTGCTTCATTATGCACATCATACAAAGAAGCAAGAGTTTCCCATGTCTGTCTTGATGTAGAACATGGCAAAATGTGTTTGACTAGATGACACTTCATAGAAAGCAAAGTCATGCATGAGCTTAAGCATCTTTTCCATCGCATCTAAGTTGCTCCAGGCTAGGTGGAGAAGGAGTAACCACTATACTTGAAGAAGAAGCTCCATCTATGATAGTAGAGTATGAAGTAAAAGAGCTTGCAGGTCTTCGATCTACATCTGCCACTATGTTCCATAATTGTTTTTCAACAAAAAACATGTTTCATCATTTAAGACCCAATGAGGTAGAAGGTCCCATCACGCTTATCTTCAACTTGGAGCATGCCAAAAAAGTCATTGATTCCCCCCATTTCACTAAACAACAAGAATGTGACAAGATCTTTACTTCAATGAAAGTTGAAATGGATGCTCAAATTTTAGCTCACAATCTATCATTGCAATGGAAATTCTGACATAATGAATGGCATTGAAATGGTGGTAAAAGTTAATTGAAAATTGTGAAAATGCATCTTTGCATCTCAAAAACAAAGCTCTATGCTCTAAAGTTGATTTCCAAGGTCAAAAGTGCACACATACCTACCCTCATACGATTGTTGGGTGTATGTAGGAGTGTGAGAGACACACGAGAAACACACACAAGGAGCATAAACACGGAAAGACACAAGGAGAAGGTGGATGGATGGAAAAGCTCTCTCTATTGATGATGAAAAAAGGCAAAGGAAGAGTAGAATAATATCCCTTAGTTCAAGGTACCACCACATATGAGTGTATGATGTAAGTGCTAACTTGGAGAAAAAAGCTCTATCAAGCACTAGAGTAAAAAGTACCCATGTATAGTGAATAGTTCATGTCAAAGCCAGTCGAGGAACACATAAGCGTAACAAGATCACCAATGTTAACCTTTTATTTACATTAATGAAGGGTACGGGTAAGATAGGGTTCTTGCATTGTATAACATAGGGTAAACCTATGCCTTTGGATTTCTCCTCTTTGGTTCTTCTAAGATAGAGAAATCACTTCAACAAACCACTGTTGCTTGTATCAAGCAAATGTTAGCTAGAGAATGCTTCAAGAACACTTAATTGTAGCTTTTGGTATACACAAACAATACTCGGACGCACCAAACATTTTTTCCTCACCAAGTTAAAAGAACTGAGTTACAATCAATCGTACATTCCCCACCAAATAACACAATTAATAGTTCCATACAGTTACAATACTTTCTTGTCCAATAACAGAAAAACACCTAGGTGCAAGCATGCCACTTCCTTACCGAATAAAAATCATGACTTCTATCAAATTACTTTTCCAAACAATAGCTTCCGACCAGGGGATGCAAATAAGACGAGATAATAGAATAGTCATAACAAAATGTGAAGAAAAGGATGTGCTCAGAGCACCACTAATAGGAGAGTCCACTGGCTCAGATCTCAAATCTTCTTCTTCCTTTAGTGGGCCTCATACATCCATATATTGGATTAACCCAAAAAGATACATTGTACAATCACTACTCCTTTGATTAGTGACTGTTCATCAAGATAACAAAAATATGTTCTTATAGAATATATTAACAAGTCAAATGTTTTACGCCTATTCACTTGTGTTGTGACTGTACTGATTTCTACTTATATTTAACATAACCTCTATCTATGATAATGTAATTTGTGCATATCATTCACATTCATAATAGTTTAACTCCTCCACGATACATTTCCATCCTTGTATTTTTACATGTAGAATACTTATTTTTGTTGAGTGATGGAACTTATGAATTGGCCATCCACATCTATTTTATTTACTATCAACTGAGGTCTGATGTTTTTTTCAATTTGGGGAATGTTATCACTTATGGAATGTCTAATTATTGAACTTTACTATTGAAATATTAATCTTCTTTGTGTTTTGATATAGTAGTTGAAGGTTCATGAGGGCCTCGATGGGCATGGACTTGTTCAAATATGTTTCCACACAACAAGAAAAAATATATTTTTGATATATTTTCTAAATTAAGATCCATGTAGAGGGTTCTTTTTAGAGAGTCCTAAAAATAGTAGTTGACATTAGGGTTGTTGTAGAAGGTTAGTTTTGTAAATAAAAGTTAAATCTTATTGTAAAAGTGAGTAGGATTTTACTTTCATCCCTACCTTTTGAAAGGATGTCGTCATTGTAACCTCTGGTTTGGATGTAATAAAAAAAAGAATTTATAAATAGATGTATTTTGGGGACTCCTCCAACATAGTGTGTGAGGAATATTTCATCCAATACTATGTACGTGCTCGTCAACTACACAAATCTATTTCTATGTGTTTTTAGATTTTGTACTCTTTGCGTACACGTGCCAATAAGATATTGAAATAGTGGTATTAGAGTTTTCTAGTATCATTATAGAGGGATTTCGAGACTATTCATTTTTTCATTCGATTTCTATCCAATTTTTTATTCAAAATTTGATACCTATCCATGTTCATGTTCAACTATGGGTTTTGTTTTCCATTTTTTATTTTTGGTTTTCGCTTCGGTTTTAGTCCGTGGATGTGATTATGCCTACATTTATGGTTACATTAACTCCTTCGGTTTACTCCAAGATGTCAATTGAGCACATGTATATGCATGTGTGTATGCATATGCAATTTGTGTGTGTATGTATGTATGCATATGAATCTGTATGTGTGTATGCATATGCATGTGTATGTGTGTATGCATATGCATGTGTATGTGTGTATGCACATATGTGTGTATGTATATGCATGTGTATGTCTATGTATATGTATATGTATGTGTATGTATGCATATGCATGTGTGTGTATGCACATGGGTGTGTGTAAACATATGTGAGTGTGTATGTATCTCTCTCTCTCTCTCTCTTTCTCTCTCTCTCTCTCTTTATGTTTCTCCAAATCTCTCTTTTTCTTTCATCTCTCTCTCTCTATGTTAATCGAAAACAAAACAATCACCTACATCGATGTAATTTTTTGGATCGTTGTCGTCAAAGTCCACCTAAAGTTGTCCTTCGTCGAATTCCAAAGACCTGATGTCAAAATAGCTTGCAAAACTAAAGAGAAAAGAAATTAGAAAAGGGAAAACATAAAGAAAGAAAAAAGAGTGCTACAGTATGTGCGATACTTACCAAAACTTCAAACCTAGAAAAATAGAGAGGTGTGCATAGAGAGAGAGAGAGAAAGAGTGAGAAACAGGGAGATCTAGCTCGCATGCGCAAACTGGACGGTAGTAGGTTTTGTATCAAAATGTGATGAATTTTGAATTTTTGCTCTCGGGTCTAGTTAAAACATTGCATCGGTATGCGCGACACTATGAGCGTTGGTAGTTTCGAGTTAATTATCCATGCTTGTACGGATGTTCATAATGACGCTTATATCGATGCATGTGTACTGATGCATATATTTCTTCTGCGGTTTCTCAAGGGTTTTCAACAGCCATACCAACGCTGACGCATGACCATGGGTATGGAGAACATCAGTATGCCCCTGATATGTTGTACTGAGATAGATAGATAGATAGATAGATAGATAGATAGATAGATAGATAGATAGATAGATAGATAGATAGATAGATAGAAGATAGATAGATAGATAGATAGATAGAGAGATAATACATATATACATACACACATACAAGGACAAAAATATAGATAGATTGAGAGGTATCTAAATAGATAATTAGGTAGATAGATAGATTGTAGAGAGGTCAAGCCTTTAACATTAAGCTATTTTATATGTCTAATCCAAATATATTATACAAGATTCTCTCTATTTCTATGTCACACATTGTTTGGTCTCTTGCATTTGATTTTATCTTACTCTTATGAAAGTTTTATCTATCTTCTATTGTTCCTTAGTGATTGGGAGTTTGTGATTCTAGAAATGTTACACCTTACCCACATCTCCCTCCCCCCACCAAAAAAAAGGGAGGAAGTGAAGAAAAGAAGTTTTGTAGATCGATGAATACATGAGAAAAACAGACTATGACAAAATATCCTCACCTTAAATTATCTATAAAGATGACTCGAGGGATTTTATGGAGACTAAGAGCAAAAGATGCAAGATCATACACATGCACAAGCATCAAGATGCAATAATCTTGCATAGACACACAAGAAAGAAGTCAAGAAAGAAGGTAGTTCCTAAAATTATCAAAAGCATGATACTAAATAGAGAGCTTCTCATAGATGAGTCTAAATTAAAAATGGATAGTTCTAGATCTATTTCAAAAAATTCTATTACAAATGATGGGTTCACAACTAGGTGTTCGCCTTGTTGAAGAAAATGTGCTATTGGTAGCGAAAGGTGTCCAAATAGATGAATAATAAAGAAAGGTTGAGTTCATGTATTTAATGATAGCAATCATTGTTTTATTTTTATTTTTTTGCCTTCAACATTTCTAAATGTTAAGGGGGATCATTTACCTCTTCAAACACTACCAAATATTTTTCTTTTCCCATTTCTACTTCCAACACTTCCCCTTCTCGCATTTGTCATCCATGATAGATGCTTCTTTGCTGTTGAAACAATTAGTGTAGTCCCTTTTCAAAACAAGATCTAGAATAAGCTCATTGAGTCAATTGCCTCTCCCAATAAACTGCACTAGATTTTACCACTTGATTGTGTGTTGGGGAGTCCACAAGATTTTTCATGGAATCAACATATGCTAGTTTCTCACATCTAGTTAGTGAAAACATCTTGAATGCATGGGGGATAAATAACCCCATGTGGTTCTCCCAAGAACTTTTTCATGTTGCATGCTTGAGTGATCTCTTAAAGATTGAGGGAAGGTAGGAAACTCTTGTGTGCCATGCATAAATGTTTCTTGGTTGGGAGTTATACTAAGTCTGTATGTGATATCAAGATTAGCATACTTGAGGCATAAGATGTTAGCAAGACTCAATGTTATCTATTTGAAATTTCTCACACCTACCCTTGCCTTATTAAATATTTTAAACAAAATTTTAGATGTATTGTAGGGCATTGTGAACATATCCTTCCAAGGAGGATGTTTCTAGAATATAGGTGACTATCTAATCTCCCTTGAGTGGAAGAATATATGAGTAGTTTGACCACTCAATCGAACAATTATTCTTTTTGGGACTCAACAAAAATTCTTTCCAAGAGGTAATTTATATCATAATGTAGTAAAATGGGTTGCAAATATTATGTAGTGGTACGTGCTACAATGTGTTTTTCATGTTAAGGTACATGTGTAATGAATCACTAAAGCACTTATTGATGCATACTTGAGGAAGTAATTTCATATAAAGTACATGGCATATGTGAATTGCTAATCCTCTTACTCCTCCCTCTTTTTGGAATAGTCATTGGATAAGATGAGAAATGATTGGTGCTATATTTCCATCATCTACATCATCCTTAAATTTCTGAGGTTTTGAAAGTAGATTATGGTATGTTAAAATGTGCATTCATTTTATTTATGAGGACAGTTTGATTAGAATGAGTGTTTCCGGAATTCCTAGATCTCTTGCCCGAATTGATCTAGGATGTTCTTGTATTTCATGCCCTTCTTTTGTGATGCAATGTCCCTAGCTAATTGTTCCTCATAATCTTTCCCTTCAAGATTAATAAACGTGGGTACATAAGGTAGATTCTCCTATAGATGTAACAGGAGAATATGGAGGCTATGGGATCGGATGGCCACTAAGCACTATGAACTTATTTCATTATCCAATTCTTTGATCATAATTACTAAAATATCCTTTTTTTCGTGTCTTGAATTGTTTCTTTCATGTAATATAGTGGATAAGTGATGTTTAAGCATGATGATGATGTAGTATAGGTGAGGCTTGGGAATTAATAACTCTCTAACATCTTCTCCAGTAGGTTTCAAATCTTTCCTAATATTTTATGTGAGTTTTGTCTCCAAAGAAATGTGGGCCAACGGCAAGCTATGATGAAAATCCGATAATTCAACACTTTCTACTAAGACCACTTAAAAAACATTATATAATCTCAATGAATTTCGTACTCTCAACAAATGTGAATTATAATTGAAAATATTATGTGGCCACTAATTCTATGCGTGAAATTGTTGGAGTTGAAAAAGTGAAGTTGATGGGGATGAATGTGGGGAATGTGAAATGCATAGAGGAGGGGAAGCACCATGAAAAGGGGTGATGTTTCCATGTTGGTTTGCATTTTGGTGAGGTTTTTTGTGGTGAACACCATGAATACAATGTGGAATTGAAGTAATGTTGTAGAGGATGCGAAATTTAGTCAAAGCGATGGGGAGGCAATCTGTTGTATGATGGGTGAAATGAACTGATGATGAAATAATGAAAAAGGATATTTGACTATGCACTATCTAATATTGGCTCTAGATTGCATGTATCTTCTTAAACATTTAAAATTGTGTAGAGATGTGAAGCACACTAAATGAGGAAACATTTAAGGGCATCTGTGGACTCTGAAATCTATCGTCATACAATGTTTTTCGTAGACTCTTGTGGGATGGTTAAGTCATAGACACATATTCGTTATCTAATCATCGAATTATGTATTACAAGATGTTGGGTGGTGGAAAAGAGATAGATGAAAAATCTCTTAATGGTACTCATGGCTTCATGTAATGAATTTGCGCTATCAACTATGTATTTAGTCCTACGTTATGAAAGATTTCATAGTATAATTCTTCTATTGCTTATAATTGTCTCTAAGCTTCTATAATTACTTTTTTAGTTTAATGAGACATACATTCATGCTATATAATGTTTTTCAAGTATGTCTCTTCTTAAAGATTTTTACTTTATGGGAAGTTGAATGGTTGAAGGCACCTATGGTCATTTGTTGCATTGAGGCACATCGAGATACACAAACATATATACATACATATAGACACACATGCTTACACAATAATGCTCACATAAATTAACATACGAAACACACAAATACACATATACACACACATCCTCTCACATATACACATACATACATATGCACACACATATATACACATACACACACACATACACATATACAAACACATACACTCACATGCATACATACACACACATGCATACAAACACATACATATGCATACACACACACATAAACACATACACATTTGCACATACAATCCCATATGCATACACACATATAGAGACACATATACATACATACACATACACACACATACATACATAGGTAGACACACATACATACAAATGCACATATACACATGCATATCCATACATACATACACACATGCATACACATATATGAAAGAACTTGGAGAAGGTTGTAGAAGGTAGAAAAATGGGTTTCGAAGCGATGAAGTATGGTCTAGCCAACAGGCACAAGACCAGCCCTTGAGCTTATGGAGACTCAAATAGACCTTATAGAAATGTGATAAGTGCAAAGAAACATACTATGTACTTTGGAGCATCAAGGAGAATGAGTCGATACAAAACATATAGGTTCGCGGGTCGACTAGCTCAAAAAACTTACTATCTATGGAAAAGACAATGAACTTCAAATGCCCATAGAGACCAGCGTGATTACAATTAGAAAAAAATCTCTTATGGGAGTGATACACATAGGGTTGAGTGTATAGAATGTGCAAAAGTATAAGGAATAAGCAAAATATGCTATAGGAATGAATGAGACATTCACTGGTGGTACTTCCTATTTTTCAGGAATACATAGAGATTGACCCCGAGACAGAAAAACTCAGATTTCTCCTAATCTCCTCAACGAAATGCTATGAAAATTTGTAGGCATAAAGTAGAGACTTATAAATTTTCAATGAGCCATCTTGCACTCAATTTGGAGCTGTGGGAAGAGAGCAGAAACCTCTTCAAGATTACTTTTTGCGAAGAAGATGATGCAGATAGCTGAAAGAGCAAGACAATGATGGTCACAAGTGTATGTATATTGCTTTCATGTAATGTACAAGTGATTTCAAATCTTTATATAGACTCTAGGAGTGTTCCACGACTTCTACAAGTAAAGTTTGAATTCCAATGAAGGTGGGAATAGTTGTTGGAGGGGAATCCATTCACTTTCCTACAATCTAGGAAAACTGAAGATGTAGCTTGATCTACTTTTAGGTGATTTGATTTGCTTGACTGAATGCAACTTCAGCCACCACAAATTCGTGGAATTTGGGCTCTATCTTTCTACCTCTACATGTGTAAAGCTCAAGGCTTTTACAACGGTAAATGAACCATTAAAAATCTCTCAAAATAATACAATAAATCAGCATAAGAAAAAGAACTCTCCAATGGATATTCTTTCGACGCGATAGCCTTTGATGTAGATCAAATCCACCTCAAGCATAGTGTAAGCTTGACGTTCCAACAACTCCCCCTCAAGCTAAATTATGCTTGAGTCTTCATTCTCTGATAGGTTGAATACCTGCCATAACTTTGAATCTACAAAGCTTTATTCCATCAAGTGCCTTCATCATCATATCTACTACTTGCTTTTTAGTTGGAACAAAAGAGACGTCAATCTCCTTTGCCATGAGCTTCTCCCTGATGAAGTGGTAATGGACTTCTATGTGCTTGGTTCTTGCATGGAAAATAGGATTTGCCACTAGATGCATGGAACTTCCATTATCTCCAAATATGTGAGGTTTGGAACTCATAAGTCCCAAAGTTGTATACAATGCTTTTAACCATATTCCCTCTTGAGTTGCTATGGTCAAGCCTCTGTACTCTGCTCCAGTTGAGGATAAAGAAATTGTTGGTTGCTTCTTGGAACTCCATGACACTAGCTTCGAACCTGCAAATGCTAAGTAACCAGATGTACTTTTTCTATCATCCTTAGCTCCTGCCCAATCTGCATCTGAGTAGATTTCAATATCCAAATCTGAAGAGTAAGGATAGAATATACCTTCGTTGATTGTACCTTTGAGGTACATAAGTACTTTCTTAGCCGCATCCATGTGTGGTCTTCTTAGTGAGTGCATGAACTGACTAGGCACTCCCACACTATATGAGATGTGCGCCCTTGTATGAGTAGCATATATCAAGCTACCTACCCAGCTTTGATATTCTTTTAGGTCTTCAATTTTGTCACCTTCATAAACACTTAGTTTATGATTCATCTCCAAAGGTGTACCTGCAGGTTTAGTATTCTCCATTTTGAACTTGAGAAGAAGATGCTGAATGTATCTTCTTTGAGTCAAATACATTGCTTCATCTATGTAAATCACCTACATACCTAGGAAATATGTGAGCTCACCTAGGTCGTTGATTTTGAACTCCTCTTGCATGTTTCTCTTGATCCTTTGAATGCAATTTAGATCATCACCTGTCAGAATAATATAATCTAAATATACACATAGATAGATAACCTCATTGTGATCCCTTTAGATGAATAGAGAAGGATTTGAGCTGCTAGCTTTGAACCCTTGATCTTGAAGATATGTAATTAACCTGTAATTCCAAGCTCTTGGAGCTTGTTTCAATCCATACAATGCTTTCTTAAGTCTGCAAACATAAGATGGATGATTAGGGTTCTCAAAAACTGGTGGTTGTGACATGCGTGTACCTCTTCACTCATCCAACCATTTAAGAATGCATTTTTCACATCAAGTTGGAGGAATCTCCAATTCCTTGCAGCAGCTACACTTATCAATGTCTTGATTATAGTCATCTTTACAACTCGTGAGAATGTTTCCTCATAGTCTATACGATGAGTTTGTGAGCATCCTTTGGTAACTAATCTTGCCTTGTACCTACAAACTGATCCATCTGAGTTTCTTATATCTTTATATACCCATCTGCAACCAATTACCTTTTGATTCGGTGACAATGGAACCAAATCCCAAGTGTCCGTTTCCTTCAATGCATCTATCTCTTCTTTCATGGCCTTTTCCCAATTAGGGTTTCCCTTTTCCTCTTCATAGGTTGAGGGTTCCTCTGAAATAGAGTCTTTTGCCAAGTATATTGAATGCTTCGCAACAAATGTGGAATCATATCCATACCTTTCTGGTTGTTTCTTCTTTCTTGCCGATCTTCTAGATGCTTGTTTGGAGCATTCTCCAATCTCTTGCATCTTTGCTTTGCCTCTTGACTTCCATAGCTTGTAATCCTTTTCTCTTTCATCTTGGTCATCGTCTGTATCACTTCGTGGATCCTGGACCTGTGTATCATGCTTGCTTCCTAATTGATGAGAGTTAGAATCAAGATCATATGGTAGTGCTACCTTTTGTTTGTCTTCATCATACTGAGACCTGTGTTCTTCAAACACAACATCTCTACTTGTAGTGAATTGCTTGGTTGAAGGATTGAAGAACATGTAACCCATCTGAGTTGAATCATATCCAATAAACACTACCTTTGTTGCCCTTTCATCTAGCTTATCTCTTATTTGTGATGGTACATGAACATAAGTAAAACAACCAAAAACCTTGCAATGTCCAAGACTAGGTTCTCTTCCATGCCATGATTCATAAGGAGTCATACCTTGAAGTGATTTGGATGGTAGTCTATTGACAAGGTACACAATAGTTGAAATAGCTTCTGCCCATAGATAATGTGGCAACTTCTTCTCTTCAAGCATTGTTTGGGCTGATCCAACCAATGTCTTGTTTCTCTTGTCTGCAACTCCATTTAGTTGAGGAGAGTACCTAGTAGTCACTTCCCTTTTGATACCTTTTTCATGTAAGAACTCATCAAACTCTTTGGAGAAGTATTCTCCCCCTCCATCAGATCTGAGCTTCTTTAGTGATCTACCTGTATGATTCTCCACATGTGTAAGATACTTCTGGAAGCAATCAAACACTTCATTATTACTCTTGATAAAGTATAGAACAGTCCATCTACTATGGTCCTTAATAAATAAGACATAATAACTTGATCCTATGAATGAAGGTTCTTGACTTGGTCCCCATACATCTATATGTACTAAGTCCAATAAGTTTTTGTGGATGTAGCCTTTGTGGTTGAATGGTTGTCTTCGTGCCTTCCCAATCTAACATGCATCACACCTGTTGATCATGTGTTGCGTTGATATGTTCGGAAGTCCTAGAACACTTTGATCCCTGCATATATCCTTCAAGGTCCTTTCATTCACATGAGCAAGTCTCTTATGCCACACTTCAAGCTCACTTAGGGTTTGAGACCCAAATTTGAATAGAGCTATGATCCTGGTTTCTCCTACTTGAAAAGTAAAGAGCCTACCATGCTTCTCACCTCGGGCTATCTTTCTGAAGCCTTGACATGGATCTTCCACAAAAGCTCCATGTTGGGTGAACCTAACTTGCAAGCCTTTTTCAACTATTTGGCCTACACTTATTAGGTTTTTAGTGATAGTGGGTACATAGAGAACCTTACTCAGAATGTTTGTCCTGACATTAGAAGCTTTGACATTACCAATCTTCTCCACATTGTGCTTCATGTCATCCCCTGTTTGCACTTCATGTTTATGCTTTAGACATTCCGAATCGGATAGAAGAGCAATGTTGCCTGCAACATGATTTGAACATCCTGAATCTATGTAGAACAAATGATCATCTTCTTTACCTTCTTTGTGTCTTAGATTCATAAGAAGCAATGATCTTCATGTGGTTGATCTTCTGAATAATTGTTGTAGTCCCTTCTATTATAGCTTCTATTGTTATTGTTGAAGTTGTGTCCACCTTTGCCTCTATTGCTGCCATATCCACCTCTTCCACTTCCTTTCTAGGTATTCCCATTGAACCAACAATTCTGAGTGGCGTGGTTGGTCTTATTGCATATGGCACAAGGTTGAACATTCTGACCTTTGTTTTTGTCTTGCTTTTGTCCTTTCTTCTTCCCTTTCCACTTGCTCTTGCTTGCGAAGTTGGCTTGAGAAGTCTCTTCTTCATCTTCTTCCTTCTTTTTGCCTTTCTACTTCTTATCCTTCTTATCTGCATATAGATCACTAGTTGAATTACCATGATAAGAGTTACCTTCCTTTATGCTATTGTTGGCTTCTTGATTGAAGAGTTGTCCAAGAAAGATGTTGACGTCCATGATGAGATCATAAGCCATCCTTAAGGACTGCCATTGCTTATCACTTCAAATGCCATTGAGAATTTGCCTCATGATGACCTCTTCTTCAATCAGCTCTCCAATGGATGCTAATTGATCCGCAACCTCCTTGACCTTGGTAACAAACTGTGTGAAGGTTTGTCTGGGTGTCTTCTTCATTTGGTTGAACTCGTTCCAAAGATGATTCTTTCTTGCTTTGGTACTAGCAGAAAACAAAGTCTCGAGGGCATCCCAAGTCTCTTGGGATGTCTTGCATCCTCTAATATGCAGTAATAGAAAGTTAGGGATAGAGTTTGGTATGTACGACCTTGCTTGAGCATCCCTTGCGCACCAAAGTGTGAGCTTATCTGTCTCCTCTTGTGTAGGTCCTCATTTGGATCTTGGAGTAGGCATAGCTTCATCACTTGCTACGATTTCATAAAGATTTCTACCTTGCAAATAGGCCTCCATCTTGATTTGCCAAGCCGCGTAGTTGTGTCGATCAAGCTTCTCGATCATTGAGGGAAATCCGTCACCCATTTGATCTATCTCTGATACCACTGAAAGAACTTGGAGAAGCTTGTAGAAGGTAGAAAAATGTGTTTTGAAGCGATGAAGTTTGGTCTAGCCAACCGGCACAAGACCAGCCCTTGAGCTTATGGAGACTCAAATAGACCTTATAGGCATGCAATAAGTGCAAAGAAACAAACTATGTACTTTGGAGCATCGAGGAGAATGAGTCGATACAAAAAAGATAGGTTTGCGGGTCGACTAGCTCAAAAAACTAACTATCTATGGAAGAGACAATGAACTTCAAATGCCCATAGCGATCAGGGTGATTACAATTAGAAAAAATCCTCCTATGGGAGTGATACACATAGGGTTGAGTGTATAGAATGCACAAAATTATAAGGAATAAGCAAAATATGCTATAGGAATGAATGAGACATTCACCGGTGGTACTTCCTATTTTTCAAGAATACGTAGAGATTGACCCCGAGACAAAAAAACTCAGATTTCTCCAAATCTATTGAATCAAATGATATGAAAATTTACTGATATAATCTATAAAATATACCTTCCCAATGAGCCATCTTTCACTCAATTTGGACCTCTAGGGAGAGAGCAGCAACCTCTGCAATATTACTATTGGCGAAGAAGATGATGCAGAGAATTGAAGGAGCAAGACAATCATGGTCACAAGTGTATGTATATTGCTTCCATGTAATATACAAGTGATTTCAAGTCTTTATATAGACTCTAGGAGTTTTCCACGAATTCTAAAAGTGAAGTTTGCATTCAAATGATGGTGGGAATGGTTGTTGGAGGGAATCAATTTACTTTCCTACAATCTAGGAAAAGTGAAGATGTAGTTTGATCTACTTTTAGGTGATTTGATTTGGTTGATTGAATGCAACTTCAACCACCACAAATTCATGGGATTTGGTCTCTATCATTCTACCTTTACATGTGTAAAGCTCAAGGCTTTTACAACGGTAAACGAACCGAGAAAATCTCTCAAAAAAATACAATAAATGAGCATAAGAAAAAGAACTCTCCAACGGATATTCTTTTGACGCGATAACATTTGATGTAGATCAAATCCACCTCAAGAATAGTGTAATCTTGATGTTCCAACAATATATACACATACACATGCACACACACATACACCTACACACATAGTCACATACACATAAAATCACATGCATACACTTATATAAGAGTACACACCCGTACACATATTGTAGCATTTCCTCAATCACAACCTATCCTCAATCAGAAGCTTCTAATCACTCAAGAATAGTGGAAGAGAGAAAAACAGAACTTGCACAAGATAAGGAAAATTTTGTTCCAAAAGATTAGACAAGATATGAACTAGACAACGAGAAATTCTAATATTATAGATGTGACTCAATTGATACAATCTCTTTGGAAATTAGCTTCTTGACTGAACCTCTACGTCCCAAGCACCCCCAAGGTACCACAATATCATTCACACTTGCACTCTCAATCACACTATCGCTATCTCTCAGCCTTAATCAGAAGGTAACTCTTTGATTTATAGCAATCCATCTGTTTGATGCACAACTCTTCTTATAACAAATCTTGTCACTACCCAAGTAAGTATGTGAACCACCAAATTTAGAAAAAGCCAATTCTCCACAAATGTTTCGGAGAATCATGCAATTGTAGTAGTGCTTTCTTAAGTGATACCTTTCAAAAATAGAAGGAAAGCAACAAAAAGATATATTCAAAGGCATCCGTGACTTTGCATGTCCACATATATGCATAAAAATCACATATTCAAATAGAAATATAGAATCCCTCCTTTTCTTTAGGTAGAGGAGAAAATGGAACTTTTACAAGCACTATAAGTCAAAAATAGTGAGGAATCAGCTTAATTTTGTGAAAGACACTTTTATTAATTCTTTTGATATAGACAATAGTGATATTGATGGCCTAGGTCCAAATATACCTCGAAATATTACTTTTGAGCCCTAAAAGTTTGGAAATTCTAGAGAGAGTATAAAATCGAGGCACTTTCTTATAATGAACTAAATGGAGCACCGTAAACCAGGTATTGAAAACATCATTCTTAAAATTTTCACAGAGGTCCTTTTATTCTCTTATGGATGCTCTACCTTCCTCTCATACAAACGTTCTCCTAATTCTTTCATGTTCACGTTCAATTTTCAACCAAAAAAGATGATGCAACTAAGGTTTAGAGAGAGAATATAGAACTTGTGATTCCTAACTATTTCCCACATACCTAAAATGACCTAATCAATCATTCTAAGCATTACCCTCACAATGTAACTCAAAAAGTTCAAAATGAATTATTTCAATTTCAAATGGCATATTACAATTCTTCCCCCCTTTCAAGAACTCTGTCCTCAGAGTTGGAAAGAAGAATAAGATGCCAAAAGATCATCTAAGTTCACCCGAGTTGAATTTTCAAGTGGATAAATGTGCCATTTCATCAAAATCTCTACTTTGGATCTATCTCTAAGTAGTTTTTCCCTCCTATCTAATACTATTTCCGGTCAGAGGTCAAAAGAGTCATCTTCTTTCAGCTTACAATTGCCTTACAAAACAAGAGCAACATTAGGTACATATCTTTTGACTAAGATAACATGAAATATAGGACCCACATTTAAATGTTTAGGTAATGCGTGCAAATAAGCAAGAGATCCAATCTTTCTCAAAACTTTAAAACAATCTGCGTATCGTGGAGAAAGTCTATGAACGTTTCGTAGTTATAACTTAGATCGGCAAGGATTGAATTTAAGAAATACCAGATCATCTATTTGAAATTCAAGTGGAATTATCTTCAAATCATAGAATTTCTTTTGTCTTTTCTAGCCTTCCATTATGTGTTGCTCAATTTGTCTAAGTCCATCCACCTTCTCAAGCATTTCTTTAGATACCTATTTTATTTGGAAACATTAGAAAGAAAGGTGGTGTTGAATAGTTATAACCGTACATAGAATCAAACGTAGTCATTATTATAGATGCATGCAATGCAAACTCGAATATGGGAAAATATTCACTACAATTATCCTACTTTGCATCTAGATACATGCACAACATATCTTCATGTACTTGATTAACCCTCTCGATTTCCCCACTCGTTTCTGGATGGAAAGTTGTCCTCACACTAGGTTGAGTTCCAATCAATTCAAATTTTTCTCTCAAAACTTTTTATGTGAACCTAGAATATCTATCAGAAATTATGCTTTTGGGCATTCCATGCAATCGAAAAGCTTCTTTTGCAAATAGTTTTGAAATGTTCAAGAATGTATCTGTCTTTTACATAGGGAAGAAACGTGCCATCTTAGTAAGTCAATCAACTACCACGAATATGGTATCATGTTTACTTCTAGGCATAGGCAATTTAGTGATAAATTCTGTAGAGATAGACTCCAACTTCTAATTTGGAACATCCTAACATTGAAGCATTCCAAGATTTCTCTCAAACTTAGATTTCACATGGTTGCACTTTAAACATTCAGTAACATATTTTCTAATATCTGCCTTCATACATGGCAAAATGTAAGAATACTTGGTTTAAACATAGGTCCTTCAATAGCCTATATGTGTAGGAAAAGGTTCATTGTGAGAATCATGTAATATAGGTTCATAAAAAAAATCTTGCTTCAGTTCTTCTTGAACTTGATTTTGGAAATCAGAATTTATTACAAAAAGGAGATTACATAAAGGTTTTTGACTCAATGCATTAGCAAATTTTTTTCATTACCAACGAAATACTTAATCTCATAATCATACTTGCTTAATAACTCAAACCAACACTTTTGTCTATTGTTAAGCAATGGTTGGGTGAAAATGTATTTTAGACTTTATTAATATGTTTTCAATTCAAAGTTAACCCCTAGCAGTAAATGTCTCCAAGGTTTAAGTGCAATCACCCTACCATCCTCTGAAAGAACACATCCTATTTGACTAACACTTTCATCACATGCAACCACAAAAGGTTATGGTATTTTCAAAACACAATTTTCAATCACTTTTTGTTTCAATGATTCATGATTGTTGACAAGCATCCCTAAACAAGAATCCTACATTCTTTTTAGTGAGCTTTGTGAGGGGATTAATTGTCTTAGAGAAATCCTTAAAAAGTTATCTTTCATATTAGGCCTATACGAGAAGACTTTTAATATCCCTTATAGTTTTTGGAATTGTTCAATCAAGTATTGTCTTCTCTTTATCTTGGTCTATATGAATTCCCTCTTTAGATATGAATCTTCTTTGATGCACAAATTTATCCTTACAAAAGAAACACTTACTCTTTTTTCCATAAAGTTTGTGCTCTCTAAGAGTTTGCAAAGTCTTCTTGAGATGTACATCATGCTTAAAATCCTCTTTAGAGTATAAAATGTTGATGTGTACAACACCACAAGAAATGAATTAATGTGACACTAGAACACCTCTATGGTTACCATTAACTCATTGCTACTCCAAACTTTGAGAAATGATGGCCAAAACCAAGAACTTTGCTTCTTCAGATTTTTTTAAGTCACTGAAATGACATTCCTTCAGTATTTTGCTAATTTCTCTTAGCTCAAATATTATTTCTCCAAGAGCTTTCCAACAAGCTATCATATGCATGAAACTGATCTCTAGAACCCAAGTTATGGCCTTCACAAGATCACCCTGTATGACTTCCAAAAGTGGAAATTTTTCCTGTTTTAGTAATCCTGGGTGTCTAAAAATAAAAATTCGATGCCTAGCATCGACTTGCAACCAAAAGTCGATGCCACACATCGACTTTGAGCTTTTTCAGCCACTTTTTCAGCACCAAAAATAGCCTCTTGAACACACACATGAAGAAGACCACTTGTATGTGGGAAGTCGATGTCGGGCATCGACTTTATGCTGAAACTCAATGCCAGGCATCGAGTTGCTCCACAAACCTCATGATTTTAAGAAGTTTCATCAGTAGATAAAAGTCAGATATGAAGATAAGGACTTATCAGCTAGGATTCGATGCCAGGCATCTACTTCCCGCATAAAACTCAACCTTTAAACATACATTTGATGCCCGGCATCGACGTGCTTGAAAAACTTGAATTCTTCAAAACATTACACAGAAGACAAACACTGGAGATGGAAGAAGAAGACTTATACACAGAACTTTAACTTGTTCTTATCATAGCTATGAAAACTCAAAAGCTTAGAAGTGCTTTCTCAGTCAAAGAAGCCCGACTATACTCAGTCGTACAAAATGAACTCCTTCTCACATTCTATCACTCTCTTCCACTTCTTCTCTCTCTTCGCGTCAGTTAATACAAACTAACTTATATAGATTTTCTCATTCGCGTGACTTTTAAAAAACTTCTAGAACTAAAGTGAACTAACTTTACAAGTATAATACACTTGTGAATTTGTCCCTTCACATAGGCATGTGGTTTTCTTCTAAAACTTTGACCTTCAAATATATGTCCAATTAGTAAGTGTTTCTCCAACAGCTCCCCCTCAATCACTAATTGACATTCCCTCTTTCTTCATATCATCTTCTTTTGTTTTACTCTTGCCATGCTTTTGAATCTGCTGGTCTTCACACCATCCAAGCTCTTTGTAATTATGTCTGCTATCTAATCTTTAGTAGAAATGTACTCCACTTCAATCTCCTTCTCCATTACCTTTTCTCTAAGAAAATGATAATGTATCTCTATGTGCTTTGTTCTTGCATGAAATACTGGATTTGTTGCAAGATAAAGTGAACTCATATTATCTCCATGTAGTGTAGGTGTACCTTCATCAATTCCTAAGCTCTTGAACAATGTCTGCATCCATATGACCTCCTTAGCTGCTTCCACAAGTCCTTTGTACTCTGCTTCAGTTGATGATAATGCTACTGTATGTTGTTTGTTTGAACACCAACTTACAAGCTTATCACCAATGTATATCATGTAACCATGAGTTGATCTCATGTCATCTTGATTACCGGCCCAGTTTGAGTCACTGTAGGCTCTCAACTTCAAATCTGATGTAAAAGGATAATATAATCCTTCCTTTATAGTTCCTTTGATATATCTGAGAACTCTTTGACCTGCAATCCAATGTGGATCCTTTGGACAATGCATGAATTGTGACAAAACTCCCACTGCATAACTAAGATCAGGTCTTGTTAGTGTAGCATAAATCAAACTACCCACAAGAGATTGATACTTCCTCATATCTTTGTATTGTGCACCATCATATTTACTGAGTTTGTGATTAACTTCAAGTGGAGTTGAAGCTTCTCTGCAATTTTCCATATCAAACTTCTTCAATAGATTCAGAAGATACCTTTCTTGTGATACATATATGCCATGATGTGTATAAGTGACTTCCATTCCAAGAAAGTATGACAACTTTCCTAGATCACTGATCTTGAATTCTTTTTCAAGTAATCTCTTTACCTCCTTGATTCCTTCATCTGAAGTACCTGTGATTATAATGTCATCTACATAAATACAAATGTAGATTGTACCTTCCTCTGTTCTTTTGATGAGTAGACTTGGATCTGCTTTTGAAATTTGATATCCAAGATCATTGAGATACTTCACTAGTCTATAGTTCCATGCTCTTGGAGCTCGCTTCAATCCATACAATGTTCTTCTCAACCTGCAAACAAAATTTGGATACTTGGAATCTATAAACCCTTGAGGTTGTTCCATGTATACCTCATCTGATATGTATCCATTCAAGAATGCATTCTTTATATCCAATTGACTTAGGGTCCATCCTTTTGAAGCTGCAATAGCAATGATTCTCTTTATGGTTGACATCTTAGCTACAGGACTGAATGTCTCATCATAATCTATGCCATAGGTTTGGCAATAGCCCTTTCACCACCAGTCTAGCTTTATATCTAGCTATACTTCCATCTGCAAGCTTCTTCACTGTATAAACCCATTTATTTCCAATTACTTTCTTACCATTTGGTTTAGGAACAAGTTCCCATGTCTTGTTCTCCTCCAGTGCATTGAATTCTTCCTTCATTGCTTCTTCCCATTGCTTCTTACCTTTTGCTTCATCATAGTTCTGAGCTTCTTCATCATCTTTGACCATATATGCATAGTTCTTCTGAGTTATGTAAGAAGTATCATAAGAATACCTTTCTGGTTGTCTTCTAGTCCTGCTTGACCTTCTTGGTTTACATTCTTCATAAGTGTCTGGATACACTTCTTCATCAAATATAGGAGCTTCTTCATTCCTTCTTGTTAATCCACTTCTGGATGTACTTGTTTGCATATAGTCTTCATCTCTATTCACCTGCACAATTGATTTTCCTTTCTCACATCTTCTTACCTCTTCTTCAAATTCTTCAGTTGTATGACTTTCATCTGCATACCAACTTTTCTGTTCATCAAATGTAACATCTCTAGAAACAATAAATTGTTTGGTTAGAGGATTCCACAATCTGTAACCCATCTGCTTTTCATCATAACCAATGAACACATATTTTTCTGCCTTTGGTTCAAGTTTATGCGTAAGTTGTGATGGTACATAAGCATATGCAATTGATCCAAACACTCTACAATGATCTAGTGTTGGTTTCTTACCCCACCAAGCTTCATATGGAGTCATTCCATTTAGAGCTGCACATGGTAATCTATTCACAAGATATGTAGCTGTATTTACAGCCTCAGCCCAAAGATAATTTGGACAATTCTTCTCCTTCAGCATAGCTCTAGCAAACTCAACCAAAGTCCTGTTTCTTCTTTCTGCTACACCATTTTGTTGTGGAAGAAGTATTCTCCCCCTCCATCAGACCTCAGTCTTTTAAGCTTTTGACCTGTGACTCCCTCTCCATATGCATGAAAATGCTTGAAGGCTCCAAAGACTTCTGATCTTTCCTTCAAAACATATAAAGTTATCCATCTTGTGGCATCATCAATGAAAAGAACATAATACCTTGAGCCACTGATAGATCCTTCTTTTGTTGGTCCCCATACATCTGTATGAATGAGCTCTAGTAATCCATCATGTTTGAATCCTTTCTTCTGAAATGGTAACCTGTGTGCTTTACCCATTTGACATGCTTCACATTTATAAACCATATGTTGACTTTGCACATTTGGTAATCCTAGTACAGACTGATTTGCAACCATAGCTATAATTCCTCTTTCATTGAAATGACCTAATCTCTTATGCCAGAGATCAAGTTCTGTAATCACTCCTTCACCCTGTGTGAGCAAAGTTTGACCAATGTTCCCTTGTACTCTTAAAGTAAAGAGTCTACCTTCTTTCTTACCAGAGACAATCTGATTATATCCATTCTCTGGATCTTCAACAAATACTCCTTCATTTGTAAACCTGACTTGAAAACCTTTTTCAACTATCTCTCCCACACTAATCAAGTTTTTAGGTATTGTAGGAACATACAAAACATTGGTTAGCAAATCTGCTCCACTCTTGCATTTCACTTTTCCAATTGAATGTACACTATGTCTTGTATTATCACCTGTTTGAACTATATGACTAGAAATGCCCTTTTCCAATTTTGACATTAATTCTATGTTTCCTGACAAATGATTAGAACATCCAGAGTCAATGTAAAATACCTTTATATCTTCTCTATCTGATGTGCTGATTGAATTCATCATCAATGATGTATGACTTTCATTCTGTGTATCATTCACATAATTGTAGTAGGTGGTGTTGTAGGATTGATTCTGACCCCAGCTTTTTCCTCCACCTCTACCATAGCCTCCTCTTGGATTTTGTCTACCTCTTTGAAAATTAATTTGATATCTTCGCCCTCGACCTCTGCTATTGTTGTTTTGATTCTGGTTTGATCCTTGTTGGTTGGGCCAACAGTCATGAGCCAAATGATTACTCAATCCATAGATCCAGCAAGCCTTCTTGTTGTTATTCTGATTACCTCTACCTCCTCCAAAACCTCTTGGTCTTCCTCTGCTAGTGCCTTTACCTCTTGCATAATAAACTTGAGAAGTTGACTCTTCTTCATCCTTTGCTTTACCTTTATCTCCTTTCTTCTTATTCTTCATGTGCATTGCAGAAATTTGTCCTTTATCTCCATCTCCCTTCAAGTCATGCTCATATGTGAGCATCAAACCAAGCAACTGGTTCAAATCGGGAACATAATGATTTAATGAGAGTTCTATTAAGGTTTCCACCTTTCATCCCCTCTCAAACCTGCAAGTAGTTGAGCAATCAATCTGTGATCTTCAACATCTTCAAGACTATCTGCTAGATCCTTCATCTTAGTGACATAATCACTAATACTTTGACTTGGCTTCTTCTTGAATGTTGTAAACTTTGACCATGGACTTGCTTTCCTGGCTTTGGTAGTACTTTGGAAATGATACTCCAATGCATTCCATATATCTTCAGATGATTCCAATCCTCTGATGTGTGGTAGCAAATGATCAGAGATTGTATTGTAGATGTAGGCTTTTGCACTTGCATCCTTCTTCTGCCAATGCTTTAAAGCATCAAGTTCTTCTTTCTTTGGTCGGCTTTCATCTTCAAATACTAGCTTCTCTTCTTCACCTGTTACATATACCATGAGATGAGATCCTTACTCATAAGTAAGGCTTCCATTCTCATTACCGATGCGGGGTAATTATCTCTGTCCAGTTTGTCAATGGAGATATGTTCTTCCATACTCCTTTCCTTCTACTGCAACCTGTGAGCTTAAAGGATAAAGGATAATACCTTTTAGAGTTCTTTGTGTATGCGGATACTTCAAAAGTAATCTTTCTATGCCTTGTGTCTTCAAATGCTTCACCTTTGAAACTTTAATGGAAAACTTTCCAAAACTTTTCGTCCCTTTGCTGCCTTCTGCTCTTCAGGACCTTTCTGCTTTGATACCACTTGTTGATGTGTAAAACACCACAAGAAATGAATTAATGTGACACTAGAACACCTCTATGGTCACCATTAACTCATTTCCACTCCAAACTTTGAGAAATGATAGCCGAAACCAAGAACTTTGCTTCTTCAGATTTTTTTTAGTCACTGAAATGACATACCTTCAGTATTTTGCTAATTTCTCTTAGCTCAAATATTATTTCTCCAAGATCTTTTATAGGCTGAAACTAGACGAGTAGAGATTTCCAACAAGCTATTTCGATGCAAGGCATCGACTTTGAGCTTTTTCAGCCACTTTTTCAGTATTAGAAATAGCCTCTTGAACACACACATGAAGAAGACCACTTGTATGTGGGAAGTCGATGCCGGGCATCGACTTTATGCTGAAACTCGATGCCAGGCATCGAGTTGCTCCACAAAGCTCATGATTTTAAGAAGTTTCATCAGTAGATAAAAGTCACATATGAAGATAAGGACTTATCAGCTAGGATTCGATGCCACGCATCTACTTCCTGCATAAAACTCAACCTTTCAACATACATTTGATGCCCGGCATCGACTTGCTTGAAAAACTTCAATTCTTCAAAACATTACACAGAAGACAAACACTGGAGATGGAAGAAGAAGACTTATACACAGAACTTTAACTAGTTCTTATCATAGCTATGAAAACTCAGAAGCTTACAAGTGCTTTCTCACTCAGAGAAGCCCAACTATACTCAGTCGTATAAAATGAACTCCTTCTCACATTCTATCACTCTCTTCTACTTCTTCTCTCTCTTCGCATCAGTTAAAAAATACTAACTTATATAGATTTTCTCATTCACGTGACTTTTAAAAAACTTTTAGAACTAAAGTGAACTAACTTTACAAGTATAATACACTTGTGAATTTGTCCCTTCACATAATCTTCTAAAACTTTGACCTTCAAATATATGGCCAATTAGTGAGTGTTTCTCCAACATTAAAATATATTATCAAGAAATACTAAGATGACCTCATCTTGGTAGTCATGAAAAATATTCTTCATCAAGCACATTAATGTGGCAAGAGCATTCATTAATCCAAAAGGTAAAACTGTAAACTGGTAGCAATCATATCATGTTTGAATAGTTGTCTTGGGTATATCTTTTGTTTTGATCCTAATTTGTTGATATCTAGACCTTAACTCAATCTTAGTGAATATAGTCACTCCACTTTTGACCTAATAAGTCATCCATGTGAGGGAGTGGGCACTTATTTTTTATTTTTCTTTTATTCAAGCCCCTATAGTCAATGCATAATCTATGAGAAGCATCTTTCTTCTCATGAAATAACACAAGTGTTGCCGAAGGTGAAACACTCGATCTTATCAAGACTTTCTTTAAAAGATCATCTAATTGAATCGTAAGCTTGTTTAATTTATCTATGTTAAATTTATAGGGTGCTCTAGAATATGGTTCACTCCCTTGATACAAGTCAATGGCATGGTCAATCTCTCTAGGTGGAGGTATACTAGGTAGCTCTTCTCAAAATACATGTGTATATTCTTTCAATACATTTTCAACATAAGTGGGACAATTTTCATCATTATCTTCCTCATAGAGATTTGTCACATACAAAACAAATGTTTTACACCCATCATGCATACCTTTAATTATCTACAAAGGAGAAATGAAAGTAGGTTTAGGATTATGCGCATCACCTAGAATGTGGATAGATTCATTTTCAAACCTTAAAGTGATTGTTGTTTGCTTGCATGCAGTTGTTGAACAAGTCTAAACAAACCACACCATGCCTATGAATGCATCACTCTGTTTCATCTCAATCACATGAAAAATTTGAAAGACACCCCTATCATAAAAAGTTAAGTAGTTTTAGTTTATACTTTTGTAGAGTGTAGTGGTCGATTGGCCATCTCCACATGTCTTATTATTTGTATATTTAGGGGTATCCCTAGATTTTGTATCAATTTGAAAGGTAGAAACAATGTGTACTACCCAAATGGATAAGAAACCCGATTGAGGTGTAGAAATCATACCCAAAATTGTAATTATAGAAGTCTTTGGGAAAGAAATAGCCACCATGCAACCTAGAGTAGAGTTAGGGTACATACCTCCATCATCTAGTTTCTCAATCATTGTACCTTCCTTGATGATGTTTATCACACTCAATTGTGGAGGTTGAAAGATTTCCTTGTTTGTGCACTCTTATGTTTGATGCCCTTGCTCCATGCAACAAAAACATACACAAGTCTTTTTGGATACTCAATAAAATCAGGGTCTTGCTGCCAATGGATGGGTTGACCCATCCTTTGATTTTCCACTTGAGTAGGATTCTCACCTTGATTATTAGAAAATCTAGTCTTCTTTGCACTGTTGATGCTTGTTGTGGTAGGTCTCTATGGCTTATGTGCCATCACAATGAATCTATTTCTATTGGCCTTTTGAAAATTAAACTTTTACTTCTTCTTAAAATTCTCATCCATCGCAACAACATCCAAAAAATCAACACATCTAGATCCCTTCTCTTGATAGCAAAGCTCCTCATGAAACCCTTCAATAAACTTGATTTTCAGAGCATCACCACTAACCTTCAATGCATATTTGTGAAGATGTAGGAGCTTCTCTTTGTACTCATCATCACACAAGCTATGCTTGTGACTTCCATGTTGTGAAAATTTGCAGAACTCTATCTGCTTCTCCATGTGATACTATTGAGAACAATTTTAGAACTCCATTCGCTTCTCCATAGAACCGGACCAGAACACATCCCAGTCTACATATATGACTTCCATCATAGCTTTGCGATGCCACACATGTGCGTAATGCCAACTTTGGTCTTGAAGTCCTCACTAAATTATCAAAGTTCAAAGAAATCCTCAAGATCTTCAATCCATCCCTCTAGATCTTCACTATTCTTCTTCTCAACATAAAAATCATTCAAATTTTTCCTTCTTGAAGGCTTGGTTATGGGAGAGCTGACCTAGTTTCATATCTTCATATTTGTGTTTTTGTTTTCCTATGGGCATACTAGATGTTCCTACACCTTAACCCACTTCATCATTCAGTTCCACGAATAAATTTTTTGCACTTTTTGGTGGCTTTCTAGCTCGTTCTTTGCATAATTCTCCAAGAAGCTTTGGAATAAGATCCTCTGGTTGAGGGACATTTTGTGTCAAACATTCCATTGTTCTCGACAATCTATTCTACTCTCATACCAATTGTGGCATATCCTAAATCAGAATCTATCCTCAATGACAAGCTTTCGATCACTCAAGAATAGTGGAAGAGAGAAAAACAAACTTTCACAAGATAAAGGAAAATTACGCACAGAAGAGTAGAGAAGGTATGAGTCACAAGAAGAGAAATTATGATATTACAAATGTGAATCAATCGATACAATAGCTTTGGAAAATAGCTTTTTGATGAAGTTACTACCTCCATAACACCCTTGAGCTATCATAGTCTCATTCACACTGGCACTCTTAATCACACTATCACTCTCAATCATAGGGTAATTCTCTAATTTGTGGAGATCTATTTCTTTTATGCACAAGTCTTCTTATAAAAGAGTTTATCACCACCCAAAAAAGTGTGTGATCCACCAAATTTAGAAAAGACTGATTCCCCACAAAACTTCTGCAAAATTATGTGCCTGTAGTAGTTCTCTCTTTAGCGGTACCTGCCAAAAGTAGAAGAAAAGCTATGAAAAGATATATCCAAAGACATCCGCAACTATGCATGTCCACACATATTTATCCAAACCACAGATTTGAATAGAAATAAAGAAGTCATCTTTTTTTTAAGTACCTAATAGAAATAGGACTTTTCCAAGCCTTGTAACTAAAAAAATAGTGAGGAATTAGCATAAACTTGTGAGAGGTAATTTTTTTCAATATTTCAATCTACACATTAGTGCTAGAGATGGCTTAGGTTGATATCCACCTTCAAGTATCACTTTTGAGCCCTCCAAGTTTAGAAATTCTAGAAAGAAAATAAAATCAAGGCACTTCCTTATAATGAAATTCAAGTAGTCTTCTCTTCAAACCATAGAATTTCTTTTTTCTTTTCTTGACTTCTTTTTCGTGTTGCTTAAAGTTTTGAAGTTATTCATCGATCTTCTCAAGCATTTCTTTAGATACTTCCACTTTATTTTAAAAACTAGAAATTGAAGGTGGTGTTAAACAATTATAACGATGCATAGCTTCAAACAAATTCATTTTTATAGATGCATGCCATGCACTATTGTATGCAAACTCAAGTAAGGGAAAATGATCCCTCCAATATCGTCAAGTACTCGATTAATCCTCTTCATTTCCCCGTTTTTTTGTCGATGGAAAATTGTACTCATAAAAAGTTTAATTTAAATTAATTCAAATGTTTCTCTCTAAAAGTTTGATGTGAACCTTGAGTCTATTAAAAACTACGCTTTTAGGCATTCCATGCAGTTGGAAATTTTCTTTAAGAAATAGTCTTACAACATTTAAGGCACTATCGATCTTTTTCATAAGGAAGAAATTTGCCATCTTTGTAAGTCGATCAACTACCACAAATATGGTATCATGTTTAGTTCTTTTCACAGGCACTTTCATGATAAAGTCCACAGAGATTGAATCCCACTTATGTTTTGAAACATCCAAAGTTTGAAGCATTTCAATCATTCTCTTAAACTTAGACTTCACATGTTAGCACTTTAAACATTCACTAAAATATTTTTTAATACCTTGCTTCATACATGGCCAAAAGTAAGTATACTTTTTTTTAACATAGGTCCTTGAATAGCTTGGGTGTGCACAAAAAAGGCATGTCATGATAATCATGACATATTTGAAATTTCAACGGAGACTTAGAAGATCTGCATAGTCGATTATAACAATATAGAGACCCATGCTGCAAAAAAAATGTTTCTTGATACATCAATCCGCTATTTGGATGCAAAAAATTCAAGATATGTTCATAAGAAGAGTCATGTTTCAGTTCTTCTTGAATTTGATTTAGGAAAACAAAATTTATTATAGAAAGGAGATTACATAAAGGTTTCCAACTCTGCATCAAAGACCTTATTTTCCTTACCAACCAAATACTTTATGTCAAGTTCATACTCCCTTAATGATTCAATCCAATGGTTTTATCTATTGTTAAGCAATGGTTTTGCAAAAACGTATTTTAGACACTAATGATGTGTGTTGAATCCAAAATTAACCTCTATTAGTAAATATCTCCAATCTTTAAGTGCATGTACAACAACAACCATTTCAAGATGATAAGTGGGATTATTAATTTCATTCTTTCTTATCGTGGAGTCATATGTAATCACCCTACCATTCTGTGTAAGAACATATCCTATTTGAGTATCACTTGCATCACATGCAACCACAAAAGGTTTTTCAATTTCTATTATTTTCAAAAATCAATTTTCAATCACTTTGGTTCAAATGATTTTTGATAAGATTAACTCCACAGAAATCCTCCATTATTTTTAGTGAACTTTGTGTGGGGATTAACTATCTTAGAGAGATCCTCAATATGTGCTTTTTCAATTGAAACAATCTTATAAAACTTCTAACATCATTGATAGTTTTAGGAACTACCCAATCAAGTATTGCCTTCACTTTATCCTGGTCTACATGAATTACCTCTTTAAATATGAATCTTCCTAGATACACAAGTTTATCGTTAGCAAAGAAACACTTACTCTTTTTTTCATACAATTTGTGTTCTCTAAGAATTTGCAAAGACTTCATGAGATGTACATCATGCTCACAATCATCTTTAGAGTTCACAAATATATCATCAAGAAATACTAAGATGAACTCCTCTAGGTCATCATGAAAAATATTATTCATCAAGCACATGAATGCAACATGAGTGTTCATTAATTTAAATGGTAAAACTATAAGCTGATAGTGATAATATCATGTTCAAAAAGCTATCTTGGGTGATATCCAGACCATGAGTCAATCTAAGCAAATACAATCACTCCACTTAATTGACCTAATAAGTAATCTATGGGAGGGAGTGGATACTTATTTTTAATTGTTATTTTATTCAACCCCCTATATTGAATGCATAATCCATAAGAGCCATCTTTCTTCTTATAAAATAGAACAGGTGCTCCCTAAGGTAAAAAAATCGATCTTATCAAGCCTTTCTACAAAAGATCATCTAATTGAATCTTAAGCTCATTTTATCCATCTATGTTAAATCTATAGGGTACTCTAGAACATGGTTTACTCCCTTGATACAAGTCAATGGCGTGGTCAATCTACCTAGGTGGAGGTATACCAGGTAGGTCTTCTTGAAATACATGTTATTAAAAGAATTTTAAACATAATTTGGAACATTTCCATCATTATCTTCGCCATATAGATTGTTCACATGCACTAGAAATGTTCTACACCCATCACACATATCTCTAATTATCTTTATAGAATAAATGAGAATAGGTTTAAGATTATGCACATCACCTAGAATGTGGATATATTCACCATCTAGCCTTAACGTGATTGTTCTTTGTTTGCAATCAATTGTTGCACAATTCCAGACTAGCTAGTCCATGGCTATGATTGCATCACTCTGTTTCATCTGAGTCACATGAGAACTTCCAAAAAAATAAGAAAAATAGGTATTAGAAAAAGTACACATAAGGTTTTCAATGTATCCTCTCATATAGTGTAGTCATGCATAGGGCATCTCCATAGGTCTTATAATTTGCATATTTAGGGATATCCAAAAATTGTGTACTAGTTTGAAAGATAGAAAACAATGTGTACTACCCAAATCAATAGGAAACCTAATATAATCTATAGAAATCATACCCAAAATTGTAATTCCAAAAGCCTTTGGAAAAGAACTAGCCACCATGCAACATAAAGTAGAGTTAGGGCACTTACTTTCGTCATCTAGTTTTGCGATTTGTTGTACCTTCCTCGATGATGTTTGTGGCCTTTGATTGTGCACGCCGAACGATTTCCTTTTTCGGGCTTTCATTTTTTTCATGCCCTTGCTCCCCGCAATGAAAACATAGACCAAGTTATTTTGACCATGCAATCAAATCAAAGATCTTGCTGTGAATGGATGGGTTGATGCCTCCTTTGATTTTCCACCTGAGTAGGATTTTTACCTTGATAATTAGAAAATGAAGTCTTCTTTGAGTTGCTCATGTTTGTTGTGGTAGGTCTCTATGGCTTAGGTCCTATTGCAATGAGTCTAGTTCTATCCACCTCTTGCAAATTGAACTTCTCCATCTTCTCTGAATTCTCAGCCACCACAAAAACATTTAAAAAATAAACACTTCTAAATTCCTTCACTTGATAATAAATCTCCTCACAAAGACCTTCAATAAACGTACTCTTTAGAGCATCACCAGTAACCTCCAATGTATATTTGTGAAGATATAGGATCTTCTCCTTTTACTCATCAACACACAAGCTATGCTTATCACTTTTGTGTTTCCAAAAATTGTAGAAGTCCACCTTCTTCATATGATAATGTGGAGAACAATAGCATTTTTCTCCTTGCTCTGTAAATTCCTTTCATAGAACTAGACCATAATGCATCCATGTGTACATATAGGACTTGTAGTATAGCTTTGTGATGCCACATAGGTGCAAGATCCCAAATTTTACCCTAGACTCGCACCTAAATTATTAGAGATCAAAGATATCGACAAGCTCTTTAATCCATGCCTCTAGTTCTTCACGAGTCTTCTTCTCACTATCAAAATCATTCAATTTTGCCTTCTTAAAAACTTGGTTAAGGTAAAAACTGCCTTGCTCCATGCCTTCTTAATTGCATTTTTGCCTTCCTCTAGACACACTAGATATTCCTACAACTTTATCCACTTCATCACTCAAATCCACGAACAAACTTTTTGTGCCTTTTGGTTCCCTTCTACCTTGCTCTTTGCATAATTCTCCAAGAAGACTATGAATAAGCTTTTCTTCTTACCTGACCTTTTGCATCAAACCTTCCATTGTTCTCAAGGATCCATTCTACTCTCATAGCACTTCTAGCATTTCAGCAATCACAGGCTTCAAATCACTCAAGAATAGTGGAAGACAAAAAACAGAGCTTGCACAAGATAAGGGAAAATTTGGCATAGAAGAGTAAATAAGATATGACTCAGAGAAAGAAAATATTTGATATTATAGATGTGAATCAATCAATACAAGAGCTTTGGAAAATATCTTCTTGACATAGCCTCTAGCTCCTGACCACTTGGAGCTATCACAATCTCATTCACACTCACACTCTCAATCACACTATCATCATCATTCTCACTATGAATCACAAGGTAGTTCTTCAATTTTTGGCTATCTTTTTCTTTGATGTGTAGGTCTTCATATTATAGAGCTGACCACCATCGAAATAAGTGTGCAATATACCAAATTTAAAAAGCTGATTGTCTACGAAACTTTCACAAAAGCATGCACTTGTAATAGTGTTTTCTTTAGCGGTACCTACCAAAAGAAGAAAAGCAATAAAAAGATATATCCAAAGAAATCCATAAATATGCATGTCCATAGGTATGCATCAAAATCATGGATTTGAATTGAAATAGAGAAGGCCTAGCCCTCTTTTTTTTAGGTAACTAAAAAAACAGATATCTTCCAAGTCTTGTAACTCAAAATTTGCGAGGAATCACCTTAATCTTGTGAGACCCTTTTTGTTCAATTTTCAATTTGCACAATAGTGTTTGAGATGACCTAGGTCCAAGTCCACCTCCAAGTATCTATTTTGAGCCTTGCAAGTTTAGAAGTTCTAGATAGAGAATAAAATCATGGCACATACCTAAAACGACCTAGTCCCTCATTCTAAACATTATCCTCACAATGTAATTCAGAAAGTTCAAAATGAATTATTTCACTATCAGAAGACTTATTACAATTCTTACCCCCTTTTAAGAACTCTATGTTCTGAGTCAGAAAGAAGGATCATATGCCAAAAGATCATCTAAGTTCAGCCAAATTTAATCATCAACTAGATATGTGTGCCATTTCTCCAAAACCTCCAATTTAGATCTATTTCTAAGTAATCTTTCCCTCCTAATTAATAATTTCTTAGGCTGAAGCTCAAAAGAGCGATCATATATCAATTTATAGTTGAGTTGAAAAACATGGGCAACATTAGGTACATATCTTTTGATTAAGCTAGCATGAAATACAAGATGCGCATTTAAATGTTTAGGTAATTCCACCAAATAAGTAAGGGATCCAATCTTTTGCAAAACTTTAAAAGGACCTATATATCAAGAAGAATATATATGATCCTTCCCTAGCAAAAAGTAAGATTGATGAGCATTGAATTTAATTCTTAATTTCTTCATTCATCTTCTTAATCATTATTTAGATAATTCTACTTTATTTGGAAAAGTAGAAAATGAAGGTGTTTTTAAACAATTAGAACCATACATAGCCTCAAACAAAGCCATTTTTATAGATGCATGCCATGCACTATTGTATGGAGACTCGATTAAGGAAAAATACTCACTCCAATTATCATGCTTTTCATTCACACGCATACACAACATATCTTTAAGTACTCAATTAACCCTCTATTTGTGGGTGGAAAGCTATAATAATATGAATGTAGTTCTATTCAATTCAAACGTTCCTCTCCAAACATTTGATGTGAATGTATAGTCTCTATAAGAATTTATGGGTTTAGGCATTCCAAGCAATAAAAAAAATTCTTTTACAAATAGTCTTGCAACATTCAAGGAAGTATCAATCCTTTTTGTAGCGAGGAAATGTGCCATCTTGGTAATTCAATCACTTACCACAGATATGGTGTCATGTTTATTTCTAGTCATATGCAGTTTAGTGATAAAGTCCATAGAGATAGACTCCCACTTCTAATTTGGAATATCGAAAGGCATACAATTCCATGCATTCTCTGAAACTAAAATTTCACTTGCTGGCACCCTAAACATTCACTAACATATTTTCTTACATCCCACTTCATACAAGGCTTAAGAATACTTTATTTTAACATAGGCCTTTGAATAACCTTGATGTGTAGAAAAAGGTACATCATGAAAATAATGTAATATTTGAGCTTTCAATGGAGACTTAGAAGATATGCATAATTGATTGCAACAATACAAAGACTGAATCTACAAATAATTTTTTTCTTGATATATCAATCCCCTATTTTGATGCAAAAATTAAAGAAAGGTGCATACAAGGAGTGAGGTGTTATTTCTAATTCTTGAACTTGAATTAGGAGATCCACATTTATTACAAAAGGAGATTATATAAAGGGTTTTGACCCTACATCAGTGACCTTATTTTCCTGGCTAACCAAATACTTAATGTCAAAACCATACGCGATTAATAATTCAATCCAACGCTTTTGTCTATTGCTAAGAAGTGGTTGTGTGAAAATGTATTTTGGACTTTGATGATGTTTTTCCCTACCATCCTCTAGAAGAAAACATCATATCTCACTACCACTTCCATCACATTCAACCACAAAAAGTTTTCCTAGTGCTTATATTTTCAAAACACACTTTCAATCACTTTTTGTCTCAATGATTCAAAGGATTTTTGACAAGCATCACTCCACACAAATATTGCATTCAATGATTCATATGATTTTTGACAAGCATCACTCGGAATCTCAATCACACTCTCAATCTCACTCTCACTCTCAATCACAAGGTAATTCTCTAGTTTTTGGCTATCTTTCTCTTTGATATGCAAGTTTTCTGATAATAGAGTTGATCGCCGCCCAAGGAAGTGTGCAATCCACCAAATTTAATAAAGGCTCATTCTCCACAAAATTGTCACGAAAAGCATGCACTTGTAGTAGTGGTTCTTTTAGTGGTATTTGTCAAAATTAGAAGACAATAAATGAAAATATACATCCAAAGACATCCATAACTGTGCATGTCCAAACATATGCATCAAATTCATAGATTTAGATAGAAATAGAAAGACCTCTTTTTTTTAAGTAGCTAAAAAATTGCACCTTTTGAGGTCCTATAGCTCAAAAAGATTGATGAATTAGCTAAAGCTTGTGAGACACACTTTTATTCTTTTTTTGTTTGATCTACACAATAGTGTTAGAGATGACCTAGGTCCAAAACCTGCCTCCAAGTATCACTTTTGAGCCCCACAAGTTTTGAAATTTGATGAGAGAATCAAAATTTTGTTGGGAAAGATGTATGGAAACTCCAAGAAATGAGTACGTACTACCAGATCCTGCTTTGTACTAGCCCCTTGTAGCTTCATAGATGATTTGTGGGTTCTTTAGCTTTCCAATGACAATAAATAAGTGCCTATGTACTTTGGAAATGATGTGAGAAATGATTGAACCAAAACAGACAACTTTCCAAGTTGAAGGATTAATGAAAACCTTCTATTTTTATTCACACACCTACTGGTTGTTATGCTCACTGCTTCCAGTACAGTAGGAATTAGAAAAAAAACCTTTTAGAGCTATCGACTTAGCTTAGTAAGATAATTTGCTACAAGATGTAATGAGCTTGTATTATCTCCAAAAATCATTGGAGAGGTAGTATACAACCCTAAATCTATGTATAAAAATCTGAGCCATATGGCTTCTTGAGTGGCATTGGCCAATCCTCTATACTCTACCTCTGTAGAAGATAAAGCAAGAGTAGGTTGCTTCTTTGAAGACCATGATATACGTTTATCACCTTCAAAGGATAGGTATTCTGAGGTACTCCTTCTATCATCTTTGCAACCTGCCCAATCTACATCGGAATATATCTTGATGTCTAAGTCTGATGTATAAGGAAAATACAATCCTTCATTTTGAGTGCCCTTAAGGTACTTCAAAATCCTTTTTGGAGCTTCTAAATGAGATGCCCTAGGCTTGTGCATAAATTGACTTAGAACACTTACTCCATAAGAAATATCAATTCTTGTTAAGGTAGCATAGTTCAAGCTTCCCACTATGCTTTGGTAACGTGCAATGTTCTCAAGTACATCACCTTCATGAGCACTTAGTTTTAGGTTTACCTCCATTGGAGTACTTGCAACTTTGGCATCCTGCAAATGAAACTTCTTTAACATATCCTATATATACTTTCTCTGAGTAATATAAATTCTAGAGTTAGTATAGACTAACTCAAGTCCAAGAAAGTATTTTGATCCAAGGTCACTATTTTTGAGCTCCTTTATCATCTGATTCTTGATCTGCTTGATGCCATTAGCATCATTACCTGTGAGTATGATATCATGTTTCCTATCATTGAACTCATGATGGATACATATGATGCATGGAATTTATCCATAGGGGAAGTTAATACTAGAGATTGATCTTCCATGACAACTTGATGCACAATGGAGAGCTTGATGTTAGACATCTGCATCCCATATAAGCAGGTGCAAGCCATCATTAGCATTTATGACTTCGATGCCATGCATGATATTTCTTAAGGAAATCGATGGCAAGCATCAATTATTTATAAGTCTTGACACTTCTAGTCTGAATTATTTATTATATAAATGGGTAAGAAAATTTAAACTATCAGTTTCTTTAACATTTCCTCAAAATTATTCACAATGAAAGGAAAATTGCATTATAACTCTTGTTTTTTTTATTTATTTTAATGTTTGATTCTGCATACTCTAAACTTTTTTCATTACTAAAAATGGATAATATTCAAGAGAGTGTCGCATTCTTATATATGTTTAAATCTAGTTTTGATATTTAACTACTTTTAACAAGAACAGTGGCATGAAGAGGAAGCATACTCTTGAGGAGAATGTGAAAATCTTAGTTATGATTAAAACTTATTTGATATATCCAAATGTTTTTAACAAGAATATTGGCAACAATCATGAAACTAAATAGATTCATGTGTACATATATCTCATGATGTTGATTGTGTGATTGGATTCTTCAATCACCACCAATTTGTCCTTGAGTTCTTCCTTCAAGGTCGTTGAGACTTTAATTTGTTAAGGTTCATATATTGACTTTGTTCGAGTCAACAACAATGCCTGGTGAAGTGGAAATGAGCCTTAGACCCAAATCACACACTTAAGCTTGTACTCTGACTAAATTTCTAACATATTTTTCCTACAGCAAAATTTAAAACTATTAATGTTTCTAGGAAAGGATCCTTTTATTTCAAAAAGATTAAACTGAAAGCTTAATCCATTTCTGTAAGACTAGTTTCAAGGTCCTTTATTTCAAAATTGTTTGCAATTACTGTTCAAATTCTTATGCAAGTAAGCGGGAGCTTAGTGATATGTATCTTTATAATTAATTATTATAATCTAACATAAGGTTTTTGGGTAGTAAGGATAAAGAAAAGGTCTTGTAAGTAACAAAAATTGGAAGAGACAATTTTAAATGGAAAATAGGGAGAGTAGTCCTACTTAAGACAATTAATACAAACGTAAATTCCATGTAGCATGCTTTTGATTTTAAATAGTATAGACAAACTTCTATATGAAGTTTTCATGCATGAGTTGAATCCGGTTGAGAAAACAATCATTATATCGCCTCCTTTTTAAAATGATTAGCAATTATTTATATTTGGAATAACGCTAATTGCTAATCATTTAAACTTGTTATAATATATAAATTTCCTCCTAAGAAATGATCTAAATTTTTCAACGAGTACTAGGGCTTGTAGACTAGATATCTTCTATTACCTAATCTAGGGTTCCTTAATGGAATTGTAGAGTATTCACTCTGGTCTTATCTCTTATTTGTTCATTTTTTCTAAGAAATGATATTAAATATTTTAAGTTTCTTTGATGTCTTACAATCGCAATTAAGATCTCGAAGTAAGCTGAAATATTTAATGTCAGTTTCGTCAATTACGCGAAAGAGTCGTTCAAGGACCATTCCACCTTATAACTTACGTAATACTGATCCATTACCTTTAGACCAATGTATTTTTCCATAGCAGAGATCGAACATGTATGATTTCAATAAGAATGTAGAACCCTATCTCTTGATTTCGTCCTATCCCTCAAGAATTTCTAGAAGTTTTCTAAGAGTTGTTTTCCGATGACATTGTTGTATTCTCGGCAACGTCTCAAGCATGGATTGCTAATAATTTCAAGTTCTTGTCCCCTCATGTAATATTTAATGCTAAGCTAAACCTGGAATCCTTACACTGATCCGTTTCAAAGAGTGTTGCATTAAATCGTATTTTCTGATACTGATGGAGGCCTCTGAAAAACTTCCAGACAGTTGAGACACGTACTTGCTATGCATGTACGCAACTTGGCAGTAAGATCAATGCTACCAAAACACATATCTTGCCGCCCTTCCACTGCGCAGAATTCATGGCGTGCATAGATTCCTCTAATACTAACCATATCATTCAGGGGGGCCATCGAATCTTGTTGAGAATCGCACAGGTATATTGGCAATAACAAAGTGATGTACGGTTTTGTGGAGTATAATGAAGTGGCTACGACAGAACTCGCTTTTCTGTCAGTGAGTTCCTGTCCTTAACTTCTGACGGCATTCGCTCAAACCACTGATAGTGGACACAGATCCGGGAGAATCATTCTTGAAGTCTACCTCCCAGGAAAAGATTGTGTAAGAGATACATCTTTTGTTACAGAGGAGAAGCCATTCAGATCTTTTTTCCGCATCGAAACACATGCATTGAGTTCTCTGTAGTTCTTCTTCTCGGACCCATTATGGTCGTTTGCATCGATGAACTTGGATAGACTGATGTGTCCAGATCTGTTCATCTGTGGATGCCGTAGCTTCACCCAGGACGGTCTTTGGCCGTCATGCATCGCGTCGAGGCATTATGCTTTTGTGGACCGTGCATTCCGCCCTCATCTGGATCACAAGTGAAACGATGGGAGAGTGATGGAAGAGAGGTAACTGACGAGTCGAGCTATCACGTTGTCGCCCAATAGTGAAAAGTTTTCTTATGTGTCTCTACCTTTGAGGTCGACGATGCAGGCACATTACAACGATTGCGTGTGGGTAAGCTTTCCGTTATAAAGCAGGAAACATGATTGAATTAGCAGTGCATTTCTCAACTTTCTACACCAGTTCCCTAAACTTTACCTTACATATACTAGTCTCTGTTCTCTGAGGTATCGACAGGTGGGTTGAAGGTCTGAGTACGTATCTAGCTTCCCATGCCGTATCCTTTGATGATCAAAATGGACGAATGTAACGTTGTGATTCTCAAGGGCTCTAAAAGGATCCAGCATGCTGTAAGGTCTCTAAGAATAACGAAAGTATAAAGCGCTCTCGTACTCCTTGTTGCATTTCATCACCTAGCCGGATTGTGTAATACGTATTCTACCTCCAAAACTTTTGGCATGTGCACGTCTCTCTCTCTCTCTCTCTCTCTCTCTCTCTCTCTCTCTCTCTCTCTCTCTCTCTCTCTCTCTCTCTAACACACACACACACACACATTTGAACGGTTTCCATGCGCTTATGCAGTACTATACTGCAATAGAGGATACAAAAGATTGTCACAAAACGCTGGAGGTGCCTATTTGAAACACAAATTCTCCGATTAATTCAGGAAGATCTTCAACACCAATAAGCCATGCAAATTGCGTTTCGACCCACACCATATACAAATTTTCTCCAGATGCTTGATATCTGCACGTCTCAAGCTTCAGCACCACGAAAAGACAACGCAAAAGGATGTTCAAGGACTGATGTACGAAATAACACTTCCAAATGCAGGTGTATATATCACGCACACACGTCTCCATTATACGTACATACGTGCTGAAAGCAGTTCAATCACTGATAGGCGCGTAGAAGTTCATATACCTGGACTCACACATATGTCTACAAATGTATGCGATAATGCGAGTACATGCTCTCTCTCTCTCTCTCTCTCTCTCTCTCTCTCTCTCTCTCTCTCTCTCTCTCTCTGGCGAGCGTACATTCACGACACACACACATTCACCACACCCACACATACAGACATGATTAGGCTGCGAAGCTTCAGGTCGCGTGAAACTCCCTATTCTATTCCCTACTTGTAAACAGATATTCATTACACAAAAGAAACGATTTGAGTATGAAGCAGACCAATCCACATGTAGTAAGGAGGTGAAGATTGATGGAATCGCAAAAGACATGTATAAAAACTTGAAGAAATTTCAAGGATCTGTCAACAGATAAAGCACGAACTTAATGATAGATGGAAAATGAATTGGAGCTCCAAGCAGTGGAGGTATAGGTTTGAAAGTCTGTGGACGTTTCCACTCAATATCAAACACTTTCTTCTCTAGGGACTCATCCTTTACCATGGATTATGGACTTCCAGTTAGGCTAGAAGAATTAGAAATATTCGAGGATTTGTGTGTTTTCTATGGTACTGATATGATCTCAGTGAACATCCTCTCCAAGTGGTGCAGATTCCTCAACACTCCTCAACTGGGCTACAAAGAAGTATTACTTGTCTTGTGCCATATACTCGAACTTGTTTTATCGCAATTCAGGAAAGCTAAAATTCTCTTGGCTATAAGGAATGCTAGAAACAAGCATGTCTTTGACCAGGACAGACGACATTTTTTTTTCCATGCTTACTTTTGCCCAAGAGGCTTTGAATTTCTGCCATCAAATCTGTCATTTTTACTCCTGATGAGGACGAGGACATGTTTTCTGTAATCAAGGATTACAATCCAAACAAGGGGAGAGAGTATCTCTATACTAAACTGACTGATTCATGATGGTTTCTTCTCTTCCATATGATCTGTACGCTTTCTGTATAGCTGAATGTATTATGTTTGCCACGCCGGCCTAAATGTAAAAGTCAAGTATTAATAAATTTCTTTTTTGTTCTTGCTTTACAAAAAACAGCTTCCTAGCAATGTCTTCTCTTGTATAATTCAATTGGTTGATTTCGCTGAATATGGGAATTCGACAGTGATGAACTACATCTCATGCGCTCATCGAATTAACCATAACTTCGAGTTTCAAACAAAAAATAAACTATTGATTTTACATGTAGTTAGTCAGTTTCAAAGCTTGCTTTTGTAAGCGATATCTTCCTGAAATTAGCGGATCGAAAGCACACTTGAATATGTGGTTCATGAAACACAATTGAATTGTAGTATACTTTTTCCAAGGTCAACTTTGTACCCATTTGTGAAGATAATAGTCCCTCGATTAGGTCTTACTATTTTGCTATTAGAAAGGGCCATTGAAGTGTTCAGTTTCTCATTAACAATGCAAACAATGGACAAGTGCCTTTTGAGTAAGAACTACAAAGGAATAACTCTGAAATTTGCAAGCTGCTATAAAAAACTGTCAAGCCCTTTTCAGTAATATTATGACATAATTTTTTCCTATGTTGACCCTTACTATATAGAAAAATCCTAGGGGAAAGAACAATATGAGAATAAAATGGTGTTTCATTTTTGGAAAGATCAGGCGCAATAAAAAAATCTTGTAGCACCTTGTTGGGAGACATGTTCTTTGATGTAGCATAGTCTCTTGAGTTATTTTTTTGTGTTCAGATATCATCACCTGTGTATGTATAGGTAGAGCTATTTGCCTCTCAGTTCTAATTGATTCTTATAATATCTTAGTAATTTCTTTTTGGATTTTAATGTTTTTAAGAAACATAATATATCCTTTAATAGATTAATCAAGTTTCACTTTAAAATACTTATGGGCTCTAGGTAGCTATTCATGTACTACATATGTTTTACTACATAGTTTGAGATACTCACAAGACTATCTTTTCCAGATTCTAGGCCTTGCTTCTCAACACAAGAGAATCATATTCAAATGCGGAAACAATCATATGGATCATCCTCCAATATATATATTTGTTTTTGAGGAAACACGAAAATTTAATTAGAGATGGTAAGCATGACTGTACACAGGGTAGGATATCCCACTCCCCACGAGAGGCTCAAAACCAAAAGGAATACATAGTCACAGCCTGGGCGTACAAGTCCATATAAATTCTGATACAATTAGTAGGTTCAAAACTCAACTTCTAGGGGGTGAAACATTACAAGATATCAATCATCTCAAATCTAGAGCTAAAAAACAACTTCATCACAGAATCTCTCCATTTAGAAGGAGAGTTACAAGCCAAATGCGTGGAGAGGGAAAAAAAATTGGAAGGGGCTTCATTAATGCAAGTTAGAGATCTTTCTCCCAAAGAAGCAATAGCTCTCAGTAAGGGCATCTTGCTAGCATGTAGCCTTCCATTGTATACTGCATCATTCCTGGACTTCCAAATAGCCCACAAAGTTGGACCCTCCAGAGATTCCAGAGCAGGAAATCAAACCTGCTTCAACTACCAAGGAGAGCATCTTGCCAGCTCAGATTAAAACCTTTCCTCCAATATATTCCAAATGTGTAAAAGATATACTTTTTATCTCTTTGAAAACAATTTTAAGGGACATTCAAATGAGGTGATATATGAAATTTGTAAGGGATCCTTGGGAGGGTACCGCATCCTTCAAACTACATAGCAACTAATAATTTCTATTGTTGCTTATACGTGCGTATCTATCATGTTGTGAAGTGATAATTTCCACCATGTAGAGAATGATCATATGCAATAGTCCTATAATCTTTTCTATGATATGTGCTCTTCGCATGTGTTTTATAATTTGATCCTTACTGCTTTCTTGAACATGCATTTGGGGATGGCCTACTTATTATGAATAGAATAATATTTGGTAGCTAAACGCAACCCTCTAGAAGTAGTTTGAAAATAATTTATCGCTATGAAAAAATGTACCTTGACGTAGATTACACATTCAAAATAGATGTTCCACAAGCAATTTGGCTAACATTAGAGTCTTAATTTGGGTGCAACTAGGACCAGTGCACGATATTTCAGACATCATGTTCAAAGCAAATGAATTGGAATTATGATTTTTTTTTTGTTTCTAGTTAGCATTGCGAGATCTTCATAGAAGGACACATACACTATTGCTTTCAATTTTTCTGAATTGGTTCTCTTACCCTTCATAAATGTTCATTTCCATATGTATGTATGTTGGGCCAAAACAACTATGAATTTAAAAGTATAGTTTAATATAATTTGTTCTACACTTGGATAGTCATGGAACTTTTGTAGCACCTTTATTGTTAAGTCTTTATGAAAATTAAAATAGAGATTTCTTTATGGATCAAGTATCTATCATTTTTTATTGATGAGGATTAGAAAGGGTTCATAAAGGGTAGATCCATCTTTGAGGCCATTGTAAATGTATGGGAAGACATTGATTTTTCTAAGGAATCTCCTCAAAAGATTTTCATCCTTAAATTACACTTCAAAAAAGGCTTATGATAGTCTCTAGTGGGACATCATTCTTCAACCTCTAAAATATCCTAGTTGTGGATAAAATTTTATCAATATGGTCTCGAATCTTCTAGGGAACACCAAAATTAGCCAGCTATCTCAATGGATAAGATTAAGACGCTCCATCAAAGAAGATTGCCATCGGGTCTACTTCTCCTTGGATTTTCGATAGATCGCCTTAGTTTCTTCGTAAACCATCATGTCCATACTAGCCATATGCATGGAATTTTTCTTTCTCATAGCCAGGATAGGATGATCATCAAACTCGTCTTCAATGATACAGAAGTTTCATTCAATAGCAATCTAGGAAGTATCTCCACATTATGATCTCATTTACTTGCTATATTTGGTTCCAATAAGAAACTGAAATTCCTGCAATTGTCCAGTTGTTCAACCTAGGCGTTTATCTCACCTCATTGGCAGCTGTACCTGAAAACGTTTGCTCATATACATGAGTTCATAATCAAACCGTTAATTAAACTCGCTCATCAGAGTGTTTCCCTAAAATCTGGTTGGCTTGTAAGCCACTTTACGTTCTGTTTATCAAGTGCAACTGTTACCCTGAAGACATCTCTTTTATTTTCGAAATGTATTTTTACGACCATGTCGAATGAGCATGTGTTCGACGTGAAGACTACTTGAATAGACGAACTGCTCCTACAGCTTTTTTTTTTGGGATTAACACTTGTTAAAATTGGAATCGTCGCTACCGATGTTTAGAGCTACTTTACATCGTTTTCGCTCGATTTTACTATCTTATAATTCTTTAGCTATCATCTAGCCGTTGTTTAAGGGGAATAAGAATTGTAGACTATACCCATCGAGCACTTGGTAGTATCCAGAATATCCAAGTGAACTTGAAGTCTCTATTTTTTTAGTTCTGGCCAGACATGGCCAGTTGCTTTTTTCTAGATGTTCTTCGAGATAGTGTTTCTAATGTGTCTGAATTCTTTAGAGACGACCTGATGCTTTATGGTTTCGCGTAAGATTTATCCTCAAAAATTATATAGAATCTCTTCCAAATTTGTTCAAAGTAAGTGGAGACATCTTAATCGGAGACAAGGATATCAGTAAAGATATAAATCCGAAAATTAAGCAATTAAGTTTCTAAAATTGGCATTCCATTGTGTTTATTGATTTTCTTGTCCAATATATCACTCCAAATAGCATCAATAGCTACTAATGATGCCCACGTTAACCACGAAGGTTTTTGTTTTCATGATGACACTTTTTTAATGCTCAAATTAATTCTTATCGGATAATGAAATCTTCTATAGGGGTGCTTGAATATGCTAAGAACCTATAATCGAGGCTAATGCATTAATGCATCATCCTCTTCAGATTTTAATCTATATATATTCTTTTCTTTCGGGGGGGGGGGGGGGGGCGGGGGGAGACAAAGGATCTTATGTTAGGAAGAGTATACAAAGAAGGTTTATAACTTCTCATCCTTTTTGAACAAGACACACTTATTTCTGGGCTTGTTGTTTTGTAGAATGAACCCCATTTTTGTTTAAAAGTGCAGAGGAGGGAGAAGGGGATTTTTTACCATTTTTAATCTTTGTATCTAGACAAGAAGATGGATGTTTGTGCCAATCTCTCTCTAGGACGCTTGGCAAAGTTGATCGCACACCTGTGCTTCAAGATTTTCTGGAGTATGTCACTCATGATGATTTTCTATAGAGAAGAAATGAAACTCATCATTTCACTAGGGATCACTTGCTTCTAGTTAACATGATGAGCTAAAAAAAAGCGCTTCTTCAAGAGGCTCCAATTAATGATGCTCGTAGAACAGGAAATGGGAGGTGACTAAAGTCTTCCCTAATGTTAAAGGATTTCTCGCACCATGCTGGAGAACTACTAATTTTAGTTGCTTTGACATTGGTGTGGATCCAACTTTGAATAATCTTGCAAATATGGACTACTTTCTTGTTCTTAATATGAGCATGCCATAGGTCCTTGAACTTGAATTTCTTTCTATTTTTGGTCCAATTCAAATTTCACTTCTTGTTTAGAGAGTGAAAAAGGTTCCATTTCTTTTTTAATGTCTAAAATATCCTCGACTTTGTTGTCATTGTCTTATTTTATACCCTTCACGTGGGAGGGGGGGGGGCCTCCTAACCATGAAGGAGGTGGGTCTTTCAGTCATCTAAAGCATTGATTAAGTGAATTAATAGGAAAAAGATTTCAAAGTCAATTCTATGAATGAGGCCAACATCAGGGATCTTGACCCAATGTCTTCTACCTTGGTTCAAGATGTGTGGACTACTAGGAACCAAATAGAATCATGTTTTTTAATGTCAACAACCATATTCGAGCCATTAGAGATGAAAAAAAGGGTTTGATCATGCTCCATCTATTACAGTCGAGCATATTAAATACAAACCCTTAAGGACTACAATCAAATGATATGGAAAAAACTTTATCAGATCACACTCCTTCCACATGAAAATTAATAAGAGAGAGGACGTTTCTATTGTAGCAAAAGAAGCTTGGCCAAAGAGGCTTCATGATTAAACCAACCCTTAAACATCGACTTGGCCACAACCTTACTGAGAAAGGCTTGCACATAACAAATTATCACAACACCTAAGTGCTTTTGGTTGAACTAGATTTCCCATTTTATTTCATACACATCCTTTTTCTTTGGGATCAATGGAAAAAAATTCTACAAATACTATCCACCTTGTATATCTTCTTTTTACTATATCTCAAGCATCCAAAGAAGTAGATGATTGAGAAGATAACGAACCTTTTAAAAACCAACCCATTCTATCCAAAAGGTAGTTTCTTGGCAAAAGTTTTTAAGCAGTCAATGCCGTCACTTGCTCATTTACCCCAAAATCCATTGGGATGCCCAAAAAGTAAAGGACCTAGCTTCATGAGAGATGCTAATTGAGGTGTTTTTCCTAAAAGTGTATTGAAAGTAGTTTTTAGATGCCGAATTTGAGACATGAAGCTTGGCAAGATATACCAAGGCAATGTCAGAAGTGGGGGATACAACAAGTATCACTCAGTAGAAACACATTGTTTTCCAAAATGAAACGCCTTAGAATCATCTCATCCTAGAGAGAAGGAAGGTAGAGACCTTAAATATGCTACAACTATACCTGATCAAAGAAGGGAAATGATCCTACAAAAAATGTTGGGGAAAATAAAAGCAATAAGTGGGAAACTTTTTTAGATAAAGTGCTTAAGGAAGATAGCGCAAGACAATTGCACTACAACAAAATGTTCTTCAATGGATTCAAAGTTAACTTACAAGCATCGGCATATGTATTTTCATTGGAAAAATATTTCGTCATGAGAATCACAAGCTTGGTGGATATATTTATATTTAGTGTGTATATTGATCAGTATGCAACTGCGAAAGAAGGTAATTATTATAGACTTTTTATTTGTAGCATGAAACACATGTTTTTATATTGATGATGCTTAGGTGCTATAGCGCCACTTATAGCAATAGGTATATTGATCCCTTTTTTACTTGATTTCTTATTTAATCATGATTAATTTCTCCTTAGTTTAGAGTTTCATATGGCAATGATAACTTAATAATTCCAATGTGCTATACGGATAACCTTTCTCGACTACTATATCAACACCCACATTTACATAAAAGCAGAGTTGCACAGTGTGCATGCCATTTCTTGAGAACAATTTCGGAGCCCTTTCATAATAGAAGAAGCTCGAGATAAGTGTTTTCATTAACACATCCCTTTCTTTTTTCTATTGCTCTTAAGTGTTCCTATTCTCTCTCTCTCTCTCTCTCTCTCTGTCTCTCTCTCTCTCTCTCTCGCTACCTACTCTCAATAGCTCTATGACTATAGCTTACCAATTTGTTTTTTAAATTATTTTTAGTTTTGTTTCTTGTGTATTTTTAAATGCTTCAATGATTATATATATTCCATCTAAATGCTAAAGCTTACAAAGTTCATATTTATCAAATTCAAATTAAGGAGCTTCAAGTAAGAAAAAAAGTTCCCATCTTTATTTAGTTTGTTATTGGAATGTATTATTTAGTCAACTTAGTTTCAAAAATAAATAAAAATTTGTTTCAAAAAGAATTATGACTAACAGAAGTAATTGATACATATAGTTCGATGATAACATAAATACAAACACATATCTATACAAAAATAAATACATATGGACATATAAATAAAACTAAATAGATACTTACATACAAAAATAAATACACACACACACACACACACACACATATATATATATATATATATATATATATATATGTGTACACATACATACACACAAATATAAACACATATACACACAAATATGCTCCCACAAACACACACGCGCACAAATCACTCAAAAGCATAGACATCTGCTTACATACACACATACATATACACATAAAAACACACACATACATAAATGAATTATGATTAAGGAAAGTAATTGATAAATACAGTAAATAAGTATAGACCATAACACTCATACACACACATATTCATGCATAAATAAATACATATACACATATAAATACAAATACATAAAGCTACACACAAACATTAATACACATACACACACACAAATATAAACACATATACACACAAATATGCTCACATAAACACACACACACACGCATACAAATCACTGAAAATCATTGACATGTGCTTACATACACACATAAATATACACATAAACACACACAGATACATAAACATATACACATATACATAAATGGACACACACATAGACACAAAAACATACACATAAACGTAAGGACATACATATTCATACAATCAAATAGATCTACAATGTCTTTTGCAAGTGGAACGTATATGTGCTAGTGATGGCATGCGTGCCTTTTGCTTATTATAGATTTCAAGGCTTTTTGTTTACGGCGTACAAGTCTATTTGCAGATGGTGTCCTTGAGATTCTATCTCGACTAGTTCGCTCTCAATTTCATGATAAGGAAATTGGTGCAAATATGTTCAGAAAAAAATCTAAGATTGTCTTGTGCATGTCGCGGGCATTACGTATTGTGATAGCAGTCAACATTGTCAATGTCTCAGCAGACGATTACGACTGCTATATAATGCTAATCCTTGAGCTTATGTTACATTGTTTATGAGCATCATTGTCACTGAACAAGTTTAGGGATACGATTTCTGCAAAGTATACATGCATCCTTTAAAGAATCAAGAAATGCATTTCTTTTACGACATTATGCAAATGGGATTTTGATTGAATGAGATCGGGCATGCAAAAGAGAAAAGATTGCACAATATTTTGGGGGACTTGTGGGCCTTTTTGAGAAGACAACGTCAGGAAAGTAGAGTTTTCATTGGAAGAGGATGGACAGGAGGTGGCAGATGGAAGGATTGTAGGAAAGCGAGGGTGTGTTTGACATCTTTGGCCATAAAGTAATGCGAGAATACAACCCAAATGGGGGATGTGTGGTGGGAATACGATCTGTCCCATATAATAAATTAGTTCTCGTTGCATTAGTCAAAAGATGAATCGAGAGGGCCGAAGCACTTTCGCCTAATAGTACAAAAGCTGAAGGGAAATATTTCTGATGTTTTATTGTTGAGAAAGGGAGGACGTTGTGAATTGGGAAATAAAGAGAGAATCCATATATCACGTCGGGGAAGATGCTCGAAGCCAGGCTTCGTCACGCGTACCGAAAGACACAATACATTTTTGCTGTGAGGGTGAAAGAGAGAGCTATATGCGCAAAGCTTGTCATTGAAACGGGGAGATGTTATTGTGCAAGGAATTGCAATGAAGCTTATTTTTTTAATCTTGCTGCATATAGCTGACTGTGAGTGGAGAAAAGTTAGAAGAACCATGCTTTCAAAGAGGAAGAACTTAACTGAATCGTATGCAGGTGTTGAGATCAAAGTTTTGTTAAATCACCATGCTCATAATGGTTTTTTGTAAGATAATTTTCAACCTTAAAGTTAACTTTTAGTTTTGCACAACTTAGATCTTGTACTTAGAAAACAATGTTGCGCATCCGTTTTAGAAAAAGACCTTTTGTTTAAGAACCATTCTTTTAGCATTTTAGATATTAGCCATTATTTTCTTAAAAAGGGTCATTAAAAGTTGATCATCCTTTTAGTGCTTTAAAATAGCATCCATTATTTTTGTGAAAAAGTTGTTGAGCAACTTTTTAGTTATTATCCATTCCTTTAGTACTTTAAATATTCTTCACTACTCTTGTACAAGAAAATGATTGGCACATATTCATTCCGAAAACTCTATATAAAGAGCTTAGGAATTCATTTTTGTACAGAGTTGTTGATACTCCATCATTGTGAATATAGAGACATTTTTTGTACAAAGAACTTCTCTTCTTTTATCTAGTCTTGTGCATCTACTCTGCTCTATCATCTTCGCAGTCTATGCTATTCTCTACTTCTCTTCATGCTTCCATTTATGCTACTTCTTGAACTTCCTTTATTCTACATCGGTATCAGAGTGAGGTTGATGCATCAAAGGTGCTATACATGAGGTATATGCATAAGATGCAACACCAATAAGCTGATAATTTGCAAGTACCTTCGCTTAGAATTATCTTCTTTTAGGATGGCTGACGGAAATAGCCAAATAGAAAAATTGAGTAAAACCAACTATCAAGCCTGGCATTTTTGCATGTCTGCATATCTTATGGGTAGGAATTTGCATGGTCTTATTAGTGGTACGGAGCCTCAACCGGACTTATCTGATCAAAATCCGACACCACAGCAAGTCCGAGAATATCAGAGGTGGAATGAGCGTGACAAGAAGGTAATATTTGTATTGTCACAAAATATTGAGTCGAGCATGATAGGACACATACAGGAACTGAGAACAAGCAAGGAGATTTGGGAAGCATTAGAGCGACTCTTCTCAACAACCACAAAGGCATGGCAAATTCAATTGAAAAATGAATTAAATAATTTGCGAAAGGATGTACATCAGTCAATAAATGATTATGTTTTAAAAATGAAGCAGATCGTCGATGCACTTGCTTAAATTTCGTGCATAGTTGAAGATGATGATTTAGTTTCATTTGTTTTAAATGGTTTAAAAGAAGATGAAAAATGGAAAGCTTTTACAACTTCTATATTTGTGAGAGCAGAGTTGCCTGATTTTGATGAGTTGGTTTCACTTATGATAACAGAAGAAATTAATATTAATGGTGGACAATCTATGCAAAAAGATAGTGTAGGTCATGCACTTTATGCAGGAAGTCAGCGTGGTCGCAGAGGTGGCAGAGGAGGAAGTTTCAGAGGTCGTGGAGATCAAAATGAGATAAACAATAATTATGATGCAGGCAACTCAGATATGAATATGCATGGAAGGGGGAGATATTCCTACTGTGGCAGAGGACGTAATGGGTATCAAGGTAATTTAGGTATAACATGTTATAATTGTGGTAAGGCTGGTCATATATCTCGTGATTGTTGGCATAATCAAGGGCGAGATGGATATGCAAGGAAAAACCATAAACAGGGTAATTTTGTTCAGGAATAAAATCATAAAAATGTACTAATGATGTTCAGGGCAATGATGTATGCTATGTTGACAGTGGATGTAGTAATCATATGCGTAATAATGTTGATTGGTTTGTTAATTTACATGCACCTTTTGTTTGATGGTAAAGTTGAAATAGGTGACACTTCAATGCATCATATAGCACAAGTTGGAGACGTCTGCTTTGAAGATCAGAAAGGCAATAAAATCTTAAAAGATGTTCTTCATGTATCGTCAATAAGTAAAAATCTTATTTCCGTTGGTCAGATGGTGGAGCGTGGCTATCAAGTGCGGTTCAACAAATCTGGGTGTTTTGTTGAAAATCCGAAGCAGAATTATAAAGTCTTGGCAAAAGCTCAACGCCGAGGAAGAATTTTTACATTGGATGCAACTCCTAATTTTGTTTCTTATTATTCTGTTGGTAATAATAAGATTTCTTAGATTGAATTATGGCATAAGCGAATAGGACATGTAAATGTACATAAGTTAAAAGACATGGCTAAAAGAAAGATTGTTGTTGGTTTACCTGATGTCTCAAAACAAAATATGATACATTTGTGTGATGCTTGTCAATTTGGTAAGCAAGCAAGACATCCCTTTTCAAGTGCAAAATTGCAAAGCACGGATTCATTAGAATTGGTGCATATAGATATTTGGGGTCCTACGAAGGAATCATCACTTGCAGATAGTAAGTATTATGTCACTTTTGTAGATGACTTTAGTCGAATGACTTTTGTGTATTTAAAGTTTGGTTTGTCAGAATGTAAAGCAGTTGCAGATCCTTTGGAGCCTAATGTAAAATTGAGTATACATGATGGTGTTCATTTTGAAAATGTAGACATGTATAGATCACTGATTGGATCATTGTTGTATGCTCTAAGTACACGATGTGATATTGGTTATGGAGTTGGAGTACTCTCACAGTTCATGCACAAGCCTACAGATGTACATTGGAATGCGGCTAAGTGTGTGCTACACTATTTGAAAGGCACTTTGAATGAAGGTTTATTTTACTCATGTGATACTAATCTTGATATTAAAGCTTTCAGTGATGCAGATTGGGCAGGAAATAAAGATGATCAACGTAGCACAAGTGGCTACCTATTAATGATGGGAAATCTACTTGTATCTTGGAGTTCAAAGAAACAACCAACAGTGGTGCTTTCATCTACAGAAGCAGAATATCATGCGCTTGCAGAATTGACATGTGAAGTAATGTGGTTCAAAAAGTTATTTAAAGATTTACATCTTATTTATATAACTCCACAAATTTATGGTGACAATATGAGCAGTATACATTTAACAGCTAATCTAGTTTTCCATGCACGTACCAGGCATATCGAAGCTCATTACTATTATGTTTGTGAGAAGGTATTTTCAAAAGAGATTAACATTTCTTTTATATCTTCAAAAGATCAGCTTGTAGATATGATGACAAAAGCTCTTGATGGAACAAAGATACAAAGATTCAAACAATTGATTGGATTGTTAGAATATTCAAGCAAAGCTTGAGGGGGAGAATGTTGCCCATCCGTTTTAGAAAAAGACCTTTTGTTTAAGAACCATTCTTTTAGCACTTTAGATATTAGCCATTATTTTCATAAAAAGGGTCATTAAAAGTTGACCATCCTTTTAGTGCTTTAAAATAGCATCCATTATTTTTGTGAAAAATGTTGTTAAGCAACTTTTTAGTTATTATCCATTCCTTTTAATACTTTAAATATTCTTCACTACTTTTGTACAAGAAAATCATTGGCACATATTCATTCCCAAAACTCTATATAAAGAGCTTAGGAATTCATTTGTACAGAGTTGTTGGTACTCCATCATTGTGAATATAGAGACATTTTTTGTATAGAGAACTTCTCTTCTTTTATCTAGTCTTGTGCGTCTACTCTGCTCTATCATCTTCGCAGTCTATGCTATTCTCTACTTCTCTTCATGCTTCCATTTATGCTACTTCTTGAGCTTCCTTTATTCTACAAACAAGAGTGAAAAATATATCGGACACCTGTAGCTGAAAGCCCCTCCATTTAATTTATATTTCTTCCTTTTCGTGCATCCCATTATCTGATCAATAAATTCTTTTCCATTTTGATTTCTAGATAATCACGTTTGTGTGTTCCTGTATACAAATGTATCTTTAAGTGCGACAGAACATGTGCACCGAGAATCTGATTCTGCATGTGAAGTGCACATTTTTGTATAGATCATTGCATATGTTTGTGTGTGCGAATAAACATGTGCGTAGTTTCTGTAGGGAAAGCAATAAACAAATATAGTGCTAATGGGAGAGCTAGAAGCATTTATAGTTTCTTTGATGGAGCTTTTGGATTGATAATCTGAAGATGTTTTAAACCATGCATATGTTCTACTTCAGCACATCGAAGACCTGCCCCATCCTATCCTTGTGTATGTTAGCATAATGGATCAACTCGAATTCTTAAGGTCAAATATATCCTTAATCTATTGCTGGATATTGTTTGTTCTTTCGAGCAACGAAACAACAGGAGTTAATCGAATTACGCCGTGAATTGAGAGGTGAAAAATGTTTGAAAATTTTGAAGCAGAGAGAGATACATATACACACACACACACACACACATATATATATATATATATATATATATATATATATATATATATATATATATATATATATGTGTGTGTGTAGAGAGAGAAAGAGAGAAATAAAGAGAGAGTTAAGTGATTCACCGATAGCTTTCATGGATGCTCAATGCATGTGAGAAAGCAACATGAAGAGGCTGAAGTTGTTGCGTGTGTCCACCCCAACTGCATATTCCTTACATGAGTGAACTTGACATGAAAGGAATAGCGGATGACTAGAATCATCCTTGACATGAGCTAGAGATAGATTGTGATTCATCATAATGAGATTTTTGTCTTAGTATCTTCTATGTTTGTTTTATGGGACTTTTGTTGGCTAGGTGACCATGGTCCTTAAACTTTGAGTGTTTGACTTTAAATAAAACTTGATCAATATGGATGCCTTATGGTTAGATCGACAAGCTCTTTATTCACTAGTCCATGTATTAACCCAATCTCAGAAGGGAGTCGCAAATAGTGCTTTAGTGTCCCAGTTCGCTGGTTTAGTGGTTGGGCCTCTCGCCTCTTGAGGCGGGGGCGAGGGTTCAATCCGTGGCAGCAACATGTAAGGGACATGTAATCTTGAAAGATCTTGCATTGTGGCTGAGTGCCACTGTTTGTCTATCCCTGTGGTAGTGTTGACCGCCGTTTAAACCAGTCTTGTAAACACCTGTTCCTGTGGGATAAGGGGGGTTTCATGGGTACTATGCCCTTCCTTGTACGGTTGCAATTTCAAAGTTAAAGTCCAGGGGAGTAGGCTTCGGCGGAACTCCATTTCAAAAAAAAAATAGTGCTTGAGTGATGCAAGCCCTAGAGGTGATTTCAAATGAGCCTCCGTCTACCAAATGAAGAGTTTACAAGAAATTTTCCACCTAATTTAAACCCTATAATGTTTTCTCTTCAAGAGCCACATTATATATGGAATGAATTTAAACAAATTCTACGAGAAGAGTATTACGTAGAGGATTTGACCATCCGACATGAAATTCATTAAGAGACTTGGTGGCTACTCCAAGTAGAGGCATTGATGTGATTGAGTTATTTCATGCGTTTGAAGAATGATTTCCGAATTCATCCAGAAGGGTGAGGAAATTTTACTAGAAGAACAGCTAGAGATCTTTATTCAGAGTGTAGAGACTACCTTGGCCCTAGAGTGAGGTGAACATTTGGAAGATTTAACCCGTTAAATGGGATTGACTTGAGTGAGATAGAGTGCCTAAAATAATATACATTCTTATGAGATGAAAAATATGGAAGTCACATATTATGCAAGATAGAGTTGAGAACACTCAAAAATTACTAATGCGTACTTGAAGACCGGTAGGTTGTATGAACACAACTTTTAACGGTATAAAAGACCTACGAATGAACCTTGCGCCCCTTCATCAATCAAATACATTTAGACTTAAACAACAACCCATGAGTGTGGATAGGAATCGAATTGAATGAGATATTTTTGAAGGCACCATTCCGATTGTTAGAGATAAGGAGATACAACAAAGTAATGATAATAATGATATAGAAGGTTATGGACAAATTTTATAGATGTGTATTAGGTTTTTACACATTAATTCTGGATAGAATAGAAAAGAAACCTAGAGAAAGAGATTGTTTGGGAAAGGGATTTAAATGTTATATATAATGACTTAATTTTGAGTAAGAATGATTACTCACGTTTAGAGGAAGCTAATGAAGCCATTTTCAAGGCTACTTAAAGGTAGGAAGATGGGGCATTCTTCAGTGAAATTTATAGAGTTGAGGATATTCTCACTAACAATCCTTTAGAAGTAGGAGGGGGTGAGAGAGATGCCACTTATTTAGAGGAGAATAAAGCTCATGTTGACATTATTCCCAAGTTGGATCTTCTAAGAGGCGCTAAGTTGATGGTCAATGATAAATTTTCTGATATATAATGGATGTTTAAATCTGATAGATTGTGAGGATATTGTATCTCAATATATGATTTTTTATCACATATATAAGATTTGAATTTCATCAATTTAATGATCAGAAAGAAGATATTACAAATGATGTGTTTGAAGAGAAAGAGTTAGAAAAATTTACAAGAAAGTTATCTGGTTGATCTATACTTGCATGATGAGTTCATCACTATTCCATTCGGAATGAATGCTTTTAATATGCAATACAAAGTGCATTAATAATTTGAAACAATGTTTTTGAATATGATTTCTTTAATTTTGGTTATGAGTTGATGAATATAGGTATGGATCAAGAGCTAGTTGTTGAAATAACATTGCAATGGATTTTGAGAGGCGTTCAAGGTTCTTTCATTCACATGAGCAAGACTCATATGCAACACTTCAAGCTCGTTTAGGGTTTGAGACCCAAAAGTGAATAGAAATATGTTTCTCATTTCTCCTACTTCAAAAGTAAAGAGCCTACCATGCTTCTCACCTCTCCCTATCTTCTTGAATCCATGACATGGATCTTCCACAAAAGCTGCATGTTGGATGAACCTGACTTGCAAGTGTTTTTCAACTATTTGGCCCCCACTTATTAGGTTCTTAGTGATAGTGGGTACATAAAGAAACTTTTTTAGAATGGTTTTCTTGCCATTGGAAGCTTTGACATTACCAATGATTGTGCTTTGTATCAACCCTTGTTTGTACTTCATGTCTATGCTTTGGACTTTCCAAGTGAGATAGAAGAGCAATGTTTCTAGCAACATGATTTGAACATCCTAAATATATGTAGAACAAATGATCATCTTCTTTTCCTTCTTTTTGACTTAGACTTATTAGAAGCAATGAGTCTTCATGTGCTTGATCTTCATAATAATTGTATTCCCTTCTATTATTGTGGCCTCTACTATTATTGAAGTTGTGTCCATCGTTTCCTGTATTGCAACCATATACACATTTCCACTTCCTTTCTGGGTCTTCCCATTGAACCAACAATTTTGAGTGGTTTGGTTGGTCTTATCAGAGCTGGCACAAGGTTGAACATTTTGACCTTTGGCTTTGTCATGTTTTGGTCCTTTCTTCTTCCCTTTCCACTTGATCTTGCTTGGGAATTGGCTTGTGAAGTCTCCTCTTCATCTTATTTCTTCTTCTTGCGTTTCAACTTCTTGTCCTTATTATCTACATATAGAGCACTAGTTGAATTACCATGGAAGGAGTTACCTTCCTTTATGATATTTTTGGCCTCTTGATTGAAGAGTTTTCAAAGAAAGATTTTTAATTATGGATTTTTCACATCTATGATGAGATCACAAGTCATGGTGAATGATTACCATTGCTTATAATTCGAATCCCATTGAGAATTTGCCTCATCATAGCCTCTTCTTGAATCAAGTCTTAATGCATGCTAACTAATCCAAAACCTTGTTTACCTTGGTACCAAACTCTGTGATAGTTTGCTTAGGTGTTTTCTTCATTTGGTTGATCTTGTTCCAAAGATGATTCTTTTTTGCTTTGCTACTAGCATCTCAAGTCTCTTGAGATGTCTTGCATCCTCTAATATGTGGTAATAGAAAGTTAGACATAGATTTGAGTATGTTAGACCATGCTTGAGCATCCCTTGCACACCAAAGTGTGAGCTTATCTATATCCTCTTGTGTAGGCCCTCCTTAGGAACTTGGAATATGCATAGCTTCATCACCCACTACAATTCCATAAAGCGTCAAACCTTGCAAATAAGCCTTCATTCTGATTTGCCAATCCGCATAGTTGTGTGGATGAAGCTTCTTAATCATTGAGGGAAATCCATCACCCATCTTGATCCAGCTCTCGTACCACTGAAAGAACTTCAAGAAGCTTTTAGGAGGTAGAAAACCAAGTTGTGAAGCAACAAAGTTAGGTCCAACTTCCCGGCACAAGACCATCCCTTGAGCTGATGGAGACTCAAATAGACCTTATAGGAATGTGATAAGTGCGATAAAATGCACTATGTACTTTGGAGCATCAAAGAGAAAGAGTCAATAAAAGGAATATAGGGTTGCACATTGACTATCTCAAAAAAACTTGCTATCTTTGGATGAAACAATCAACTTCAAATAATTACAATAGCCACCATGATTAAAATTGCAAAAAATCCTTTTGGAGGTGTGATACACATAGGCTTGAGTGTATATGATGAACAAGAGTACAAGAAATGAGAAAACTATGCCTTTGGAATGAAGCAAACAGTCAAGACTAGTACCTCCTATTTTTCAGGAATGCACAGAGATAGACCCTAAGATAGAAAAACTGATATTTGTCCCAATCTACGAAATCCAATTTTTTTAACATTTATCAACATAAATTACACACTAATACCTTTACAATGAGTGCTCATGAATCTTAATGTTTAGGTTATAGATATTTCCTAACCCTAGCACTAACATCTTCCAGTCCATTTCCTTTAATATCTAAGTATTGATATGTCCACACCTTTTGTGACATCGATCCAATTGTGCTACCTTTGTCCTTCAAAATGTGAAGTAGGTCTTATGGTTGTATTTAGGCTTCACATCCAAAATGAATATTCCTCCCTCCTACCCAGCTTTGGCTATCAGCCTATTCTTCTCTTTAGGAATCTCAACAAAGCATTTCTTCTAATTGAACGTGACCTATAATCCTCTCTCAACCATTTACCCGAAAGCAACTGGATTATTTGTGATTAAGAAAACACGAAGAAAATATTTCAAGCACTTAGCTTTGTGAGAGACATCAGAAATGATATGAACAATGTGTGTAATAGAATGAGGAGTATCATCACTCGTTTTCACATTCCCTTTGGTTGATGATACCTACATATTTGAGAAGAATTCTTTGTTGCAACTCATATGGTTGCTACAATCACTATTAGTGTCACATGTTCTTGACCCTTGTGTATTGTAGTAACTCATTTGCATCATATCTAGCATTATCTTATTCTAATTTGAAGCAAATTCGTGATTACTGTGAACTTTGTAGGTTGAATTTGTCTTCTCCTTTTGATTCCAATCCCGCACATAGTGGCCATAATTGTGAAAAATGAAGCAACATTTTGAGCTTTGTATGTCTTTTTTCTAGTTGAAACTTCTTCCTCTTCCACTGAAATTTCCTCTCCCACTTGATGAAGATTATTTTCTTCCTTGCTCTTGATAACGATCACCATCTGATCCTCTCCCTTGTCTACCCCTTTCCTCTCCCTTGGTTGCTTCCTCTTCCTCTTCCTTTACGTGCATAAAAATATTGGGCTTCATTTTCCCTTGTATTTGAGACTCCAATAATCATCTCCTTAGTGACCATTAAGACCACCAAGTACTCAAAATCAAGAAGAATATCTCTGACATATAGATATGTTGTAAAAGCCTTTCACCTCTCATCATCCCAAACCCCATTCAAGGTGCATGCAACTAGGTCATCATCATCTATGTAATTAGGTATGGAACCCAATGCATCACTAACTTGTTTGATTTTCTTAATGTAGTCATTTATATAGCTCCTATGTGTACTGCTCAAGTTGTATGGTGCATTCATTAATTGAAATTTGTTGTCTTTGGTTGAAGTGGAATAAAGCCTTTCTAGGGCTTCCCATACCTACATGGAGGTGTCTACACCTTGTAAATGCCCTATCTTGGTATTGCTTATGTGCTGAGATAATATGAAGATGACTCTCTTATCTCCCCCATTCGATTCTTTTACACTCCTTACTTGATCAAGAGTTCAAATCTCTCCTAGTCTAGGTCTTGCATCTGTGCCACTAATAAGACCCCATGATCCTTTCCTAGTAAGATAGTTAGATATTCTAAATCTCAATGGATGATATTTTTCTTCTCCAACTTATCAACTTGAGTGGTATATTTCAAAACTGTGAACTCTAATGTATTTTCATGGATCCTGTTAATGTAGAAGAAGTGAGAAGTAACAATAGATTTTAACTCTGTACTTCAAAAGTACTTAAAAGGTGAGATTGATCCTCTCCTTCTTCACTACTAGAATGTGCTTAGCTTCATGTATGCCTTCTAAACTTGATCGAGCATGTCTCTTCCTTGAATGGCTTCTCTTGGTTCTTCTTGAATACTTTTGTATGTCAAAAATCTTTGATACCATTGATGGGAGAATAATCACTTTGCCTATGCAACCTTCAAACATTGGTGGCATCACAAACACACCTATGCTTCAACATGCTTGAATGGATTTTCCTCCTCCTTGAATGATTTTCTATGTCTAAACGATTTGATACCATTGATGGGAGAATAATCAACCTCCCTATGCAGCCTTGAAGCATAGGTGACCTAAGAGGCTTGTTGAGATATCAAGCCCAACATGTGATGATCGAGGATGACACGTGTCTCTTTTTCCATTACTATCACATGTATAGTGGTCACACTGTTATATGTGATGGATACTTTAATGAGATTTACTATATTCATCTATCCAGACTAATGGCACACTTGTTTCTTGCTAGCTCACTCATTCATGAACATTGGGTTTTTACTTATCTACTATTCTTATGTATTGCACTAGTTGTACTATTGTATTAGGTCATTCTTGTATATTACTTTTATGTAATAGAAGAATAAGAATAATATCATTCTTCCTTGCTTGAATGTGTGTGTGTGCACTCCACTTTGAGTGCAAGATCATGTGAGTGAGCTTATGAAAACTTGAATGAAGGTAGAAGGCATCAAAATATTCTCCAAAGGCATCCCTTTTGGATCACATTTTTCACATATTTCTATTTTAGAGCCATCTAGACCTCTCGTTTAAGCCTCCAAGATGGGGCCCAAAGAAAAATCAAGTGAGTTTGTAAAAGTTTAACTTGCATTTTCTTTGGCAGCACTCAAATATTCTTTATTGAAAATCTCACGCAATTCCATGTATTGTTCATACACAAAACTATGTTTTTCTAGGATCGAATAGTCACATTAATGTGATAGTATTCAAGTAGAGGTACTCCTTCTACTGCTTTTGTAGTGTTGTAGATGATTGTAGAAATGGAAAGTGCGGATGGAATGAGTTGGCTTATGAGCAATAAGCTGGACAAGAACAACTTCCATGCTTGGAGATTCAGAATGACAAATTTTGTAATAGGAAAAGGCTACTAAAATTGCATCAAAGCATTGAATGAAAATTCTCTATAGCTACTAGAGAGGAATCAAAATGCGCACAAACTAAGAGCATATGAGGAATGGAATCAAGGATCATGAAGCTAATGTATTCATTATTTATTAGAATAAAAGATAGCATGATTGGGCACATACAATATGGAGAGAATCGGAAAGAGGCTTGGAACACTTTGTTCACATTGTATGAGACGAATACAATGGGATGGAAATTGTAACTCAAGAAGGAGCTACATACACTAGAGAAAAAGGAAATGTTGGTTAGTGAATACACCCTAGAAATCAAAAGCATATGTGAGTCACTTGCATCTATTAGCATGAATGTAGATGATGATGATAAGGTGAAAGTGTGCCTTCATGGGCTCGGAGCTACATATAAGCAGTACAAAAACTCTATACAGAGTAGGGAAAATAGTCTAAAGTTTTGCTCATCTCGTGTATATGTTGATTATTGGAGAAAAGAACCTTGGATGGACTCAAACTCCAAAGAAAGCCCTATTTCTTAGTTGGTATTATACTCTAGTAGAGGATGAGGCATAGGTAGAGGTTTGGAAAGTGGAAGAGGAAAACCTAACCGAGACCAAGGTCAACATCGGAATCATGTAGGAAGTAGAGAAGAATTTGGAGGCAACAAGAGCCAAAGAGGCCACACAAGTTTCCAAAGAAATGAATCAGGTAATGACAGTAAATAATGCAAGAATTACGATAAACCTCAACACTTTGAACATGAATTCAGATTGATAAATCAAAATAATAGAAGGTGGTAGAACAATTATGCATTTAGAAGTGTAGATGATCCTAAGAAGCTCTTTTTGGTGGGACACCACATGATGAATACGATGCTTCGTTATGTTTCAAAATCCCATTGTAGTGTCTGGTATGTTGATTCAAGTGCTTCAAATCACGTGTCTTGTCATGCAGAATCATTTACTAGTTTTCAAAATTTTCAAGCTCCTTGATATGATGAAACTAGTTATGACACATCACATCATATTGAGGTTATAGGAAACATAGCACTGTCTATGGAGGAATCGAAGGTATACATCTTGTTGATGTGCTCCATGTTCCAAATATAACGTAGAATATAGTTTTGTTGGACAAATGGTTAACAAGGGATTACAAGTCACGTTCAATGTTGATGGTTTATATGTAGAAGAGTACAAAAGAGTGGAAGCTTGATTTCAAAAGAAAACAAAGTGGGTAGGATGTTAGCCCTGAATGTGAAAATTCTTGAAATGAATACAACCATAGTTGCAAAAGGTGGATGAGTTATTGATAATATAGAGACTTGGCACAAATAAATTGGACATGCAGATTTCTAGAGGTTGAAATCAATGTACTCACAGGAGATTGTCAATGGACTAGTAAATTTCAAGGTTTGAAGGGATAGAAAATGTATGTGGAGCATGTTAGTTTTGTAAATAGTCAAGAAAATCATTTTACATGACAAGCATGTTAGTGAGAAGGTACTAGAAATAGTATATACAGATGTTTGGGGTCCTACAAATACATTCTATGGGGGCTTGCAGGTTTTATGTTACTTTCATTGATGACCATACAAGAAAAGTATGGGTATATTTAATGAAAGAGAATACTAAGGTGCTCACTCACTTCCATAATTCTAAGGCTATGTTGGAAAAACAGATAGGGAAGTATATTCACACATTAAGATCTCATAGAGGAGGTGAATACATGTCAAATGAGTTTAATAGGTTTCTAAAAAGTCATGGAATTTGATGAAAGTTTTCATGTAGGTACACACCATAACAAAATAGCATTGTTCAATACAAAAAAAGAGATATTGTAGAAATAGCAAGAGCCTTGATGGCCGAGAAGAATATGCCTCATTGCTATTGGGCACAAGTTGTGCACACTACTATATACATCATGAACATAATTCCAATTGTTGAATTACATCAACTTGCACACACTACTATATACATCATGAATAGAAATCCAATTGTTGAATTAATATATGCGCACTTCTATATACATCATGAAGAAAACTCCAATTGATGGCTAAGAAGAGTATGCCTAATTGTTATTGGGCACAAGTTGCAAACACTACTATATACATCGTGAACAAAACTTCAATTGCTGAATTACATCAAGTTAAAGGAGAAGTTTACAAATGAAAAGCCAAACTTATCACATAAAAAGGTATCTGGTTGTATTTCATACATACATGTTCTAGATGAGTTGAGGAGGAAGCTTCATCTAAATGTAGAAAAATGTGTCCTCATTGGGTACTCCCTTGAGAAAAAGGGATATAAATGTTATCACCGACTCACATAGTAGATAAGGTAGTAGAGGTGTAGTATTTGAAGAAATGTCAAGCTTCTATGAAGATGCCAAAGAAGGAATTAATCTTGACCCAAATTATAAAGAACATGCTAAAACAAAGTTTTGAGTGAACCTAATGCACCACCAAGCAATAGTTCCAACTCAAATCCATCAAGTGGATGATTAAATGGAAATCTTAGTCGAGAAAGTTTATCAACTATATCAAAGAAAGGTAAACAGAAGCTTTGTGTAGATAGTAAAGCATCTATAGGTTTGAAGACATTGAGAGCGATTAGTAGTTCAGAAAAGAGCCTTGATGAGCAGCTTTGATTTCCCTCTATGAAGACTCTAGGAGTACGAAAGGCACATGTAGATAATACAAGGAGAATTGATGAAAGACCAAGAAAATCTTAGAGGATGCAGAAGTGAGTGCAATGATGGATATATGATAGTTACGTGGCTCATTTTTCCTACATGACCAAGGTAACAAACATGTTGAATCTTCGTGTTTTGAAGATGCAATTGGAAATGAAAATTGGGAGAAAACTATGGATGAGGAGATGGTTGCACTTTATGGAACTCAAACATGGAAACTGATTGCATTGCTCCAAGGAAAGAAACTCATAGGCTACAAACGGGTTTACAACACAATGATGATGGTATTGTAAGCAGTTATAAAGCAAAATTGGTAGCAAAAGGATATGCATAGACATATGACATTGATTAGGAGGAAATTCAGCCTTGTAGCCAAAATGTCTACTATCACAACACTTGTTACATTAGCTATGAAAAAGAAAAATATGGGCTTTACATTAGAATGATGTGAATAATACTTTCTTACATGGTGAGTTACAAGAAGAAGTATACATGGACCAACCACAAGGATATAAAGATTCAAAGCACCCAGTGTATGTTTATAGGTTTCAAAAGGCTTTGTATAGGCTTAAATAACCCCTCCTCATTGGCATACAATGATTGTTAATTACTTCACCACCATTATATTTTTCATGTGTGATGCATATCATTCATTAGTTGCAAGGAAGGTTGATGATGGCTATTTATGTTGATCACTTGATTGTAGGATGTGAAAATGGAAAAAAGAGTTTAAGAGCTAAAGCAAGACCTTATGTAGGAATTTGAGATGAAAGATCTTGGCGTGATATGCTATTTTTTTGGCATTAAGTTTCTACATATAAAAACATGTATATAGATGTCACAAAGGCAATATGCGTTGACTTTCATGCAAAAGTATGGTATGGCTGATTGTAAGCCAATATCTAAACCATTAGATAACAATTATAAATTGGATGCTAAGTCAGGTGAAGCATTGGAAAATGGTACTATGTACAGGAAAATTGTGGGAAGTTTGATAAATCTCAAAATTTCAAGGTTTGATCTAAGATACATGGTTGGACTTGAAAGTCAATTTCTACACGTTCTAAGGAAGTTGCATTTACATGCTCAAAGGTGCACTCTATGTTATGTGAGTGCTACTTTGGCTTATGCATTGTTTTCATGAATCTAGTGCAGATTTGGAGGTTCATGGATACATTAGTGTAAATTGGGATGCTAGTATTCCATATAGAAGATCTGCTAGTGGCTTTCTATTCTCACTTAGGAGTGAAAATATTAGATGGAGTAGCAAGGAGCAACCCACTACTGCTTTGTCGAGTATAGAGGCTATGCATAGAGAAACTAGAATGGTAGCATGTGAAGAATCGTGGTTAGAGATGCTACAAGCACATTTAGGTTTGGAAGTGCAAAATCCAAACATCATGCATTGTGATAATCTTAGTAGCATACGGTTAGCATGAAATCTTGTTTTTCATGCTAGAACAAAAAATATGGAGGTACATTATCACTTGATCCAAGACAGGGTATTAGCAGGTGATATTGATCTTGTTTATGTGAGGATAGATGAGAAGATTTTTTGATATTTTCACTAAAGCACTGAGTGGAGAAGATGAAGAAGGTATGGAAGATGCTTGGATTAGAGGATAGGAAGAGCTTAGGGAGTGTTGAGATATCAACCTCAACATCTGATGATAGAGGATGACACGTATCAGTTTTTTCATTTCTATGACATGTATAGTGGTCACGTTGGTATATGTGACACATATTTTATTCAGCTTTACTAGATTCACCTACCTAGAGTGATAGCACACGTGTGTCTTTCAAGCTTACTCATTTGCAAACATTGGGGTTTTCCATAAGTATTTGTCTTTATATATTGTCCTAGTTGTATTGTTGTGTTAGGTGGTTCTTCTATATTAATTTTATGTAATAGAAGAAGAAGAAGAAGAATATCATTCTTCCCTGCCTCAGTCAGTGTGTTTCTTTAAGTGTGAGAGTGTGTGAATGAGCTCTTTTCCTTATATCCTTCCTCATGACAAGGTATACTCCCAAAAAACATTGTACCTTCAAACTACTAGTTCTTTGAACTCTTGAGGAGTCAACCCAAGAGGTTTTTCACACGTAAACTAAACATAATGAATTGGATAAGACAAGGAATCTAACTCAAAATGCTGACTTTCACTGTGAGAACCAATGCCTTCAACACAAACAAGCTATAGCTTTCACTAGGCAAACATAGACCAATGCGTACTCACTTCTCAAACTAGCTGTTTCAAAATATTCAAAGAATAAAAATGAGTTTTAAGAAAATTTTAGAAGACATAAATAGCTTTCTATCAAAACAAGGATTAAAGAAAATGAGTGAGATTTAATAATAGAACCTTGATTAACACTCATATCTAGCTCATATGCAAAGAAATATGTGAGATAGATATGGCTACAAAAATTAGATTTAAATCACTCAATCAAGTAGACGGCTAGCAAAGCACTGGCTCTAATAGCATACTCAAACTCTAAATAATCTCACATACACACATGCACACACACATGGGATAAACCAATCGAAGCACATTGTGTGTTCATAGAGATTTCAAAGGATTTCCTACAAGCTTGGAATCACCTTTACTAAATTACAAGATTTATCATACCTAAGTGTCATATATGATTTACGGTTGTTGTGAGGGGATTTCAATTTCAATTTTAAACCCAATTTTTTGTGCTTCATACCGTGCTTCATTTTTCTTCAAGTGGCATCAATCCAATGGTCCAATGTTGCACTAAGGTTGAAGCTTTAATTTCAACATTAAGAATGGATTGTGAACCTATATTCATAAAGTTTTTCTATAAAAACAACATACTCATATCATTCAGTAAGCCATATAAATCTCTATTATGTGTCCCTTCCGCATCTTAGACAATTGAATTCTTGAGAGATGTACATTTATGTCAGTGCATGTTTGGATGTTCAATACCATAGTAGTTCGAGTAAAATATGATTACCTCCTATAGTTTATCTTATCTAAATTTTAGATCTATCTTTACATCCTTTAAAAATTAATTTGAACCTTTCCAAGTGTCACACATTTCTCTCTTCTTTTTATTGACCATTTCAACAATCTCTTTCTAATTTCTATAGGGATATAAACTCTTTTTTGTTTAGTCTTTTTGATATGCTTATAAGTAGGCCTTACATGCCTCTATGTGTCCTCGCAAATTTGCAGATGAAATGTTTCACCTTCTTTCATCAAAGCCCTTGATCGCTTTCCTAGTTGACAAGCTTCAAACCTATGCTTCCTTCATGTGTATTCAAATCCTCAAAGGAACATGAAATCCACCTTTATACTTATTATTAATACGTTATACAAGTCTTTTTGTATTCTTTTTTCTCAAGGTAGTTTGTTTTGCGAATCCTTACTTTCCAAAAGCTATAAGGTTTACCACCTAAGCGAATGATATTAGCTTCTCACTCTCTATCCTTTTTTTTGTGATCTTAAGATAACATCATAGCTTTTTTCTAGATCAAATGGACATCCTCTATCAAACACTAATTACTTATACACATGTTCGTAATGTGATCTTGATCTTGATTCTCATAGAAGCAAAGTCTATCATAATATAAAGTGAGTGCATTTATCAATAGACTCAAAATGCTAGATTATTTCTGTGCTTGATTATTGAGAATTTGACAAGCCTTTTCTTAGCCATCATAGTTGGCTAAAAAGTACTATATTTCCTCTCTTGAATTTTTTATCATTTTTTATTGGTATGGTGGGAGTAATAAGGTCCTCTCATGTGATCATCACCATGACTATCAAACAATCTTGATTTTGTTTTTCATTTACATTGATCTCAATGATTATATTAATGTTGCTTTTTATCATGTAAGAAACATTTAAAATCTAGAATTTAAATCTATATTTCATGCCAACCATCCTCATATTGTTCTTGACGTGTCTATAAATTTTTAGCTCGATATTAAATCCAATATATCATTGAAGAATACCTTGTTTACGGTAGTGATACTTATTATTTTGATAGTATGAGTTATTTGTGCCTCCCTTGATCAACGAGGCGTGAATGAGTGGAGCCTTCTTTCATGTATTTCTAAATTTACATTGATAAGTGATAAAGTATGAAAAAATATCCCGTATAGCATAGCATAAGTGATTGAGATAAGAATTGCTAGCTTTATATCAATTTTTCTCGCATTCGGTAAAAAAAAAAAACTTATTTGGAGAACATAATATCAATATTTTTCATATCTAAGTGAGACTAAAAGTATCCATCACAAAAATACAAAAAAATAAAGAGGAATTTAAATTTCATATACATTTTTTTGCAGTGTAGAGGTAGGTTCATGTGATCATGAATTTTTCTAGCAATGGTAGGCCAATATACACATAACTGTCTTAAACGTTTCAAGGTTGGTTACTTTATAAAAATTTCATATCACACACCATGTGTGGTATTTACGAGTTAAGTTTATGCTCTAATCATCATCTAAAGACAAATGTAGGATTCATCTTTGATCTTGTCGATGATCAATTCTTAATAGAATTGGAAGATCTTTATCATTTTACATAATTTTGTTAATTGTTTGAAGGCAATGATGAATTGGGCTAGCGGTATGTTTTGATTGATGGAGGGATAAGCTGAATAATGAAGAAATAAGAATTTCACATCTTATAGGACCTTATTCAGCAAGATCCCATTTCATTTGTTGAGAAAAATGATGAGTACAAATGTTTGTGTCTTCTCTCTTCGTTAAGACTTAAAATACAAACTTAGTACTAAAGAGAAATCATCTTACTAGCTTTCAAATTTTGCAAGGTTTGTTTACTTAATATAGAAAATCTTATTGAAAAATAATTTAATCTTATTCATGAACATGTAATGGATAACATTATTCATAGTGCACAGCATTCCAAAACCATCTTGCTCAAGTGAGATATCCACTAGCATATGTAAGTTGAAAATCTAATTCTCCTTCATTATCACGCTATGGTAGTAGAAATACTATCACATAGTTCGAACCATCAGCATGGGAATCTTAATTTTATTCCATACAAGAACTTTGAATGTAGAAGCTACAAGAAACTTTCTTTTTTAATGTCCTCACAAGCTTTATCGCGGTTGTTATAATCGTATTGTTTTGGGCAATTGGAATAGGATATATAGTAACGAAAGGTCTGTTTTTATCCCATATGGACTAACGCGATTCTTCTCTTTGACCTAGGGGCTCATTTAAGCTGGTCATATGACATATGACATATGGTCGTATGGCATACTGAAGGACTGAAAATGTTTTAGCTAGGGGGTTGGTTTACGTATAACTTTTGTTCATCCACGAATGCTTCATTATTTCTAGTGCTAGGTTTTTTGCAGTTTCAATTGGACTAACGTTTCTATTACTCAAATAAGTAAGTATCACTTTTTTCATATCTTGTTGCATATAGGAGGCTATAGCTAGAATTATCTTCTAGGTCTTGGTCGAATTTAATGGTGATTAACCTTTTTCTTGTAAACCTAGCTACACTCTGTAAAATCTTCCCCGCTATGTGGGATTTGGGGGGTCCCGTGGGCACTAGTCCCCTTCTCTTGTATTTGTCCTTTATTTAATTCAAATCCGGGAGAGTAGGCTAAGGCCCAACTTCCTTTATTAAAAAAAAAAGCCCCTCAACGTATCCTCATCTACAAAACCATCGCCCTATTTCATTAATATCCCAGGTAAAAGCTTGGATTGTTCATGCCTTTTTGCTAAAAAACGACATATATCCCATCAAATGCATTTTTTGGCTAGAATTAAGTAACGAAATCATATCCAAGGTCATGAAGGTTTTTACGCGACAATAGTCAATTTTTGAACCAACTACGAGTAGCTCATACTATGAGAAGCACAAATACCTTATGGTGTATTTAAAATCATATATCTTTTGGTGATATTTGAATTAGTCAACATTCCACGTTCACCTAATCTTGCATCTCTAGGTAGCTCATTTTATTCCCAAATCTAAGCATGATCTTAAGATGGTTGTGTGTATGTGATCTCGAAAATCTAAAAATGCATTTTATAAAGCTTCTACATTTTTCATGCATTTTAGAGATGCATGGAGCATTTGCGTACCGCCATTGATTTCTTTCCTAAGTTTTTATTGCTCACTACCTTTTTGGCCAACATAATTTATTGGTAATCTGGCATTCTTCGCGTATATGTATAATCCTTATTCCCCTTGTTTTCGACCTGGAACAAAACATGGCACCACTTGATCCCTCATATATGCCCATCTCTTTAGCATTCGAGAAGTTGGGGATCCTATGGTCATTTTATATTTGACATACTTGCATCATTCATTAACTAAGTGTCATACCGAGAACGTGAAGCCATTTCTTGTACATCAATTTGTTTTTTTCTTCATTATTGGGAATCAATTTTTATTGTTTTTTTCAAATTTGGAGATTGGTTTCCAAATATAGGAATGTTGGGAAAGATGGATGGACACCTCAAGAGATCAGTTGGTAGTACTAATCTCTGCTTGGTACCTACCCTAATTTACTTGAGATTTGTGTTGTAGGCCCCTTTACCTTTACAATGACACTAAATAAGTGCCTATGTGCTATGGAAATGATGCCTCAAACAATAGGACCAAAACAGATAAGTTTGCAACTAGCTAGTGACCAAAAAGTTGCTATTTTGGTCTTAATACCTGCTAGAAGTTTTGCTCAGTACTCACAGTACTGTAGCAATTAGAAAATTCCTTCTGAGGGTATCTAATTAGCTTAGAGAGCTAATGACTCAAAGTGGAATCAAATAAAATGATAGACTACACACTAAGAAATGTCTTTAGCAAGTGGAAGCTTACCCCCGATATTTTAGGAACTCTATAGAGTATGACCAATGACCACTTCAAGACAATTTTCTCCGAATTGGCTGAATGAAACTTCTTCAAACTTTGATGGCATGTAGTAGTCTTTGAGATGGCTCCAATGAGCTATAAGCCATTGAAAATGATGGAGGTATCAGTGAGATATGAGCAAGACACATACATTGTTCTGGGTGACAATGACAAAGAGACCAACAGAGATGATCAATTGTATAATGTATTATAGGACAATTTTGCACATGATCATTGGAATGAATATGATGCCCAACAATAGTGCTAAGAGTGTTATATGATTTGGCCACCCAAAATATACAAATGATCAGTAATAAGCTGAGTAATGGGGCACTAATGGCCGTGAGACTTCAAGCTACTTTTATAGTGACTCTTTTCCAATTTGAATTTGAAATTAAAATAGAATTCCACCTAAAGGTTCTTCCTCTAAATGAGCAGATATTCTCTCATGTGAGAGCTCGTATCATAAGCTTCTCCTAATGCCATGAGTTTAGTGGCTTTACAAGATTCTTCAAAGTCAAGTGACTTTTACAAATGTTAATGGTGAAATTCGTAAGCAATGGTTCATGTGGTTCTTCAAAACAAGTGCACATAGCTTCTTCCAATGCCTAGTCAAGTGTGACAACTTGGCAGTTTCTCAAATTTCTCCCCCTCAAGCCAAACATCTCGGCTTTCTCTTCTTCATCCAATCCTCTTGAATGTCGTGCAATCCAATCATACCTTAAACCTGCAAAGTTTAGTATCATCAACTGCTTTGGTCAATAAGTTTGCACATTGCATATTAGTTGATACATATGAAAGTTGAATCTCCTTGCTCAATAGTTTCTCTCTCACATAATGATAGTAAACCTCTATATGCTTGGTTCTTTCATGATAGATAGGATTTGCTGAAGATGTAAAGAACTAGTATTGTCACCAAAAATCTTTTGTGACTTAGAATGTAGTCCTAAATCTGAGTAAAGCAATCTGATCCATATGGCTCCTTGAGCAGCATTGGCTAATCCTCTATATTCTGACTCTTTTGAAGATAAAGCAAGAGTAGGTTACTTCTTGGAAGACCATGAAATGGGCTTATCACCTGCAAAAGAAAGATAACCTCAGGTTCCCCTCTTGTCATCCTTACAACCTACCCAATCTGTATATGAGTATAGTTTGATGTCCAAATCTAATGTATATGGAAAGTATAACCCTTGATTTTGAGTACCCTTAAGATACTTCAAAATCCTCTTGGAAACTTCCAATTGAGGTGCTCTAGGTTTGTGCATAAATTGACTTAAGACACTTACTCCATAAGCAATATCAATCCTTGTCAATGTAGCATAGTTTAGGCTCCGTACTATGCTTTGGTATCCTGCAATGTTCTCAAGAAAATCACCTTCATGAGCACTTAACTTTTGGTTTACCTCCATAGGAATGCTAGCTACTTTGGCATTCTCCAAGTGGAGCTTCTTGAACATATCCTGCACATACTTCCCTAGAGTAATGTAAATTCCAAAATTTGTATAGACTAATTCAAGTCCAAGAAAATACTTTAGTGATCCTAGATGACTGATTTTGAACTTCGCATCATTTGATTCTTGATGTGTTTGATTCCATTGGCATCACTAAATGGAAGTATGATATCATCAACATACACACATAGGTATATCACCTCTCAATTACTTCTCTTGACAAACAGAGAAGTATTTACTTTGCTAAAGATGAATCCTTGATCTTGAAGGTATGTAGCCAACCTATGGTTCCATGCCCTAGGTGTCTGCTTCAATCTATACAAAGCTTTGTTCAATTTACATACATAATTTACCTTGTTTGGGTCTCTTCGTACATATTCCAATTGCTTGATGCAGCCACGCTTACCAATACCCTAATAGTTGGCATTTTGGCCAAAGGTGAGAAAGTCTATTCATAATCAACTCCTTGGGTTTGTGCAAAACCCTTAGCAACACGTCTAGCTTTATACATGTTTAAGGATCCATCTGAATTTCTCTTAACTTGGTAAATCCATCTAGAACCAATTACCGTCATTAATTCCCTCTTTGGCACTAGCTTCCAAGTATCGTTCTCCTTGAGTGCTTCTATTTCTTCATCCATAGCTTCCTTCCAATATGGCTTCGTCTCTGCCTCTTCATATGAGGTAGGTTCCTCACATGATAAATCCTTAGCAAGATAAATAGAGTGCTTAGTAACTAAAGACGTGTCATACCCATATATGATGGGCTTCTTGCTCTCCCTTTGTCATCTCCTTATAGCTTTGTTGGATGATTCAGGTATATCTTTCAACCTCCATCTTTACTTTGCCCTTTGATTTTCATGCCTTGAATTCTTCTAGGATGATGATGTCCTCATCATTTGATTTGATGTCTTCAATTTGGCTTGGTTCCACCTTGGTGAGGCTTGGAAACTCCTCTTCCTAGTCAAATGGCAACTTAACCTTCCTGCATTCACTTTCAAACCAATAATCATTCTCATCAAACACAACATCTCTACTGACCATAAAACCCTTGTTGGATGGATTGTAAAATATGTATCCTTTCTAATTTAAATCATACCCTATGAAGATGCACTTTTTTGCTTTGGGTTCTAGCTTACCTTTGATTTGAGATGGGATATGCACATAAAAAACACACCTAAATATCCTGCAATGATCACGTGATGGCCTTCTACCATGCCATGCTTCATATGGGGTCATCCCATCAAGTGACTTGGATGGAAACTTTTTAATAAGATAAGTGGTAGTGGATACACTCTTTGCCCACAAGTAATTATGTATTCTTTTCTCATTTAGCATTGACCTGGTTTTTTCAACAATCAACCTATTTCTTCTTTCTACTACCTCATTTTTCTCACGGGTATACCTTGTTGTAATCTCCCTTTTGATACCTCTGGCCAACAAGAATGCATCCAATTGATTTGAGAAATACGCACCTCCTCCATCTAACCTTAGTCTCTTTAGACTTCTTCCTGTTTGGTTTTCGACAAGTGCAAGATACTTCTTAAAGCAACTAAACACTTCATCTTTGTGCCTCATAAATACAAGATAGCCCACCTACTTAAATCTTCAACAAAAGACACATAATACCCTAAGCTAAAAATTGAAGGGTCCTTGCTTGGTCCCCACACATATCTATTGACAAGCTCCAAGTAATCCTCATGCATATAACCTTTCTTTTAGAAGGGTAACCTCTGAGATTTACCAAACTGACATGCAACACATTTATAGATCATGTGTTGCTTGGATACATTAGGTATCCCAAGCACACATTGATCTCTACATATTTTCTTTAAGGTTCTTTCACCAATATGCGCTAATCTTTTATGCCAAATCTCAACCCCTAACCATCTTTGATCTTTGTAGTTAGAAGCTTTCCCATTTGTCATCTACCTTGATGCCATTGATCACTTGTCTCATAATTTGCTCCTCCTCAATCTCCTCTCCTATGATTGCCAATTGGTCAGCCATATCCTTGAATTTGGTGACATATTCTAAAATTCTTTGCTTGGGTTTCTTCATTTGAGTGGTAAAGTCAATCTACAATTGATTTTTTCTTGCTCTTGTACTGAAAGAAAAGTATGAAGACAATGTATCCCAAGTCTCTTGGGGTGTTTCATAGTTCCTAATATGTGGAAGAAGGAAGTCAGAGATAGAGTTAAGAAGATATGACCTTGCTAATGAATCTTTGGCACATCATGAGTTGAGTCTTTTAAGCTCCTCTCTTGTAGGTTGTCCTTTGCTTCTGAAAATTGACATCTCCTCATCTCCTGATATCCATAGGGACTCCTTCTTTTTAGCTATGTCTTCATCCTCAAAGACCATTCTTGATACTTGTTCCTCTACAATTTAACAATTAAAGAAGGGAAACCATATCCTATTTTACCTCAAATCGCTCTCATACCACTGTTGGGAAACATGGATGGACACCTCAAGAAATGAGTTGGTACTACTAATCCATAGTATCTTCCCTACTTTACTTCAGAATTGTGTTATAGGCCCCTTTAGCTTTAAAAGGACCCTAAATAAGTGCCTATGTGCTTTGGAGATGATGCTTCAAACAATAGGATCAAATAGATAAGTTTTCAACTAGGTAGTGACCAAAAAGTTGCTATTTTGGTCTTGATACTTACGGGACATTTTTCTTAGTACAGACATTATGGTAGCAATTAAAAACATTCCTTGTGAGGGTATCTGAGTGGCTTAGAGAGCTAATGATTCCAAGTTGAATCACTTAAAATCATAGACCATGCACTAAGCAATGTCTTTAGCAAGTAGAAGCTTACCCCCGATATTTTAGGAACTTTGGAGAGTATGACCACTGACCACTTTGAGAAAAGTTTCTTTCAATTGGCTAAATGAAACGTCTTCAAATTGTGAGAGCTTGTAGAATACTTTAAGCTGGTTCCAATGAGTTATAGAGCATTGAGAATGATGGAGAGATCATTGAGATATGAGCAAGACAAGTACACTTTTCTGAGTGACAATGACACAGACACCAATAGAGATGATCAATGATATAATGTATTAGAGGACAATGTTGTACATGATTATTGGCATGAATATGATTCCAAATGATGGTGCTAAGAGTGAGCTTTGATGTAGGCCACTCCACATATACAAACGATCAGCAGTAAGCTCAGTAATGGGGAACTAATGGGCACAAGAATTCAAGCTACTTTCATAGTGACTCTTTTCCAATTTGAATTTGAAATTGAAATAGAATTCCACCTAAAAGTTCTTGCTCTAAATGAGGAGATATTCTCTCATGAGAAAATTCCTACCATAAGGTTCTCCTAACTCCATGAGTTTAGTGTCTTTTTAAGATTCTTCTAAGTCAAGTGACTTTTACAATGGTTAATGGTGAAAACCATAAGCATTGGTTCATGTGGTTCTTCAAAAAAATTGCACATAGCTTCTTCCAGTGCCTAGCCAAGTGTGAAGGCTTGCCAATTGCTCCAACAAGGACGCCAAAGATGAAACACGTAAAGAAAAGCAGTCTACCTTGCCATAGTTATTTCTATTTCATGAACATTTCAAATCTACTAGATTGAATCTCTATCTTAGCCGTCTCTTATAGTCCAAGAGTCTTGGAGTTTATCTTTCCAGTGATGTGATAGACGATGCAATGTGAAGGACGATGCAACAGTTGCGAGCATATATATTATGTATAAATCTAATACTCTGTCCCCCACTAAGTTCCAAAGATACATCGACATTGAAGCTCTTTCATCATAAACTCGTGGATGTGCATGTTCAATTTATTATAGCTAGAAAGATGGTAAACATGTGTCAGGTGATTCATAATTTGGTTTAATTTTTAGATGGAAAACACATAAAGTTTCGGACGTAAGAGCCTATCAATAAAGTGTTGTCAGAGTTATAACTTGGGAATTGAAAACGTATCAAGTCTTTTATTCATAAAAATTTCCTTTTTTATCATTGTAATCTTGTACACTTCATCTATTGTCAACTAATTTTCGATTCCGTATCCTAGCAATGAATTTGGTACTCTTGTAGACAAACAGTCCCCAATGGAGATACCAAAGGCCATACGCACACTCGCCCACATGGAGATACCAATGGATGACTAGTTATTATACAAGCTTCTTGTGCACTGAGGCAGACTTGTCAAATATGTCATCCATGAATGACTCAAAAATTCTTGTCTTGCTCGTCGACGTACAGCCAGCAGATACCAAAACATTAGTTATTATAACAAACTTCTTGTGCACTGAGGCAGAGTTGTCAAATATGTCAACCATGATTCGTTCAAACGGAGAATTACCGACAACTCTTAGTACTGTATATCTAAACTTCGGACATTTGCGGCAGCTTGCTTCCCATTGTCTCCATCGGTCCATATGAGAGGAGAAGTACACAGTACTTTATTTTAGAAAATCATACCATACAGATATCCAGCGGATCGTATAATTCTATCTCTGAATATCAAGTTAGGGGTTTTTCAGGTGCCCAATGCTTTGTTACTATTTCCTTTCTTTTGCCTACAAGATGTTGCTTGTATGCAGATGAGCTGTATTCTCTTGCACAATATGGAAAATACATGGCCGCATCGTCTCTATTATGTTGTTGTTATAGAAGTTGCTGTTTGACATCTCGAAATTGAGAAACTATAGAAATTGATAAGTCCTCTTTATGTTCGCTCATAGATTCTCAGGGATAAGAACATCCTTCAATATGTTTATCCTATTTGCTATGACAACATCGCTTGCACCAGGGGAACACAGATCTTGTTAGCTTTTGCATTGGTCCATATTCCACGGTGTAGAATTTGCCATAGGAGGACCGACTTTTTGTTTTCAATGAGAGGGTGCCAGATAGACATAAATTCCATATCCCATCAAAGCCGCCTCCAGTTGAGACACCATTTCTTGTTGAGACTAATGTGAAAGTCATTACGAGCTTCGACATAAGGAAGCTTGGAGAGACGATTACCATTAAACCATTTAAGGCCCATAAGGTCCCAAGCATCCTTTCCCATCAATACTCGGATTCTAGAGGGGTCCCAAGCATGGCATTTGCTCAGTGAAACATTCTATTCCTTGTATGTGACCGCAGCACTAGGGTCAAGGTCCTCAAAGTCCACCCATCTGTTCGTGTCCTATTTCCAGAGGTGCTTCCATTGTTTGAATCGCTTATTCGAGAGTCTCTTGGCAATTAAGATATTCCAAGGCTCCATGTTTCTCATGCCTTGGATTGGGAACCAAATAGAGTCATTTTGTCTTATACGTGCAACCCACTTCCAATCTTCACTTATTCTAATGTGAGGTTTGAATCTATTCCAGCTCGACCACAAAGATCTTACCAAGATCGATCCTTTGGGTGAGACTAGAATCAGAGAGAATAAGAGGGTGAGTATGTCGAGGTTTTTCCATCCAGGGTAGCCCACCAGAGTAACTGCATTCATGTTTCTGAGAATTAGTGTGGCCCAAGAGGAATCTTTGTTGCACCAGGCCTTATCATCCACTTGGCCGCCAATTTATTGGCCATGCTGCCAATGTCCATAATACCCAGACCTCCACTCTCCTTTTGGTTAGTGCAAATGGACCATTTGATTTTAGGCACTCCCTCTTGTTATGGTCCCCAATCCAAAGAAAGCTCCTACAAGTGCTTTCCAATTTGTCTAAATCTTGATCCTTCGGTCTCTAGCAAGAAAGAAAGTATATGATTGAGGATATGAGGAATGTGTTGATCAGCATGGCCTCAAGTTGTGTGGGATTTTGTGCGAGGAAGTCCGAGAGATGGTGGCAATGCAATCTCGCCTATGGGGGGAGAGGGGACAAGCACCACCCAAGAGACTGGTGAAGTGTGCTTCTATAATGCCAATGTTCTCTTCCTCTGTCTTACAATCTACCCCGTTCTTGTCAAGCAATAGCGGGATCTAGTCTCTAATTTGTTTTCTTGTGAGAATATTGCACATTTCTTTGGAAGGTCTATCTGCTTTACTAGCCCACCATTCCTTAAACTAGATTTGAAGATTTTTCCTTTTGATCTCCTCCTCGTATCTTAATCTTCCTCTGATAATTTGGAGTCCCTTCTGAGATTGAATCTTTCCTTTATTAACTTCTTCTTCAACTCTTTGGAGGTGCTAGTATAGGTTTTCTCTACGTCTTTGGCAGATGGTTTTGAGAGCTTTCCTGGCCCTAATCAAGATCTGACGAGACTTTTCCACCGCATTTCTCCAACACTTGGCTGGACAGGTGAGACAACGAAGGCCTCCAGCCAAGCATTAGTGATTTCTTGATGGATAGAGGGGAGTGAAAAGACAAATGGACTGGCGTGAAACCAAGGTGCGTTGCGACTTTTGGATAGAGGGGAGAAGGTGAGCACCATTGGGTAATGATCTGAGATGGTGAGGTTGATTCATTGCATTAGGGTGGGAGGACCCCATTGATGGACGAGATTCTGTGAAATGTAGCTTCTGTCGAGTCTTGCTTTCCTCACCCTTGTTGTTCCACCTATCAGAGGGGTCTTCCACCATATTGAAGTCACCACAAATCATGATATTATGAGAAAAAAAGTCCAAGGAGGACCACGCCTTGATCCTCGGAGCATCCTCGTTTGGTGCATACATAGAGATCAGGGAGAATTGAAAGGGGGTGCTGAATGTAACTACCATCCACCTATGGTTTCTATCTTCACTAGTGTGGTCAAGCTTATTAGCCCAAAATTGATTGATACTAATGGCATTCCCACGAGAATCACGCTAATGGGTTGTGTAAAACCACACATGGGACTAAGAGATGCCCTTAAGTCTTTTTTGAAGGTCTTTTCCTCTAATTTTAATCTCCTGAAGACAAATGAAATCCAGGTTTAAGCTTTTGTCACAAAGCCATTGACCAATAATGGTGGCTCTTGTGGGGTCAGTAAGCCCCCTAGTGTTTAGTAAAGCGATAATCATTTTCTTGCACTTCCCTCATTCCGAGGATGGGACTTCTCTTTTTTCCTTTTGGAGTCTTCTTTCTTTCTTGAGGAGGGATGGTCTCGACCATGCACCTTCGATTTAAGTGGGCTTTTACAAGGCATACCTGTCAACTGTTTCCCCTTGCGAGAAGCCTCTTATCCGCGAGATGGAGGGGCCCATTCTGGTATTGTTGTTCCAATGATGGAACTTTCACTGTCCATATCGTCCTCATTGCTTATGGTGAAACTGTCTTCTTTGTTAGTTGTGTAGTCCACTTAATTGACCTCATTAGAGGGGGGCCACTCCAAGGGTAAGTTACTTGTGCCCGCAAGGTCCCAGATCCCTCCCAAATAATCAAGCTCATTAACCTCCTTCACGAGGTTGCAATATAAATTATTGAGTGACTTTTCAGGAGCGCGGGTCTTCTGTAAAAGTCTCCTTGGGCTTGAGCTTCTCCTAATGCTAGCTTTCCTTCTTCTCCTAACCTCTATAAATCCTTCCAAGTCATTTTATGGGATTTGGTCACCCTTTTCTTTCTCTTCAATGGTTATGCCGACCTGCCTCCCTTTGAGTGTTTGGGCTTTGCTGGTTGTTTCTAGCTTATACTTCTACTTCTGGGGGCAATCTTTAATTCTATAGCCTTTTTGACCACATTGAAAGCAGCATTGGGTAGATTTTTAAAAGTGATCTCTTGAACCCAAGATTCCCCTTCACCCAAGTCGACAATAATTCTTGAGGGGAGAGGCCTATTGAGGTCTGCTTCCACACACATTTCAGGATGCCAACGATCATTAAATGCGTGTTTTGTGCCCTCATAAATGAAACCCCCAACATCTCCGTGCGAGGCCAGCGACTTGCCAATTGGAGAGACAATATCCCACAAAAAGCCATACACGAAGTAAGGGAGATTGGGGAACTCGATCCCGAGAGGGTACCGAAGGGGTTAAGAGTTGTCCGGCACAAAATCGGGGGCCCACTTGAAGAGGCACAGAGTGGTGCGCCCGACTTCCCAAAACCCAACACTTAGAGCCTGGAGTGCCATTTCTTCGTTCTCAAAAACTAACAAGAGGTGTCTGGTTGGAAGGAATCGGCACTTACTCACCACAATGCCATGAGGGAACCACTCTTTGCAAAACCACTAGCGCATAGAATCCAGTGGGGGCCTAGGACCAAAGAGCTGACCAATGAGGCAGGTTCTCTTGAGTTGTTCTTGCGCTGAAAGGATCGCCTCACGATTAAGTGAAACCATAGGGGCCACCACGGTCTCTGAGGAGCTAGGGGAAACATCCGCCTCACCAGAGAAAACTCGGGGTAAATTACTAATAACGAGGGAAGGGATCCCCTTATCCATAGAGCAAATCCTTCTTAAATCTAATGGAGAAAACAATGACTCAATTCTCGGAGATAAAAGGGATCCATTAACGGTCGCCCTCTGAACACAAGATTGGTGCAAACAAATAGATTCACGAAGGGAGTGCGATGACCATTTAGCCTCTAGTGCTCAAATAAAATAAAAGGCCATCCATCCTCCCAAAAAGCGTGCTTGAATTCAATGATTGACTTCAATGATTAACTCTTACTCTTTTAATTTCCCATCCCCTTTAAGTCAAAGATTGAAGCCGGCTTGAGCACAAGACTAAACCTAAGATAAAAGTCCCGAAAGTTTGGCGACGGACTAATACGATAGAATGGTACTTAGCAGCACGACATATGATTTTGAGCGTAAAAGGGACATGAAACTCCGCGATCGATGTGAAAGGCGGCCTCAAAATCCGCGATAGACGGGTTCCACCAGCGCAACAGATGGTTTCAAGTGGAAAATGCTTTGCTGCACACCGCGATAGATGGATTTGATTTTGCTTCACGATAGATGCTTCTCCACGATTGACGGCTTGCTCTGCACCGCGACAGACGGGCTCTCATTTTGCGATGGACACCTACTCAATTTGCAGACATTACTCCATCGTCGCTCCGTAGATGAGCATGAAGCTAATTGGTCACAATGTTGATGGCGATGGCACTAATGACCCTCAAATCCATGGATTTCCGCTCTATTTGCTTCACCTTCAGCTCCATAGTCCGCCTTCAGCTCTGTTTCAGCTCTCTTTTCAACTATGACACTAACAAGCACTTTCGTTGTCGCTTCAGTGTTGCCACGTCTCCATCACATCTCTTACCTTTTGCATCAACAAACCTTGACCAAAATTAATGCAAAAGCTAAAAATTAATGTGCAAGCCTTTCCTTCGTGTATATATACACTTGTTTCATTCCGTGACAAAAAGGTTCAGTTTCGTTTCTTATCTATGCAAATATGCTCCCCCATAGCCATGACTATGAGAGCACTTCATACGTGGTATGAGAGCTCAACGTTTGCATCTTGAACTTTTCCTCATAGTTATGCTGGAGCAAGTCTATGACAAGCCTAAGTATTGGCTTGAGTCCCACAAAGTCACAGAAGAAGCCTTAAAATGAAGACAATGTAAAGTTCACTTGTGAACTACCTCTTGTAGCTTTTGAAGACTTTACTTAATGTAAAAGTGAAAGAATCTTAAGTGGTTGAGTCCACTTGATCAAAAAGGGAAAGAGGAGCCACGAATTCGTGATTTGTGGTAGATAGAGAATCAAATCAATTACTAATTGATTGGAGAGTGATTGAGGGAAGTTAGCCTCCCAAGATCAACTATAAATACGTAGTACTCTTAGTCATGGTTATGTGAAGACTTCCAAGAGCTGAGCTTTATGCCATATCAAGGTGTGATTCCAAAGCACACATATATATCTGTAAGTCCATTGTATTATACAATCAATATACTTTCATTTTGATGATCATTGGAGTTCATATTTCCATATTCTTGTGAAGTGTACTACTCCCTGCCATATCTCTCAGTTTTTCGCAGTCAGATTGCAGAGATGGTTTCTCTGCGCTTGGTGCATCATTTTCAGTGATTTAACTTGGTAAAGCTAGCTCTATATATCTTATATGCTCATCAATTTTCATTCATTTGGGTGTTTCAATCTTTAGTTATGTTCAGTGGAAGGCAACCCTGTCTGTTCATTTTCACTTCTCTATCAGGTACCCGACTTTTTTACTCATCTTATCAGACTTGTTTCTTAGTGTGTACTTTCCCAAATTCAATGAATTAAAGCTTGTTAGATTCAGGATACCATCTAGTAAACGAATACAAGTTTTCATAATCATTGAATTTTTAAATCTTGATTTATGTTTATTTTTCTACTCACTGGTCACATTACTGTAGCAGCCCGTGAAAATCGGGATGATGTCATCACTTGTTAAACATCATTCTCAGTGTCTGGTTCATTATTTTTTATGAGATTACTCTTGAAAGTTATCTATTTAAGTTAACTAGACTTCCCCAAAAGGAAGTAAGCTAATTACTGCTTTGCTCAGAGAATTATGCAAAACACTAGACAGGTGTATGAACCAAAATAGCAAGTTCTTCACCTCTGAGCTAACTCCAACTTATCTGTTTTGATCTACTTTTTTGAGAGCGATCTTCCAAGGTACATAGGGTGTCTAGTACATCCATTGGCAAGATAAAAGGGCCCACCACATACTCCTGGAGTTCATTTGGCTGGTGTAGATCAAGGATTTTGCAACACCTCTTCATCTTCAAGCACATACCTATCCATCTCTTGACAGTGGTATCAGAGCAAGGTTGGACAACATGGTAGATGGATTTCCTTCATCAATTGACAAATTGGACAGAGGTAACTACTCAGCTTGGTCATTAAGAATGGAAGCTTATCTCCAAGGCAGAAGTTTATATGGTTATGTGGCTAGAGATGAAGTTATGCCAAGTTTCAGGAAAAAAAGTCAACCAACACAAGAAGAGCAAGAAAGATTGAGCACATGGCGCTCCAAGGATGCACTTGCAAGGTCTTATCTCCTCAACTCTATCTCAGATTTTTTTGTTGCCTCGCATTAGAGGTTGTAAGACATCTCAGGAAGTGTGGGATGCACTTGAAGCCTTCTTCTCTTCAAGTAGTAAGGCTAGGAAGCATCAACTATGGCTGGATTTCACAACTCTCAAGAAGGCTCCCAAACAAAATGTGACTGATTTGGTCACAAAGCTCAAGGACATGGCAGATTAGTTGGGAAGCATTGGAGAGGTAATAGATGAAGAGCAAATTGTAAGGCAGGTCATCAATGGCTTGAAGGCAGATGACAAGTGGGAAGCATTCACCACAGCTATGGATTTGTACATGGACATGCATGTACCTGATTTCAATACACTCATTGGACAACTACTTACTGAAGAGGCAAAGCTTATGAAAAATGGAGAAAGCTCTAAAGGTAATCAATCTTGAACTTTATACAGTGATAAAAGCAAGTCCAAAGATAACAACGGAAATGCAAAGAAAGTGGATGATGAAGAAGGTACATATCAAGCTAACTATGCAGGTAGAGGCAGACATGGCAGAGGTAGAGGAAGAGGAGGTAGACAAGACAAGGGGAGATCCCAAGACTCCAACTCATGTTCTATTTGTGGATTAACTAATCATACAATTGAAAATTGCTTTAGGAATTCCAGGAATCAAAGAGGCAGAGGATACAATAGAGGAAGTTATGGCTACTCAAGAGGAAGGCTCAATAATTATCATGGCAACTACAACAACTACAATCATTCAAACTATCAAGGAGGCTACAAACAAAGGAGAGACTTCAATAACTACACAGAAGACTCAAACAAAGAGGATTCATTATTGATCATGAACATGGCTATGCAACAAGGTAAATCTGATGAGCATGTTTTCTACATAGATTCAGGTTGTTCAAATCATGTGGCACAAAATGTGGCACTCCTATCAGATTTAGAAGATCCAAGGAATAAGAATGAGGTACAAACAGGAGATGAAAAAAGACATCCTGTGGAGAAAATAGGCAATGTCAAAGCACCTGATGGAAACATCAACCTACTCAATAAGGTACTCTATGTCCCTACCATTACAAAGAATTTGATAAGTGTTGGGCAGATAGTAGAGAAAGGGTTGCAAGTCAAGTTCACAAAAGAAGGAGCATTTGTTGATAAGTCAACGATTCAAAAGAATTGCAAAAGGTGAAAAGATAGGTAGATTGTTCACATTTGGATTACAAGACACTAGAAACATTGCTCTCTTTAATTATGGTAGTCAGACACTCACAGAATTTGAAATATGGCACAAAATGCTAGCACATATTGGTGAAAAGTCATTAAAGCAAATTTGCAAGGACCAAAGTGTACTTGGACTCCCTAATTTGTCAAAAAAACATATGATTTATAAGTGTAGTGCATGTCAATTTGGAAAGTCTCACAGGTTACCATTCATCACGAAAGGTTACATGCATGGAGATCTCTTGGAGTTGGTTCATACAGATGCATGGGCACCTAGCAAGGAAGCTTCAATATCTGGATCAATGTATTATGTCTCCTTTATTGATGATTGCAACAGATGGACTATCCTATTATTCATGAAACACAAAGATGAAGTTTTTTTCATGTTTCAAAAGATATTTGGCTCTTGTGGAGAATCAAAAAGGTAAATCACTAAAAAAACTAAGGTCAGATGGGGGGGAAGAATACTTCTCCCATGAGGTTGATTCTTTTCTTCAAGAAAGAGGAATCAAAAGAGAGGTAATTACAAGGTACACTCCTGAGCAAAATGGAGTGGTAGAAAGGAGGAATAGGAAAATTTTTGAAGCTGCAAGGTCCATGTTAAATGAAAAGAATTTGCCTAATTATCTATGGGCTGAGGCTGTATCTACAACCACTTACTTGATTAATAGATTGCCTTCAAAATCCCTTGATGGGATGACTCTATATGAGGCTTGGAATGGAAGAAGACCTAGCTTAGATCATTGTAAAATTTTTGGAGGTATTGCTTTTGCTCATGTTCCTTCATAGGTTAGAGGCAAGATGGATCCAAAGGCAGAAAGGTGTGTCTTTATCGGATATGACAACAATCAAAAGGGTTACAGATTATACAACCCTACCAACAAAGGATTCTTGGTAAGCAGAGATGTAGTTTTTGATGAAAACAAGTCATGGTATGAGGATTCATGCAGGAAGGTCAAATTGCCATATGACCTTGAAGAAGATTTCCCAAAGCTTGGCAGAGAGCATTAACCAAAGATTGAAGAACAAGATACCTCAGAAGATGATGAAGAAACTTAGATGGAAAAAATCAAAGCAAGGAAGTCTAAAGGTAAAGCAAAATTACAGGAACTTGGACATGAGCCCGAATCATCACAACATGGCTTAAGAAGATCAATAAGGGAACGGAAAAAACTAGAAAGGTATGGGTTTGACACCTCATTAGTAACTAAACATTCTATCTAAATAGCACAAGACATGAATCAAGAGGAGCCATCATCCTTTGAAGAGGCCAAAGAAAAATTCGAATGGAAGCATGCAATGAACGAAGAGATTGAAACATTTGAGGAAAACAACACTTGGGATTTGGTGCCCAAGACTTCATGCATGAAGGTAATAGGCTCAAGATGGGTCTATAAACTCAAGAAGAATTTTGATGGTTCCATTAACTGGTATAAGGCAAGGCTTGTACCAAAAGGCTTTGCACAAACTCAGGGAATTGATTATGAGGAGACCTTCTCTCCTGTGGCAAAGATGCCTACTATTAGGGTTTTGCTTAGTATTTCCTCTTCCAAGAATTGGAAGATACTTCAACTAGATGTAAAGACTGCATTCTTGAATGGTTGGATAACAGAAGAGGTATATATGGCACAACCACATGGTTTTGAGAATCAAGTTTTTCTTGATAATGTGTGTACACTTAACAAAGTTCTCAAGCGAGCTCCAAGAGCTTGGAATTTGAGGCTTGTTTCATTCTTGGAGGACAAAGGCTTTCAACCAAGCAAGGCAGATCCTTCACTCTTTATTAAAAAGAGTAATTCTGAGATCATCTACCTATGTGTATATGTAGATGATATTATATTGAGAAGAAATGATGCAGATGGTATGAAGAAGGTCAAAGATCAGATGAGACAAGAGTCCAAGATAAGTGATTTGGGTTCACTTACCTACTTCCTAGGTTTGGAAGTTGTCTACAAACATCATGGTTTGTTTCTCACTCAAAGAAAGTACATTAAGGACATGTTGGCAAAATTCAAGATGGAAGATTGTAAGATTGTAGGTACTCCAATGGAGGTCAGTCACAAATTGAGCTCACATGAAGGTGAATTCATAGAGGACATCACATCATATCAAAGTCTAGTGGGTAGTCTCAACTATGCCACATTGATAAGGGTAGATATATGCTATAGTGTGAGTGTGCTAAGTCAATTCATGCACACACCAAGGAAAACACACATGGATGCTTCTAAGAGGATACTCAAATATCTCAAAGGAACCATAAATGAAGGACTTTATTATCCTTATGTATCTGATTTAGGGTTGAAGCTATTTTCTGATGCAGATTGGGCTGACTCCAAAGAAGATAGAAGGAGCACTTCGAGTTATCTTACCTTTGCAGGTTCAAAGCTTATTTCATGGTCAACCAAGAAGCAACCCACAACTGCTCTCTCTTCTACTGAAGCTGAATAAAGAGGTCTTGCCATAGCTACACAAGAAGCTATGTGGATGGAGACATTATTCAAAGATCTTGGATTGGAGTTTGGAACTCCAACTATTTTTGGTGACAATATGAGTTCTATTCACTTAGCTGCTAATCCTATTTTTCATGCAAGAACTAAACATATTGAAGTTCATTATCACTATGTACGAGAGAAGTTTCTAAGCAAAGAGATTCAAATATCATATGTGTCCACTCATCAACAATGTGCACATATTCTAACCAAAGCATTGGATGGTACAAAACTCTGGAAGTTCAAAACCATGATTGGTTTGTAGGTAATCTTGGAAGATTGAAGACCTCAAGCATACTTGGCTTGAGGGGGAGCTATTGGAGCAAGTCTATGACAAGCCTACGTATTGGCTTGAGCCCCACAAAGTCATAGAAGAAGCCTTCAAATGAAGACAATGCAACGTTCACTTGTAAACTACCTCTTGTAACTTTTGAAGACTTTACTTAATGTAAAAGTGAAAGAATCTTAAGTGGTTGAGTCCACTTGATCAAAAAGGGAAAGAGGAGCCACGAATTTGTGATTTGTGGTAGATAGAGAATGAAGTCAATCGCTAATTGATTGGAGAGTGATTGAGGGAAGTTAGCCTCCAAAGATCAAGTATAAATACATGGTAGTCTTAGTCATGGTTATGTGAAGACTTCCAAGAGCTGAGCTTTATGCCATATCAAGGTGTGATTCCAAGGCACACATATGTATCAACACGTCCATTGTATTGTACAAGCAATATACTTTCATTTTCATGGTCATTTGAGTTCATATTTTCATGTTCTTGTGAAGTGTACTACTCACTGCCATATCTCTCAGTTTTTCTCAATCAGATTGCAGAGATGGTTTCTCTGAGCTTGGTACATCATTTTCAGTGAATTAACTTGGCAAAGCTAGCCCTATAAGTTTACTATAGGTGCATCAATTTTCATTTCATTTGGGTGTTTCAATCTTCAGTTATGTTCAGTTGAAGTCAACCATGTCTGTTCATTTTCACTTCTCTGTCAGGTACTTGACTTTTTTACTCATCTTATCAGAGTTGTTTCTCAGTGTGTACTTACCCAATTCAATGATTTAAAGCTTGCTGGATTCAGAATACTGTATAATATAAGCATACACATTCTCATAATCATTGGATTCTTAAATCTTGAGTTATGTTGAATTTTATACTCATTGGTCACATTACTCTAGCAGCCCCTGAAAATCGGGATGTTGTCATCATTTGTTAAACATCATTCTCAGTGTGTGGTTCATTATTTTCATGGGATTACTCTTGAAAGTTATCTCTTTACGTTAACTAGACTTCGCCAAAAGGAATAAATCTAATTAGTGCTGTGCTCAGAGAATTACTCTTGAAAGTTAGCTCTTTACGTTAACTAGACTTCGCCAAAAGGAATAAATCTAATTAGTGCTGTGCTCAGAGAATTATGCAAAACACTGGACAGGTGTATGAACCAAAATAGCAAGCTCTTCACCTCCGAGCTAACTCCAACTTATCTGTTTTGATCTATTTTTTTTGAGAGTGATCTTCCAAGGTACATAGGGTGTATAATACATCCATTGGCAAGCTAAAAGGGCCCACCACATACTCCTGAAGCTCATTGGGCTGGTGTAGATCAAGGATTTTTCAACACCTCTTCATCGTCAAAACATACCTATCCATCTCTTCACAAGTTAGTTGTTGTAAGAATAACTTTGTTGGCCTGCAGATGATCCACCACTTGTTCTACATAATGAATCTAAAGTTCCCTCAAGAACTTAGCTCCCTTATCGTGGCATCATTTACACTTAAATCTTGGCCATCTCTGCTTCCTTTGTCCAAGTTGCAAACTTTTTTCGTGAGCTCTGATTCAACCATCGCGATCTCTCTTGTGTTCTTAAAGACCCTAATATCCTCTAGTGTTTGGAGTTCCTGCTATTTGGCATACTAATGCTATTTAAGAGAGAGAACCTTTGTCCCTACATCCTCATTAGCTAAATTTTGCGATGCGAAGCATTCTTCTTATTTTTCCATGACATAACCTTTGTATTTCACCTCCTCGACAACAACCTTTGCAGCATTTCTAGCTTATTGCTATATCCTTTCCCCTAGAAACAAGAAGAATTTGTGACTTCGGATATCCTTAAGCTACTTTATGTTTGCATTGAAAAAATGAAAGCTAAAGTCTTTAAACTCAAGTGGTACCTTCCCAAACACTTTGCTTCTGAATTAGTTCGTCCATTTGAAGATCTACTGTCTACCTTCTACTTCTAACAATGAGGGCATCCTCTTGTTTGGCACCTCACTCATCAACTTTGCTCTGATTGTTGACTTCTCCAACAATTTGAAGTACATGCTCCTTCTAATAGACCAATCATAGTCAGAGTCCTATATGATAAACGCCACTGGAATCTATCTCAATTGTGTCAATCTCAAGACATATCCTAACCACCTCAAATTCAAGAATGATAGGATTGGAATTAGAATCGATAGGACCACCATTACCTCGAGAGAGAGGTACACTCAACTTCAGAGCCCAATCTATGATACACTCGCATGGGAGTTCATAAACTATGGACTTGGAAATGAGGCTATTAACAAAATTCAAAAGCAGTTATATGTTTGTAATTCATTGTATGTAACTAGATGTGAGCTAGCTCACCTTGTAAATAATTTCTTATATTTCTCTTCAACATGACTAGACCTTGTTTTTCAATTGTGAGTAAGACCTTCTTAACGTATAAATGGCTTTTCAAGGTCTTACTCATAGAAGCCCAATCTATCATAATAAAAAATGACCTTCTTGACGCATAGAAGTCTATCATAATAAAAAATGCTTGCAAGTACCAGTAGACTAAAAATACCAGACTTGTTTTGTACTTGATTATTGAGAATTTGACAAGCATTTTCTGAGCCATCAGAGTTGTCTTAAAACTACTATATTTCCTCTCTAAAAATTCCTATGTTTTTGAATTGATATTTTGGAATTTATAAGCTCCTCTAATGTGATCATCACCATGATTCTCAAACAATCTTGATTTTTATTCAAACATTTAAAATGTAGGATTTTTATATATATCTCATTCGAACCATCCTCAGATGATTCTTCAGATATCTAAAAGTTTCTAGCTCGTTATTGACTTCAAGATATCATTCAAGAACACGCTATTTACAATAGTGATGCTTATTATTTTGATAGTATGACTTATTTACGCCTCTTTTTTATCAATGAGGCGTGAATGAGTGGAGCCTTCTTTCATATATACCAAAAGTTATAGTGAGAAGTGATAAAGTATGCCAGAATATCCCAAATAGCAAAGAATAATTGATTGAGAGAATAACTGCTAGCTCTATATCAATTTCTGTTGTAGTTGATATAACAAAATCTTGCTTGGTGAACTTTATAATATCAATAGTTTTCATATCTAAGGGAGACCAACACTATGCATCACCAACAATGTTAAAAATAGGGTACTTTAAATTTGCATATGCATCTTTTGCAATGTATAGGTAGGTTCATGTAATCTTGATTTTTTCTAGCAACGGTAGCCCAATATACACCTGGATGTATGAAACCTTTCAAGATTGTTTACTTGGGGAAAATTTTATATCACAGACCATGTGTTGGAATCCAAGTCATATAAAGAGTATACAGGCACAACGGAGCAGTCATGCACAATACGGCAACAAGGCCCAATCAAATTTTCTCTTAAAGTATTTCCAATTTAAATGATTTTTATCACTACACACACATTGTAAATCCCGTTTTTGGTAGAATAGACTCCATTTTGTTCAAGCTGAGGAGTCCTCGAGCTTGAGGAGTATTAGAATTAACTACATACCAATTTTCATAATTTTTATACTCCGTTTGAGCCCTCAAATAGGCTCTAGAACCTAATTTCTAACTAGGCGGGACACTAGGTCTCGACAAGGCCAAAGCTAGTGAGAAAACTATAAAAAGAGCTAGAGAGCTCATTTTTGGGGTTAGATTGTTTGTGAATTGAGCTTATGTAAGAGAGTTTTTGACTAATGCAAAGAACTCCATTGTTCCTCTCCTTGTTCTTGCCTTGTGTGCGCATGTGTGTGTATGTGTGTGCACGCTTGTGTGCTTCTCACTCACACACTTGTGCCTTCACTTGCTCATAGTCTTCATACTAGTCCTCACGTCTCCACAGATTGACAATTATGAGGTGAATCTTCTCACGTTGGTACTCACCATTGTGCTAGAGTGACACCAAATTTGGCGCCGTTGCCAGGGAGAGAGCTTCGAGGACGAGCGTGTGATGGTAAGATGTTGAGTTGAGACATTGGAGTTCTAGGTAATATCCTTTCTTTTCTTTATTTTTCTTCATTTTTTCTTACTTTTGCATCACCATCATCATCCCCACCATCTCCCACCTCCACAAAAATTTCAGTTTTTTGGTCATATTCCACTCCCCACCTCATTTCCCTCATTTCATTGTGAGAGAGAGTGAGAGAGAGCTTGCATGCAATCTTTTTTTGTGTGTTTTTTGAGCTTCTGTTGCAGGAACTAGCGGCACTACCATCTCCAGCAGCTTGCCCAGGTACTACAGACTCTGCACAGGTCCCGAGACGACGACCTATGTCTGTCACAACAGACAGAAAAACTTTATATTTTGTGAATGCGTGTTTGGCACGGTAACCTACACCATTAGAGCACTCCAAATCACTAGATGTTTCTCAAAAATTTGCGTTTTTTCAGTCTATCGCGACAAACACTGTCTATCGTGACAGACACCGTCTATCGCGACAAACCAAAACCACGACAGATGATAGACACAATCTATCGCGACAGACCACTCTATCGTGATAGACACCGTCTATCGCGACAGACACCGTCTATCGCAACAGACCAAAACCACGACAGACGATAGACACCATCTATCGCGACAGACCACTCTATCGCGATAGACACCGTCTATCGCGAGAGATACCGTCTATCGCGACAGACCCATCTATCGCGACAGACACCGTCTATTGCGACAGACCGAATTCCACGAGAGACACCGTCTATCGCGACAGACACCGTCTATCGTGACAAACCCATCTATCGCGACAGACACCGTCTATCACGATAGACCAAAACCATGACAGACGACAGACCTAGTCTATCGCGACAGACGCATCTATTGCGATAGACACTGTCTATCGCGACAGACCCATCTATCGTGACAGACACCGTCTATCGCGACAGACCACTCTATCGCGACAGACACCGTCTATCGCGACAGACCACTCTATCGCGACAAACCACTCTATCGCGACAGACACCGTCTATCGCGACAGACACCGTCTATCGCGACAGACCCATCTATCGCGATAGACACCGTCTATCACGATAGACCCATCTATCGCGACAGACACCATCTATCGCGACAGACAGCCCCCCACGACAGCTTGTGTCTATCGCGACAGACACCGTCTATCACGATAGACAGACATTTTCGGCAAAAAATAAAGGGGTTATTTTTTTGGAAATTTAGGCTAGATTTTGGGCATATTTGCATACTTAAATACTCATACACTTACAAAGGCCTTAGAAAAATGCATTAAAACCCCTGAAAGGTTCTGTTTGTCTGTTTAACCCCCTAAACCCTGAAGAGTCATAACTTTTTCATGCGAAATCCATTTTTTGAGCTCTAGGGCTTGTCGGAAAGCTCGTGGCATATACTACATGTTGATTTTCAGATATGATATTTTGAAGTTGACACACTGAGGGGTAGGTACACCAAGGGAGCTCTAGAGGAAATTTTTTTAGCAATACAAAAGGGGGAACAAGGGTCATTAAAAAGTGTCTGAAATAAATTGTCTGTCAATTGAAGGATCAAATTGAAGCTAAACTTGAGGTTCTTACAGGATCATCGAGAACTTTTGGAGAAAGCAAAGTAAGTGCCAAGGCGAACAAGCTTGGGAACGTGCTTCCTGGGTAGACAAGCATCGTCAGGAGGAGCGACTTGAGGTTGGAACATCTCTTAACCCCCTCAGTCCATTCTTAGCATAGGCTAAGTGCGAGTAGTTGTCCTGATTGACTAGGGGTACGATAGGGACACTCAAGTTTGAAGAGCCTTTAATTTCTCAAGTGCAAGGATAGGCTAAATTGCAGTCTAGGGACAACTTAAAGGAAAAGAAATTAAACTAAGTGGGCGAGGAACATCAAATACGACACACTTAAGTGCTCCTGACGACGCTTAATTAAAAACAAGAAAACATATCCAAAGGAACTTAAAAGGAACAAGTGACTGGTACCAAAGAATCAGCAACGTACAAAGGGCATATGAACCTGAGATCGTGTAGAGACACCTAGGGAGAGACCATCAAAGTGTTAGATCATCTGAGGCTAGCGTCAATCATAGAGCCAGATCTTGGGCCCAACAATTGAGTGATTACCCCTACGCTCTAGACTCAGAAACTAGTGACTCTGACATGTCGTATAGCATGGAAAGACCTGTAGGTAGCTTAGGAATGGCATACCTAGAAAGACCTGAAGGTCCCTACAAGACTCAATTGGAATACATCCAGACCAACCGCCTAGGTGCACGCATCTATGAGGATGGTCTGCGAAGATCTGTTGTCCTAATTAAAAATCAGAATCAGCCCATTGGACTAGAACACCCTGTAGTCAAATTTGAAAATGGTTCATACATAGATAAAGAAGGAAACATGTATGTGGTCACCAGCCAACCTGAAAGGACATATGAGTTTGGCAACATAATCCCTGAACCTGAATTAGGTGACATAGAGCAAGGGAACTTAGGAAACGAGCCGAAAACCCCTCGAGGCAAATCGGTCCTAACAAGGATAATCACTCCAGAGTTAGCTCCCCAGGATAATAGGACCATAGAATTGCTCTGGAACCAAGAAACGGATGAGGCTTTTTGGAGGTACAAGCTTGAAAAGTCTAATGAAGTGGGAGCTCTTGCCATCTATGAATTCAAAGATCCTGATAGCCCAGGCAAGGTGACCTACTTAGATGATGCTTCTGAGAGAATCTTTGTGGTCTCTGAGCATGGAAGACACGCATACACTTGGAAGGGAGAATTTGTTTTTCCCCAACCTCGGTCCAATGTGTCGTACAGTCACCAAGGAGCTGGGACCCCCCAAGCTCATGGAGCTCAAAGAGATAGAAGTAGAGACAAACCTGAGGTAAGTTTTGCCAACTCTTGGGGAAGAGAAAGAACGAGAACGGAAACAAATAGAGTGGAACCTGAGGGACATAGAGCCCCAGGGAACCGAAGAAATGTCGATGATTTCCCTTTGCCAAGACCGAGAGAGCACACGAGGACCTTGAGACCGACCCAACTAGTTAAGTCCATGAAAAACTACTTCGATGGCATTGGAGACCCCTACGATCATGTAGCTAAGTTTAGGCAAGTCTTGAGAGCTGAACAAGTTGAAGATCTATTCACGCAGTACAATGCCTTTGGTCTACCCCTTAGGAACACCACCCTGACATGGTTTCAACCACTAAACGAGAGGCAGTTTAGGAGCATAGATCAACTTCTAGAGGCATTCATTATCGAATTCTCTAAAAGTGGCATAAGACATAACACATCCTCCCTGATATACAGCTTCAAACAAACATCTCAAGAGACAGTGAGGCTCGCAGGCAAAAGATTTAGGCAATATCTAGAGAGATGCCCGGACCCAGAGTTACCCACTCCAGCCAAGCAAGTGGCCTTATTTTTAGATGGATTGTTAAGCACCAAACTGAGATCATATGTGTACTTGAAGGACCCTAGATCCATAGAAGAATGTGTACGCATGTGCATAGAAATTGAGGATAATCTAGGGGAGGAATTAGAACTCTCAGAAATCTATAAAGACTCAGATAGTTCTAGTAGCCTCATTTCCTCACAATCCACATCAATTGAGGATCTAGCACAAAAGGTAGCTCTGAAATTAGGTGTCTCTAGCAAGCAAATTCCTAGATTTGCCCCCGGAAAACGATGCTATACCAGTGGAGGAGACCATATGGCTAATGTGTGTCCTATCATGGCCCAACCCCAGGTGAACCCTAACAACCAGTACTGCACCATAGAAAGGAGGTACACCAATCACACAGCACAAGACTGTCCATATAACAAACAAGCTGTTAGACAAAATTATTCTCAGCCATATCCACAATAAGGAAAGTACCCTAATCAGTACCCACAAAAACAGTATGCTAGGCCCGAATAAATCTATCAACCACCCTATCAAGGGCAACAAAGACCGCAACCAGTCCTAGCGCACCGACCTCTTGCCCCCACCAATGTGATTCTAGTAAAGTATGCAGGGCAGAAGAAAATCTAAATAGAGCTTTAGTGCCAGTGACATCCTCGCTTTCAAAAAGTGATCCAAGTGATCATAATTTTGACTCCACCCATGTTGAGACCCCAGGCCTACTACTTGCAATCACCGGAGCATAGTGAGTCATATTATTATGAAGAACCGAATGAATCTAGTGGGGAGCCTGAATATGCAAACGTCATGTATGCCAACCCCAACTCGAGATCCCAACCTAGGCCGATGAGACCTCCATTTCCTAGAGGGCCATGCTATCGTTGTCAGGGAGATCATCTCATTCGTGATTGCCCTCTACCTGCACCGACACAAACCCAATCTGTGACAATTCAAGGCTTTTGTCCCGATTGTGGAAAGGAGCATTTGTTACGAGATTGTCCCAAGAACCCTGCAAATATACCAAAAATTGCTCCTATCAATGTTATTGGCTTAGTGGTGGACTCCACGGGAAGTGTGACCTCCACGGCTCCAGTACAAGTCATCACGAGAGCTCAGGCACTTAAGCAAAACCAAGACTTAGGCCAAGAGAAGACTGCGGAGGTTAGCGAGACTGAGAGTCAGAATAAGAAGAGGAGAAGAGCTTGGAGAGATAGCTGTGAACGTATGAAAAGGCAATGGGCAAGAAAGATGAGCGAACTTGAGGAAAGTCTACGAGAAACCAAAGCCAAAATCATAGAAATCAGATCTCAAACGCACTCTCACACATCCCCGCCACTACCATCCCCTTCACTCTTCATTCCTCCACCCACCAATACACCACACGTAACCCAACCACCACCCCGAGTAGGATCAGTCTTAGCCGATCCCACTCCTGAAGATCTAGACATGATGCTTAAAGCATATCAGGCCAGAATCCAAGGAGGGCCCAATGTAACAGATCATGAGAAATGTTACCCTAGAGCTGACCTAGAGCTTGAATGAACTAAGTTGTGTGCCAAGATGGTGGAATTGGCTCAAGCCATGTTTGAGACTAGTCGCCTTTTCACTTGCTCTAGCTCCACTAGAACACCATTGCATTTTGATGGTCTGTTAGACAGATTGGAGATGTTAATTGCAAAGTCTGGAAAAGGAGCCAACTCCCAGGCTAAGGAGAGGGCAAGTGATAGAATAAGCATTCCCTCCCAGGGAGCTTATGTGCCTAACTCCACTGAACGAGACACCTCTTCTTCTATGAATAGGTTTTCTCCAGAGTTCCTGAGAGAGATCGAAGAAGAGAAGTGGGCAAAGGAGAGTGAAGTCCCTCCTCCCATAGAACTTGTGGATGATGCACATGATCAGTTCCCACAGGACATCCCTTCTTTTTATGAAGAACAAGAAAGTGCCCACTCACATGAGAGGTTAGACTTTGAGTCTAATTCTTTGCAAGAGTTACCACATTTCACAGGCCCATGGGAAGCAAAGTCCACTTGTATGAGAGCACTGACCGTCATGGTAAGAAACAAAGATTCAGTCATACCTAGGAACACGGAGGTAGTGAAGGACACCAAAGTGCAGTGCAATCTCACTTTGGAAGAGCTGCTTAAGGTTAGACCAGAAGTGTGGAAACATGTAGCCAATCAAGTGCCCGAAGTAGCAAAACCGCATTCCCAGGTAGGATCCCAGAGAAGAGTGCCAGAAATACCCTTGGATAAGATAGGAGACATGAGTGAGGGCGAAGAGGGAAACACATATCTCCCCACCACTCATCAGGGCTACACAACCAAGGCCATTTTGGACTCAAGTGCAGGAGTTGCAATTGCTACCACTTCCTTATGGAAACGTTGGGGCGAACCAGCACTTAGGCCAACGAGAATGAAATTGCAGATGGCTGATTGTCACATAGAGAGACCCTTAAGGCTGCTAGAAGGAATAACTCTCACTACATGTGGTGTTGAGTTTGAGCACACCTTCGCCATATGTGACTTTAGCAAAAATCATGCCTATGAGATGATTTTGGGAAGACCATTTATGCGAAAGTTGCAAGTGGTACAGGATTGGGGAACCAATTCCTTGTACCTGCAACACTTAGGTGTTACGACCAAAGTGAATCTCAAGGACTACTCTCATAGAGATGTCCCTCCTATCCAATGGAACCCCATCCATAGAGCCAAAGAGGATACGGAATCTGTGCATTCCATAGGATCAGGATCCTCATGGATGCATGAAGACGCTCACTTATGGATGTGTAAAGTGGCACTGGAAGAGGAGAAAAGAGAAAAAGCTAGAGAGGTAGGTGTGAAGGAAACACATAGATTAGCTCAAGACCCAGCCTATGCACCTGTAGTATTTCTGAACGAAGAATTTGAACCTCACGACTGGGCAGAAATTCTAGCAACTATGGATGTAGCCATCCATGAAGAGCAATGGACACCCCACTCTGATGAGGATGGCTATGACATTTCTGTCTTCTCCATAGAGCCAATCATGGGAGATGCAGTTTTAGAAGAATGCGAACCTAGCCCTGATGCATTTGAAGATGCAAGTGACTCCGATCTTGAGTCAATCATCATGGACCCACCCTTTGCATCAGACGAAGAATATTTCTATGAAGTAGAAGTTTACCCTCAGAGACATGAAGAGCTCACTAATGATGTGAGATCAACCACAAGAGTGACCACTAAGAGTGAAGGAAAGAAAAGGAAGAAGAGAGAAGCGGCACCAAAGGAGGAAGAATCCCTCTTTGAGGTCCCTAAAAATTTCAAGAAGTATGCAATAGAAGATAGGAGAGTCATGGTAAGAATGCCAAAACCCGATGCACAAGCAGGAGAGGCCTATGATAACAAAGAAACCACCAAGAAGGTAGTGGTAGCCATAGAAGAAGGAGAAGAGAGGTGCACTTACATAGGACATGACCTCACTCAGGAAGAGGAGCATGAGCTGATAGCTTTGCTAAGAGAGTACAGAGATGTATTCGCTTGGAGCTACAAAGATTTGAAAGGTGTAGACCCTCACATATGCGCCCATACGATTCCCATAACCTCAGAGGACAGACCTTCTAAACAAAAGCCATACACATACAATGACAACTATGCTGTCAAGATCAAAGAAGAGATAGACCGCTTGGTTGAAGCTGGATTTATCTATGAAATTGAGCACACTGAATGGGTGTCCCCCATTGTAGTGGTGCCCAAAAAGAATGGTAAATTACTTGTATGCATTAACTTGAAGAAGGTTAACGCAGCCACTATCAGGGATAGTTATCCGCTTCCTATCACCGAGCATTTATTAGAAAGGGTAGCCGGCAAGGAAGTGTACAGCTTCCTAGATGGGTTTTCTAGCTACAATCAAGTAGCCATTGCACCAGAAGATCAGCATAAGATGGCTTTTGCCACAGAGTGGGGCATATTTGCTTTGGCATTCGGGCTTACCAATGCACCTGTTACCTTCGAGAGGCTGATGTGCCATGTATTTAAAGAGTTCCTAAGGAAGAACTTAGAAGTCTATGTTGATGATCTTTGTGCTCATTCCAACATTAGACAAACCCATATTCCTGAACTCAGACAAATTTTTGACAAATGTAGAGAATATCAAGTCTGCCTCAACCCAGAAAAGTGCGTTTTCATGGTCAGGCAAGGCAATATTCTAGGGCACATAGTGTCAAAGAATGGCATATCCACTGATGAAGAGAAAGTGAGAGCCATAGCAGAGTTAGCTAGGCCAAAGAACGTCAAGGAAGTATAAGCTTTGATGGGGCATTGTGGTTATTACGGACGGTTTATACACATGTATGCCATCATAGCAAAGCCTCTGTACGGACTTCTGACTAACTTTCAGTGGACTGATGAGTGTGAGGACTCCTTTAATGAACTCAAAAGAAGATTGTGTTCAGCACCAATCTTGACAACACCAGATTGGAATAAACCCTTTCATGTTCACGTGGATGCATCCAATTATGCTATTGGATGTGTACTCGCACAACCTACGGGCGAAGGTAATATGGATCTCCCAATTGCCTATGCGAGTAGACAGTTGAATGCAGCTGAACGAAACTATACGACCACTGAGTGAGAAGGATTAGGCATGGTATATGCAGTTAAAAAGTTTAGACACTATTTGCTTGCAAATAAGTTTAAATTTTTTACTGATCATCAGGCCCCGTTGTACTTGGTAAAAAAACCATGCAATACCGCTAGATTAGTAAGATGGTTTCTCTTGCTAATGGAATACGACTTTGAGGTTGTGGTAAGAAAAAGCAAGACTCACTTGAGAGCAGACCACCTCTCTAGGCTCACATCGGGAGAAGCCCCACAAGGAGTATCAGATGACCTTCCTGATGCTTACTTGTTTAATTTGGAAGTTGTACCTTAGTGGGCTAAGCCATTAGTGCCGGTATTGACATACGGGCCTAATCACCCAGTCATAAACACTCAAGATAGAGAGGTAGTAAAAGCCCAAAAGTACCATATCATGGTAGGAAGTATGTACAAACAGACAGATCAAGGGATATTGGCTTGTTGTGTGGAAGAGGATGAGTACGCTAAATGGTTGCAGTTGGCACACGTAGGTGCATTAGAGCAACATTACTCAAAACAACAAACCCTACATACACTAAGGAGACTCGGAGTGCATTGGCCTACTATGGAAGCCGATGTACATAAGATGTGTAAAGAATGCCCAATCTGTTGCACTAAACCACCTGTGGAACATGCCACTCTTTATCAAGTGTCCATAGTGCCAGATTGGAGTGAACCATTAGTAGCCTTCTTGAGGACGAAAACATTCCCTCCAGATATGACCCTCACGAGACAAAGAAGTCTAGAACAAGAAGCCCTAGATTCATTGGTGATAATCTATACAAGCGTGGTAAAGATGGTTACCTGAGACTATGTGTCCATGAGAGTGAATATCTCAAGATCTTGGAAACTGCTCACCAAGGTGTAGCAGGAGGACACTTTGGACCAGATCGAGTGATCAAGGCAATACTATTTGCGGGCTTCTGGTGGCGGACCCTTCACATGGATGCACATACCTATGTGAAACGGTGTGATGTTTGTTAGAGAACTCAGTATCCTATACGCAAAGATGAGATGCCATTAAAACCTATGATGGGTGGACGTGCATTCTCTAAGTGGGGAATAGACTTTGTATGTCCTATTAATCCCCCAGCCAAGGGTTCACATGTTGAATACATCATTGTTGCCATATACTATCTAACAAAATGGGTAGAGGTAAAGGCTACGACAAAGAACGATGCACAACCAACAACTAAGTTCTTGTTTGAGAATGTGTTCACCAGGTATGGATTACCTTTAGAGCTAGTTAGTGATAGAGGGACTCACTTCTTGAATGAAGTTATTGAAAATCTGCTCCAAGAATTCTTGGTAGTACATAAGAATTCTGCCCCCTATCACCCCCAAGCTAATGGCCAGGCTGAGAGTACAAATAAGATCTTATGCAATGTACTGACGAAATTAGTGAATAACAAACGCTGTGATTGGGACAAACACCTACACCATGTTGTTTGGGCATACAGAGTTGCCTATAAAACAGTACTCCAAGCCACACCCTTTCAGATGGTTTTTGGCAAGAATGCAGTGCTACCAATGGATTTTTTGATACCAACCTTGAAAGTAGCACAAGAGCATGATTGGACAGGCCATGAGTTGTCCTCTAGAATCTTCGATCTTGAACGATTAGGTGAAACACGATTGAGGGCTGTCGCAGGAATTTATGCAGCCAAGAAGAGGCAAAAGGCGTATTTTGATGCACATGTCAAGGATAAGGGCTTGAAAGCAGGAGACCTAGTCCTAGTCTACACCTTGAAGCAACATGCACGGAACTTAGAGAAGAGAGGTTACGGGCCAATGATTATCAATAGAATCTCCACCAGTGGAGCAGTTCAACTAGCCACTCTAGAGGGTGATATTCTACCAAGTTACATAAGTGGATGTAGAGTCAAGTTATATCAAGAACCCCTGACCGAAGAGATGCTAAATCGACTCAACACTGCCAAGAGACGTAAAGAAGAAGAGAAGCGAATTCGAGAAGAAGCAGAGGCAGAAGCTTTAGAACGCATCCGACGAATGAAATTGAGGAGACAAGGTAGAGACCAGCCTATGCCTGACACTCAAGAACCTCTAGGCTATCCCATGGCCATGTGCGAGGCTTCAAGTGGACATTCCCATAGAATAATCAACCGAAGGCCTTTTGTAACCCTAGAAGTAGGACAAGGAAAGCGTGTAAGGACAGTGAGAGCTTTCATTGACTCAGGGGCAGCCACTAGTGCAGTTCGACTTTCTTACTGCCAAGAGCTACAATTACAAATCAATCCTATAGAGGCATATCTCATAGGATTGGGAGGTGTGGAAACCCCTTGCATTGGTGAGGTGGAACTTCCCCTCTACATTCAAGAGGTGCTAATGACAGTCAAAGTGCTAGTGTGTGAAGAGGAGGATCTTACCGAACCTCTTGTCTTGGGCCAAGACTGGATCTAAGATCATGCAGTCAGCCTCAACCTAAGAAGTGGACTTCTTCAGGCATGGGTAGGCCAAAACCACATAACGATTGAATTAGAAAATGAAGCACATAGGCCGCTAGAAGAGGCGCCGAATCCTGGTCCTTCTAGGAGTCCACCTGAAATGAACCATGCTACTCTTCACCAAACTTCTATGGTGCAAAGGATTGCCACTCATGACGAAGGTGCAGAAGTCAACAAGGAGTTCCCTTCTTTTCCAAAGAGAATTCGAGGAAAGCAAGCCGAAAAATACAAGATACAGAGGAGCACGAGGACCAAGAAGAACGAACACCAACCAGTACACTACAGAATACCCGATGGCATGAAGCAGATCTGGATATGCAAAGGTGACCAACCCTCGGCTTTGGAGACAGGATTCCAAAGAGGCGTCAAGCAAGCTACAGTGTCGAGGACTACAACAAAGGAGTACCTTAGACATCAATCTAGGCAAACCATTTCTATTTGGGTTCCAAAGCAGTCAATGAAGGTGATCCCAAAAGCTAGACAAATATGGGTGCCCAAGACCTGCTTACTAGCTCAAATAACTTCACCTCCAATCACAAGAACAAACCAACACTCACGAGTCCTATTGGCTCCCATCCAAAGGCAACCATCTACACTCCACACCACCACATTCTCGGTCACGCCTCGGAATGTTTGGAAATGGGTACCCAAAAGGTCCCAAACCCAACACACTCTAGTATGCAAACCTTCACACATCATCGCCAATAAAAGCAACGATTCTAGCATCAAAGTTTGGAGACCTAAACCCCATGTCAAACCCCCTAACCCACCTCTGTAAGTCCTTCCCCTCTGATGTAGGTGCATTCTGAGAACATTGCACAACCAAAGTATGCATCTAGAGTGAACCCTAACCTACTAACCCACATGTACACACATCACAAACACTTCACCTACTAACCTCTAACCACTCCGAATGTCATGTTGTTATTGTGGAGGGAACACCATAACATCTTGTTTCCAATGCAATGTGCCTCTCTCTCTTCTTCTAGTAGATAAGCATCAGCAACTACAAGCACTCTCATGGCAGAAGCAACAGGTCCGAGCTCACAGGCAGGAATAATTACTGCAGAAATTGATGTGGATAGTCTACCTGTTGATGTGCCACCAACTGAACGACCTATGGAGCTGCAATACCTTCAGCAGATCCCGGTACCGGATCCATCCACAGGGATCACAGAAAGAGTCCATGCCAATTCTCATTGGTTCAATGGCATGCGAGGCCCATTAGGAGAGGCCAAGTATATATGGGAGTCTAAGTGCGCGTATGACAGATCTTGGGTCAGATTCCAATTCTTCTCCAAGGAGTTTGAGACTCTACAGAACACACAGGATCCTCAGACCATATGGAAACGTGTAGGGCTAGCTGAGTACTTCGAGGAACCATTACCCAAACCAGACCTCCTCCGATGCTACTATCTGGTCTCAACATTACAGGCTAATGCAGAAAAGGACAAACCAGGATCGTTTGTTCTTCCTTCCTTGCTGGGCAACAACGAGTTAAAGAGGTTTGAACTTACCTTGGAGTTGGTGAGCTCTGCTTTTGAATATGCACGGCACACATGTACCTTCTGAGAAGGATGCTCTCGTTCCTACTAACATGAAGGATAGGAAACTACTGAAACTTAAAGACATGGCAGCAGTCACACCAAACGTGTCCATCCCTCTCTGTATGTGCATGCAACATTTTGCTTTCCCCGGTCAAGACCGCTTCACTCAACCACACAAAAGAATTTGGTTCACTCTCTACTTAGCAGAGACAGGTGCGTTACCAATTAAGCTTCCTGTATGGATTATAGAGCAGTTGTATGAAGCAAATAAAAGGTCTTCTAGGAAATTAGTGGTGAACGGTTGCTGTGCTATCACACGCATTATCTACCGGTGCTTAGCATACGATGTACCCATTGAAAGTGCCTTAACTTGGGCACAATTACAAATGTTTAAGAAGCTCAAGATGTCCACACATCAATCCAAGCGCATGAGGGGTTCGATCCCTTGTGTCCAGACACGTGAAGTTCTGACTACTCCTGAAGTATCGCCACGAGGGGAGGCCACTGTACCTCTCTTTACCATTAGAATACCCAGGTCTGGATCTGAAACTACGACACAAGCTGCCCCTTCAGCTCCTCCTGCTCCATCTGAATTTGAATTTGCTACAACTGGAGATGCTGAAGGAATGGATCCCCAGGTTTTCGAAGCATTCTTACAAAGTACACAACTCTCTGATGTAGAGTTTTATTCAGATACAAAAGAACAAGGCACATCTTCACAAAGAAGAAGAAAATCCACAGATGGTCGCCATGTACATTGGAGTGATGATCAGCAAGGTCAACAACAAGGACACCTAGAAGAAGAAGGAGCATACGAAGAGGAGACCACTGAAGCCCCAGCTTATAGAGCAGAACTCCGAAGGCTGTATCAAATCATGGAACGAGTGCGCTCGCAACAACTGCTCACCGAACAGAGTAGTAGAGTACTCATGACTCAGCTTTTGGAAGAAGCAAGAGTTGACTCAGAATATAGTGAAGGTCTCTTATTAATGGCAAAAACATATGGGGTAGTAGAAGCAGTTCGGACCGCCATTAGGAGGTCTCCAGTTCAATATGATCCACGGAGATTCCAAACACGACCACGGTTAGGTAAAAACATCCAGATCCCCATTACAATGGCAGAAGGGCCGATTATTACATCCGAACCCATTGACACAACCTTCCAAGCAGCAGAAACCGCTAGCCAAGAGCACCCAGTCACCCATGTTGAATCAACCGAGCCACTACCACCCACACCCCCACCGTTGCCTCCTAGAACAGAAGCTGTGGAGATCACCTCGACCACTCAATCCACCGAACAAACCTTCATCTTCCGTACTCCCAGCTCTAGTTCAACCCTATTCTCCACCTTTGAAAACCCAATCTATGAAGCAACCACCATCACTACACAATCCACCGAATTGCTCATAGAGCCTGCCCTAGGACAACCATCCCCCATGCCCTCAGCCATAGGTCATCCTCACTCTAGATCCATATTCATGGGTTTCCCTACTACCACAACACCTTTCATGACCTCCCCGCCTCTACGACCTCAACCCCAAACCCCCATCTCTCCACTTCTCCAATCCCTCCATGCCTTCCTTGCTAGAACTTTTCAACCCAGGTCTCAACCATTCCCTTTATTTTCAGCTCCCAACCCCACTTCTCATCTATTCACTACTTTCACACACACACCACCTACCATTCCAAAATATATGGTAGACTCCACACTCCCATCCACTCCTGAAAGTATGGACATTTCACCACCCACGGCATTTCCCCTACCCCCCACACTTCCACCTTTTCCCATTCCCCCCCCCACCAATTTCACCAACACACACATCTCCACTAGACACATCATTCACTCTTCCCCTTCCCCAATCCCGTTCCCGTGCATCCTCCATTGTACAAACCACACCATCATCCATACGAAATGCATTGGATACCATGCTCACATGTATATCATAGTTAAGGACAGAGTACAATTAGCTCCAGCAACATAATGCACGACTGCAAGAGCACTCGGAGGTGCTACAAAATCGTCTTGCTGCAGTAGAAGAGGAGAATGCTCGCCTCCATACACAATTCCAAACTTTACAAGAGGCTCATAGTGTATTGGAAGTACAGTTGCAGAATACAGACCAAGAAGCAATACAAGTGGTGGAAGGCCATCTAAAAACACAACTAGAATGCAATTAAAGACTTCAACAAAATATGGCACTTCTTAGAAGACACCTTGCAGCTGCTCACGAGGAGAATCGACGCCTACAGCAACAGAACCAAGAGAACTTAGAAGCATCCATCAAAAGCACAACAGGGGCACCCATCAGCCCATCAAAGTTTCAAGCAGTGACCCCCGACAATATCAAGATCATATTGGAAGACTATGCCATGCTGCTTGAAGCACATGACCAGCTATTAGAGGAACTGGGTCAACTGAAGCAGAAACACCAAAAAGAAACAACAGCTGCCTCTCAAACCACCTCCTCCGCGGCTTCACTTCTTAGAGACTCAGAGGCCTTAAAAGATCTCCAGAAACAGGTCACCGAATTGCAAGCACGTCTACTACAATATGAGAGACCACCTTCCCCTCCAAAGGCTCCCACCGACGAAGAAATAGTACAAATTCCTGTGGAACAAACATTTGAAGAAGAATACGACCCACAACCCTTCCCAGGAGGTCAACAAACGGAAGAAGTTCAGGACATAATTGAAGCACCACGACCCCCATGGCTACAACAAGTGGAGGAAATCGGGAGTTCACATGAAGAGCGAACCGTCGTGCAAAATCAGGCTATGAGAGTCATAGAAGAGACTGTATTACAATCTAATTACTTCAAAAACCTGTCGTCGAGACGCCTTATCCTCTCATCGGAACTCCAATACAGGCCTTACTATATCATTTTGGCAGATTATAACGCAGAAATACAGAGAGTCACAGGGAAGATACCTTCCTTCGCAACCCAATTTCAACCCGAAGACCTTCCTCTAGAGGTGCAAAAAGGCAAGATCTGTCAGCCAACATGGCGGCAGAAACTTCTTGAAACCTATCCTCAAATGCTCCGCACCTGGAACAATGCGCCATTACATCTCCTATACAATCCATGCGATGGCCCTGTTCCACGATGCCGCTCATGGAAAGCATTCAACATAAAGGTGCAGAACAACGCGCAATGCAAGGAATGGCTAAACTACCGTACATAGCGCCACCACAAGGGCCACCATCAGTAGCCTACATGATGGCCACAATTCGCCATTGGATGCCTCGATTGAAGCCCATGCCGGATGTCGCGGCCCAGATGATGCTTAAGATTTTGGATATGATGCAGGTAGTACTCAAAACCTTCCGAAATGCAGCAGCACCACAGATACGGATACCGGGGTTTACTAATGGAAACTATGATTTGGTGTACGACACGAGCACCACCCCCAACATTCGAGTAGCTTATGCCTGGCATGCACGGATAAAGTATCTTCCCGCATGCTACAAATAGACATTCGAAGAAATGTTCAGATCAGGTTTCTGGGAGTATCACTCGGAGGTCTTCGCACTGAAGCCAACACACCTGATCCATATCTTTGCTTGTGAACAAGCCATGTACTCTGAGTACTACACAACACCGCAACCAGATTCCCCTGGTGCAATAAATTGGGATGCATTAGAAGCTGATCTAGCACGAGGCTTAAGAATAGGAGAACATGAATTAGCCACCAATGTCATATAATACTATATCGACCACCTTATAGAACAGAGGTTTGTCATGGGCGACAAACGCTAGGAAGGGGGGAGTGTTGGAATCCAATTCATATAAAGAGTATACAGGCACAACGGAGCAGTCATGCACAATACGGCAACAAGGCCCAATCCATTTTTCTCTTAAAGTATTTCCAATTCAAGTGATTTTTATCACTACACACACATTGTAAATCCCGTTTTTGGTAGAATAGACTCCATTTTGTTCAAGCCGAGGAGTCCTCGAGCTTGAGGAGTATTAGAATTAGCTACGTACCAATTTTCATAATTTTTAGACTCCGTTTGAGCTCTCAAATAGGCTCTAGAACCTAATTTTTAACTAGGCTGGACACTAGGTCTGGACAAGGCCAAAGCTAGTGAGAAAACTATAAAAAGAGCTAGAGAGCTCATTTTTGGGGTTAGATTGTTTGTGAATTGAGCTTATGTAAGAGACTTTTTGACTAATGCAAAGAACTCCATTGTTCCTCTCCTTGTTCTTGCCTTGTGTGCGCGTGTGTGTGTATGTGTGTGCATGCTTGTGTGCTTCTCACTCACACACTTATGCCTTCACTTGCTCATAGTCTTCATACTAGTCCTCACGTCTCCACGGATTGACAACTATGAGGTGAATCTTCTCACAGTGGTACTCACCATTGTGCTTGAGTGACACCATGTGTGGTATTTATGAGTTAAGTTCACCTTCTCATCATCATCTACAGAATAAGATAGGATTCCTCTTTGATCTTGTTGATGATAAATTTCTCAATAAAATTGGAACATCGTTCTTAGTTTACATAACTTTCTTATCCGTCTCTAGGTAATGATGAATCGCGCTAGGGATATGTTTTGAATGACAGAGGGATAAGCTCAAGAATGAAGAAATAGGAAGTTCATTTATGTAAGGACCTAATTGAATAGGATCCCCTTTAATTTGTTGAGAAAAAGGATCAATACAGATGTTTCTGTCTTCTCTCTTCACTGATACTTAAAAGTACAAACTAATTACTAAGAGAAATCATCTTACTACCTTTCAATTTTACAATATTCTTTTACTTAATGTTATACTTTATGGAATATTGGAATGGAGGTTTAATGCCTTGAGGAATTTAATGTGTTTTGTGTTTTGATTTAGCAAGTGAATATCCATGAGGGTGTAAATGCACATAGACTTATTCAACAAGAAATAAATAATCAAGTTAAGGATCTACTTCACAAAGGACTTATAAGACCTAGTTGTTCTCCGGAGCACGTCTTCTTTTAGTAGATCAGAAGAAGAACAAGACTTGTAGGATGTGCATTGACTATAGAGCACTCAATAACATCACAATTAAAAATAGATATCCTATTCCTAGGAAACATGATTTGCTAGATAAACTTCATGGAGCACATGTTTTGAGTAAAATCGATCTTAAATCTAGGTATCATTGGATAAGAATGACACAAAATGACATTTATAAGACTGCCTTTAGAACTCACACTGGTCACTTTCAATTCATGGTAATTCCTTTTGGACTAACCAATGCACCAGCTACATTTGTACGCATGATGAATAACATTTTTCTTGAATACCAAACTTTTGTTCTTGTTTACTTTGATGATATACTTGTCTTCAATGAGAATGATGATGACGATGAAAAGCATTTAACAACAGCTTTTGATTTGTTATGCAAAAACAAACTTTATGCAAATCCTAAAAAGAGTTAATTTTTCTAATTTGAATTAGAGTATTTAGGCCATATTGTTTCAACTCAACGTGTTCATGTAGATCCAAAGAAAATTAAAGTAATTGAATAATGGTGTGTATCTCAATTTGTAAATGATGTATGCTCTTTTCTTGGATTAGCTAGTTTTTATAGAAAGTTTCTAAAAAGCCTTTTCTTATTTAGCATTCCACTTACATTCTTATTAAAGAAGAAATTAAAATTTGCATGGGGATTAGCACAGCAACAATATTTTGGAAAACTCAAACATGCACTTTCTCATGCACCTGTTTTGTAATTAGCTCATTTTGCACAACCTTTCCATGTAGTTACAGATACTAGTGGCTCAGGTATAGGTGTTGTATTGATGCAAAATGATCATCCCATTGCATTTGAAAATAGGAAACTAAAAACCTTCTAAAAAGAACTATAATACATATGATAAGGAACTTTTGGATCTTGCGCATGCTTTAATAATTTGGAAACATTTTCTCATGGGTTTAGAAGTCATAATCAAAACTGAACAACAAGCTATTAAGCATTTACTAAATCAAGCATTGATTCAGATAGACACATCAAATGGGCTTCATTCATACAAATTTTTCAGCCTATGATTCAATATCAACGTGGCAAAGCTAATGTTGTGGCTGATGCCCTTAGTCGTTTCCCATCCCCGTAAACAAATATTGTTTCTATTAATAATATTTCTATTGATGATATTCATTCATTTTATGAAATGATTCCTACTTATGCATCTCTCTTGTATTTTTCACAGTGGAATGGTTTCAATAATTCTACAACATTTACTAAGGATCACTACACTTTTCATAATGGATTCTTGTATTTTGATCACAAGTTATGCATTACACAAGGTTTCAGAGAATTTGTTATGAACGAAATGCATGAACCACCCCATATGGGTCATAGGGGCATACAAAGTACTATTTCTACATGTAAAGAATTCTTCTTTTGGCCAAATATGGAAAAGGATATTACATAGTATGTTTCGCATTGCATTGTGTGTCAAGATGTAAAAAGACATCATGGAAAATCATTTGCATTGTTAATTCCACTTCGCATACCTAATGGACCATGGGAGCAAATTTCTATGGATTTTATTATTGGTCTTCCTAAAACTTCATCACTTAATGATATGATTTGGACAATTGTTGATAGGTTTAGTAAACAAGCATATTTCATTCCTTGTAAAAAGACTCTTTGTGCACCTCAAGTAGTTAGTTTATTTATTAAACATATTTTTCCACATCATGGTTTTCCAAAAGTTATTTTATCAGTTCGAGATGTTCGTTTTTGTAATCACTTTTGGGTGGAAACCTTTTTTTTGCATCCTCACAAGCTTTATCGAACTCTTGGGTCCAATGGCGGTTGATATAATGGTATATTTTGGATTATTGGACAAGGATATATAGTAATAGTAGTTCGGTTTTACTCCCATATGGACTATCTTGATTATTTTGTTTGACCTAGGAGATGATTTAAGCTGGTCTTATGAAATATTTGAGTGGGAAGACGAAATCTAAAATTTCTGATCTATTGAAGGATTGAATTCTTTTAGGGAGGGGGTTGGTTTAAGTATTACTTTTGTTCATCCACGAATACTTCATCATTTCCATTGGTAGGTTTTTCGGGCTTTGAATTGGAATAACTTTTCTATTACTGAAATAAGTAACTACCAAGCTTTTCATATCTTGTTGGAAACCGGAGGCTATACCTAGAATCATCCTCTAAGTCTTGTTCGTACTTAGTCCCTTTCTCAAGGTATCGCAACTCTTCAAAGGTATCTTCTAATGAGAAGGATGCTTTGTCACTTGGGATAAAGGTTCATCTTGTAGAAAGCCATCGCCGTATTTCTTAAATATCCTAGGTAAAAGCTTGGATGTTTCATGCCTTTATGCTTCCAAATATATGAGGATATCCCATCATATGCATGCTTGGGATAAACTTAGGTAACGAAATCATATCCAAGGTCATGAAGGTTTTTACGCAGCTGTAATCAATAGTTGAAACCAACTACGAGTACCTCAAATATATTATGGTGTATTTAAAATCATATATCGTTTGATGATATTTGACACACTCAACATAATTGAGGTTCCATGTTCACCTAATCTTACATGTCAAGGACGCTCATTTTATTCCGAATCTAAGCATGATCTTAGGATGGTTGTGTGTGTGGGATCGCCAGAATTTATTAAATGCATTTCATAAAGTCTGTACATGTGTTATGACTTTTAGAGTTGCATGGAGCATTTGCGTACCTCCACTGATTTCTTTCCTAAGTTGTTATTGGTCATTAACTTTTTGGTCAACAGAATTTCTTCGTAAACTGGCATTCTTCGCGTGTATGTATAGTGCTTATTTCCCTTGTTTTCTGCCTTGAATAAAACATGGCACCACTTGATCCCTCGTATATGCCCATCTCTTTAGCATTGGAGAAGGTCGGGATCCTATGGTCATTGTATATTTGACATACTTGCATCTTTCATTAACTAAGTGTCATAGCGAGAACCTGAGGCCATCTCTTGTAAATCAGTTACTTTCTTTTTTCTTCATTACAGGGAATCACGTTTTATTCTTTTTTTCAGATTTCATGATTGATTTCCAAATGTAGGACGCCCACGATGAAGCGCGCATAGAAACGCAGTCTATCTTGCCGTAGTTATTTCTATTTCCAAAGATACTTCGACATTGAAACTCTTTCACCATAAACTTGTGAATGTACATTTTCAATTTCTTATAGCGAGGAAAACGGGAAACATGTGTCAGGTGCTTCATAATTTCGTTTCCTATTGAGATGGACAACGCATAAAGTTTCGGATGCAAGATCCTATCAATAAAGTATCGTGGGAGTTATAACTTGGTAATGGAAACCTTTTATTTATAGAGATGTCCTTTTTTATCATTGTAATCTTGTACTCTTCATCGTTTTTCAACTAATTTTTTCGATTCTGTATCTTATCGATGAATTTGGTACTCTTGGAGACAAACAGTCCCCAACGATATTTTTAGAAAAAACAAAAGACAAAACGCACACTCGCCCACATGAAAATACCAAAACATGACTAGTTGTTATACATGCTTCTTGTGCACTGAGGCAGACTTGCCAGATATGTCAGCCATGATTGACTCAAAAGTTCTTGTTTTGTTCGCCGTCGATGCACAGCCAACAGATACCAAAAGATTAGTTATTATAACAAACTTCTTGTGCAGTGAGGCAGAGTTGTCAAATATGTCAACCATGATTCGTTCAAAACGGAGAACTCGTACAGAAGGAATGCTAGTTCTTAGAGAGCTACACAATGAGATAATGGTTCCTGCTGGTCAAGCTACCTTATCAGCACAACTCTAACCGACAACTCTTAGTACTGTATATCTAAACTTCGGACATTTGCTGCAACTTGCTTCCCATTGTCTCCATCGTGTCATATGAGAGAAGTACACAATACTTTATTGTAGAAATATCATACCATACAAATATCCAGCGGATCATATAAATCTATCTTGGAATATCAAGTTTCGGAGTTTTCAGGTGCTCAATGCTTTGTTACTATTTCTTTTCGTTTTCCCGCTCAGATGTTGCCTGTATGCAGATGAGCTGTATTCTCTTGCACAATATGCAAAATACAAGGCCGCAATGTTTCTGATGAGCTGTTATAGATGTTGCTGTTTGACATCTGGAAATTGAGAAATTATAGAAATTGAAAAGTCCTCTTCATGTTCGCTCTCATAGATTTAATCAAGGAAACCTTTTGTACGGCGTTGACAATCAATAATATTTTGTGGTTTGGAGTCGAGATAATCCTGCCCACAAACATTCTGAGTACAAGCAGGAAAATGACAAATCGGCCAAAATCTCAAACATATGAAGACGACAGATTCCGCATCTTCACAGCAAGTTCATCTTCAGCGAGAGAAGATTCAAATGACATTGGACATAATCCATGCTTCCAAAGAAAGTGCATAACATCATTACGTTTAACATTTGCTGTCCAATAATCTTCTTCTCTGAGTGTTAGTCTAGCATTCTAACCACATAATGAGAGACAGAAAGTTAAGATCCTTTGCGAACTGTAAGTTAAATATCTTGGCTTTAACATAAGAACTCCATTGCATTCGACAATATGTAACACAACGTGACCGCATACTTTTTGGTAGTTTTGGAAAGCATAGGGAATGATGATTCCCCTCAATACTTGTCCATATTAACCTTCATTAAAATATTACATTAAAAGAACCCAACGCGTCTCCGAAGTAATGGAATGTGACTGCGTGTGTCGTTCAAAGGAAAACTTTTTTTGTACGGCGTTGACGTTTAAGAATATACTGTATATTCGAATAGGGATAAGTTTGTCCGCAAACATTTCGAGGACAACGGTCAACCATGATAGTGACATATCGCTTGATATCCCAGTACATTGCTCATATCCTATGACATCATGTTGAGGTAGAGGAGATGTCTTACACAAGGCTTCATTGATTATGACAAACTATGGATATCGTTCAATCTCAAGGATTACTTTCTGAAAGTAGCAGCAAAATAATGATGAAACAACTCTTAGCAGAAGCATGTGTAGATCCACAGTTCATTGAGTCCTTGAAATGATCAACAGGATTTCATTACTGTATCAACAGTGCAAGGAGAAACCACCTCCAATCCAATGGACACAAGAACCTTAGATCCCTTGGCCTTGCCACTCAGAACACCTTGCATAGCAGTGAACATCATCCATGAAGAGGCATCCGATCCTATCTTTCATACACCTCCACCATTACCCCTTAGAACCAAAGATGTAGATCTCTCTTTTTCCATCAACCCTACCACTCCACACAGAGCCTCCACCACATCTTTCCTAGGTCATCCAAATCTTCACTTTCATGGGATTTCCTTTCACCCCACCTCTTTTTACCATTGGTTTTCCTCTAACCTCCCTGTCGATTATGATCCATCCATTTATTTCCTATTTGTCAAACCTCCTCCAACCAGGTCCCCAAAACCCTTTCTCTTTCTACTATCAATAACCACATCACAAATATTCACAACCATGATTGCCACATCACCTACCATTTGGTAGAAACCTAACACACTGTCACATCTGATTGCATGAACATATCCCCACCCACATCATGTCCCCTTCACACCACGGTTTGACCATCTCCCATCCCCCATCCACCAACTTCAGTCTGACTCACTTCATCATTCGAAACTATATTTATGCTTCCCATTCCCCATTCACTTCCCCTTGCATCAACAAATGTACAAGTTACATCCACCATTGTAGATAAATGTACTAATCTCCATGTTTGAATGTATAACACAACTTAAAAATCAATATCATAGGCTCGAGGAATGCAATAACATTTTACAAGCTTACTCTGTGCCGTTACAACAATGTATCTCAATAACTGAAGCTAAAAATGAAGGCATGTTAAATGAGTATCATAACTTATAGGATGCCCATAACACACTTGAGGCAAATTTGTAGAACTTCATCTTCTTCTCCAAATGATAGTGGAGAGAACCATAATTTTTTCTCGCTTGGTCCCTAAATTCCTTCTATAGAGCTAGACTAGAACGCATCCAAGTCTACATGTAGGACTTCCACAATAACATTGGAGCGCCACCCAAGTAAAGGATCCACATCATCACTCCTCCTCTTCTCACCATCAAAATCGCCCTCTTGAAGAAATGTTTGAGAGCAAAGTAACCCACCTCCATGGCTTTAAAATTGTGCCTTTCTCTTCCTCAAGGCACATTACATGTTATTGCACCTTTATCAACATTATCATTTAGCTTTACAACCAGCTTTTGGTTGCTTTGCGGCTTTCTTTTGCATAATTCTCCAAGAAGATTCTAAATAAGCTCCTCTTGTCCATGAATCATTTGTGTTAAGCCCTCCATCATTTTTGAGGTTGATTCTACTCTCACACCACTTGTAGGGCTTCCTCAATCACAATTGCTTCCCACTCATAAGCTTTTGATCACTGAAGTATAGCAGAAGAGAGAAAACTAGAACTTCCACAAGAAAGAGAAAATCCTACATCAAAGAGTAGAAAACATATGACTCAATGAAAGAGGATTTAAGCTATTATAGATCTGAATCAATCGACATAATAGTTTGGGAGAATAGCCTCAACATCCTAACCACCCTCGACCTATCATATAATTGTTCACATTCACACTCTCACTCACTCTCACTCTCAATCACAAGGAAATTCTTTGATTCTTGGCCTCTTCCTACTTTACCTTCAAATCTCCTTCAAAACAAAGTTAATCCTCCCCAAGGAAGTGCATGATCCACCAAATATAGAAAAAGTTGACCCTTCGTGTGTTGCATGCAAAACTTTCACAAAAGCATGTGTTTGTAGTAGTCAAGTGCTCTCTTTAGCAATACGTGTTCAAAAAATAAAAGAAAAGAAAAAAAACTATATACGAAGACATCCATAAGTGTGCATGACAAAAGGTTCATATCAAAATCACGAATTCAAATAGAAATAGGGAAGCCCACTTTTTTTTTAATACCTAAAATTGGAACTTATCAAACCATTAACTCAAAAACATTGAGGAATTAGCTTGAGCTTGTGGGAGTCGAAAAATGTTTAACTCTTCGATGTGTACAATAGTGTTAGAGATGACTTAAGTCCAAATCTGCCTCAAACTATCATTTTTGATCGTTGCAAGTTTAAAAATTCTACAAATAATGAAATCAAGGCATTCTCTTAAACTGAACTAAATGAAAATCCTAAAATGAGGTACTTAAAACATGACTCACAAAAATTTCATGGAGACACTTTTATTCCCTTATGCATGCTCTACCTTTCTCTCATACAACATTTCTCTTAATTCTTTCATCTTCACATTCAATTTTCAACTAGAAAACACGATGTCGATAAGGTTTAGAGGGAGTATATAGATCTTGTCATCCATAAATTTTTCCTACTTGCATAAAAGGCCTAATTATTCATTCTAAAGGTTATCCCCACAATTTGACTCAAAAAGTTCAAAATGAAGTATTTTTCTATAAAAAGGCTTATTACAATTCTCCCCTCTCCCCCCCCCCCCATTTAAAGAACTCTTTTCTGAGAGTGGGAAAGAAGGATAATGTGCCAGAAAATCATCTAAGTAATCTTGTGCTCATATCTAATACTATGTGATATCAAGGCTCAAAAGAGCCATCATCTTTCATCTTATAGTTGTCTTGCAAAACATAAGCAACATTATGTATATATCTTTAAAGTAAGCTAACATGAAATATAAGGTGCACATTTAAATGTGCACGCAATTACAATAACTAAGCAAGTGATGCAATCTTCTTCAAATATGTAAAAGGACATGTGTATTGTGGACAAAATCTATGGTCCTTCCATAGTAACAAGCTAGATCGATGAGGATTGAATCTAAGAAGTGCCATGTCATTTGTTTAAAACCCAAATGGTCTTCTCTTTATATCATAGAATTGCTTTTGCATTTTTTTAGCTTCTTTCATGTGTTGCTTAATTTTTCTAAGTTCTTCATCCATGTTCTCAAGAAGTTTTTTAGATACTTCTACTTTATTTGGGAAACAAGAAAATGAATGTGGATTCAAACAATTATAACTATACATAGCCTAAATGGAATCATTTTTATAGATGCATGCCATGCACTATTATATGCAAACTCCGCTAATCGCAAATATTCACTTCATTTATCTTGGTTTTTGTTCACATACATATGAAACATATCTTCAGGTACCCGATGTTGCTCTCCAAATGTTTGATGTGAATCTAGAGTCTCTATCAAAAATTATGTTTTTAAGCATTACATGCAGTTGAAACAACTCTTTAACAAATATTTTAGCAGCATTCAAGGTAGTATGAATCTTTTTTATAGGAGAGAAATGTGCCATCTTGGTAAGTTGATCAACTACCACAAACATGGTATCATGTTTACTTCTAGTCATAGACAAATTATTGATAAAGTGCACAGAGATAGACTCCCATTTGTGAATTGGAACATCCAAAGCTTCTAGGGTTCCAAGCATACTTTTAAACTTCGATTCCACCTCTTGGAACTTTAAACACTCATGAACATATTTTTTAATATCCCACTTCATACATGGCTTCGTTTTAAATTGGATCCTTCAATAACCTCAATGTGCAAAAAAAAAACAATGCATGATGACAATCATGTAATATTTGAGCTCTCAACGGAAATTCAAAAGATTCGCATAATTGATATAAAGACCCTTTCTACAAATGAAATTTATCTTCATACATGAATCCCTTCTTTGCATGCAAAATATTCAACGTAGGTGCATAAAAAGATTCTAGTTTTAGTTCTTCTTGAATTTGATCGACAAAATTAGTATTTTTACGAAAAGGACATTACATAAAGGTTTTCGGTTCAACGCATTAGCGATCTTATTTTCCTTACCAACCAAATTCTTAATTTCAAAATCATACATGCTTAATAATTCAATCCAAACTTTTTTGTATCTTCTTAAGCAATGGTTGTGTGAAAATGTATTTTAGACGTTGATGATGTGTGCTCAACTCAAATACAACCCCTAATAGTGGATGTCTCCAATACTTTAGTGCATGTACAACAGCAAACATTTCGAGACCTTGAGTAGGATAATTAATTTCTTGTTTTATTATTTATCCGGATTCATATGCAACCACCCTACTATTCTGTGAAAGAACATTCATCACATGCAAACATAAATGGTTTTCACACCTTTCGTATTGTCAAAGCACAATCTTCAATGACCTTGTGTTTCAATGATTCAATTGATTTTTGACAAGCATCTCTCCTCACAAATACTATATTCTTTTTAGTCAACTCTATGAGGGTATTTCTAACTTCGAGTTATCCTTAATATGTCTTTTTTTATATTGCACCAATTCTAAAAAGCTTCTAACATCCCTTATAATATTAGGAACGAGACAATAGATTACTTTATGGATTATTGGACAAGGATATACAGTAAAAGTAGTTTAGTTGTACTCCCATTTGAATGATGGTGATTCTTTTCTTTGACCTAGGGGCTGATTTAAGCTAGTCTTATATTTGTATAGGAAGACCAAATAAAAAATTTATGATCTATTGAAGGATTGAATTGTTTTAGGTAGAGGGTTTCATTATTATGATTGGTAGGTTTTCTGTGTTCTGAATTGCACTAACTTTTTAATTACTCATACATGTCTTTGGAGCTAACAAATTTCTCTTTGGTACATGAAAGTAAGCATTGAATAGCATCTTCCAAAAAAACAACATCAGCGCTTACCAAAATGTGTTTAGTCTGTGGATGATACAAATGATAGCCTTTTCTTTCAGAACTATACCCAACAAAAATACATTTTACTGCTTTATCATCTAATTTTCTAGGATGTTTTTTAGGCGCTAATGCATATGCCAAACAACCAAAAAAACCTAGATGAGCAATAGATGGCTTGCGACCATGCCAAGCCTCATATGGACTTATAGACTATAGTGCTTTGGTGGGACACTTGGTAAGTACATATGGTGCACACATGACTGCCTCAAGCCAGAAACTATGTGGTAAAGCCTGAATCTTGACCATACACCTCGCCATCTCCATGATTGATGTGTTCTTCCGTTCATCAACCCCATTTTGTTGAGGTGTATACAGAACTGTACATTGATGTTTTATGCCACGTTCAACCAGAAATGCATTAAAGTCAAAAGACATATATCCCCTCCCCCCCGCCATGATTAGAACGAAGGGTGCCCATTTCACATGCTGACAGATTTTAAACCAAAACCAAGAACTGTTTGAAGCACCTAAACTATTCAAGCTTTGCCTTCAATGGATATATGCATGCATGCCTGGAAAATCATCAATGAAAGTCACCAAGTAAAGATAGTTCCCAAAAGAATGTATCTCCATAGGACCACAAATATCATTATGTACTAGCTACAATTTCTGAGTAGCCCAAACTGAACCATCTTTTGGAAAGGAGGAATGCTGCATTTTGCCCAAAATATAGCCTTCCCATATATGTTTTCTGGGTGCCTCAAGTTTGGGCAAAGAGGACACCATTTCAGATTTGTGTAGGCATAGCAACCTAACAAAATTCAGATGACCAAAGCATGCACACCAAAGCTTTGCATTTGACATAGCCTGAGAAACATGTAGTGCACATGCCAAATCATTTACAGATATTTCATAGTCTATGAGCTTATAGAACCCATGACATAAAATGCCAGAAGCAATAATGACGTCAACATTTGAAAGATCATGAACTTTACATCTGTCATCAACAAATTTCACAAGCAAGCCAATCTGGGCTAATGTAGAAACTGATAACAGATTTTTCTTTTTTTTAATATAAAGGAAGTTCGGCAATAGCCTAATCTCCCGGACTTGAATTAAATTAAGAAACAAAGGTACAATAGAAGGGGACTAGTGCCCACGGGACCCCCCCAGTCCCACAAAGCAGGGGGAGCTTGGTTGATTCCTAGGTTGCATTACAAAGAAGGTTGATCACCCTCTCGTCGCCCTCATGCGGGACCCACTTGGGTTTGAGCTTGTTGTTGATCAAAAGGAGGACTTGATGGTGCCTGAAGGGTGGGGATTTCTTACTGTTGACAATCCTTTTGCCAAGGAGGAAAAGAGATTTTTCAATCGACCACTCCCTGGGGGGGTCGCCGAAGTTGAGAGCACACCGCTCTCGCCAAATTTTCCACAGGACTTCCCCTCTGATTGCGTTCCAGAGAGTCGCAGAGCAACCAATCGCTTCCCCCAAAAGGACTTGTTTCCAACTAAACTGTTTCTGAACTCTGATTTTCAGTCCAACTGTATGCCAGATTCTGTAGGAGTTGGGGCAAGTAAGGAAGATGTGTGGGACATCTTCGATTGCACGGTGGCAGCGTTTGCACCACGGAGGGATCCCACAAATTTTGCTTGCCTTATGGTTAGTCCAAATTCCCCGATGAAGAATTTGCCATAAGAGGACAGACTTCTTAAACAAGGCATTTAACAAAGTGAAAGAACTACCATCAACAGTAGTCAAAATGATCTTACCAACTCCCATAAGAGGATAAGAGTAGTTGTTGGTGCACGCAACAGTATTACCTATAGGGGCACGCAGGAGTGAAGAGAAGAAACTGCACTATGAGGTAATATGTTTGGTCACCCCACTATCAAAGTACCAAACATTTGAGTCTATTGCAGACATGCACTCCTCATGAGAAGATGGGTCAAAACTGCAAAAAATAGTAAACGCCCATTCTTCATCCTACACAAGATTGGCAAACTCTCTTTTTCATGTAGAGGCCTCTGCAACAACCATTTTGGACTCTTTATTCTTTGCCTCTTTAGCAACCAGTTTTGGACAGCTCTTAATGACTTTATCATTACCTTTACCGTATTTGCAAAACAATTTCTGCTTTTCTTGTTTGTTCTCATCTTTCTCTTGCTTCTTTGAATGTGCAACATTTGTAGATTGTTGCTTAATAGTAAAAGAGCTCCATTTACCTTTGCCCTTTTGACTAGCCACGAAAGCTTGATCTGCAGCACACATGATGGACCTATTCCGCTTAGACTGATCTTCTTGCAATAGAACAGTGACTAACTCCTCAAATGACAAGGCATTTGGATTGCCTTTCATCATCAAATGATGAGTAGAAGCAAAACTCTGATATGAGTCACAAAGACCATTTAGAACGGCCTGCAAAAGTGAGCTATCTAGTATAACTTTATCACTAGAAGTCAACTATTCTTTCAAATGTTTGATCCTTGTGAGAAAAGTGTCCATAGAATCACCTTCATTCATGTGCTCACTCTCCAATTGTTTTCGGAGGCAAGCAACATGAGCCTCATTCGTAGCCTGGTACAATGTGCTAAGTGTATCCCGAGCATCCTTAGCTATTTTGCAAGAGCGAATATGACGAATAATCGCATGTTTGATATGTTGGAGTTAGACGTCTACGGAAGCACGTGACCATCACAAGGAAGAAGAAAAAGCTTGGAGCACAACACACAGTACTGAATGTATTACTAGAGAATGTACAAAGGTAAGTAGCCCATTAGGGCAATAGGGGTATATACAAGCCGAGGGAAAAAAGAAACCTCGTAAAGAGGGAAAAAAGTGTCGCGGTGGTCCTAGTGTGTTCACACACATCACTACCTAAATATATCAAAAACTCCCCCCTCGGAGTGATGCGGTGAACAAGGAGCTGGCACTCATGTATAAGAAAGTGCCAAGCTATGTGGAAATCACTCCACAAAAGGAAGTAATCCCAAAGCTTTGCGGAAAGCTTCAAACGTCTCCCTAGGTAGAGCCTTCGTGAAAAGTTCTGCAACGTTCTCCTACATGGGCACATATGCCAAGTTGATCTCCCCAGCAGAGAACCTCTACCTGACATAGTGATAATGCACCTCAATGTGCTGAGTGTGAGCATGGAACACAGGGTTGCTCCAAATTGCCAATGTGATGTGACTGTCAATGAAGATGGTGGTGGCAGGAGTCTGACCAATACCCAAATCATCCATAAGGTGTTTGAGCCACACACACTCAATAGTAGCTCTGAAAGCTGCCCTATATGCAGCCTCACAACTAGAAGTGGCCACATTAGGCTGCGTCTTGCTCAACCAAGATATATATGAGCTACCAAGCATGAAGCAAAATCCACTAGTGGACACACGAGTGTCATAGCAACCAGCCCAATCAGAGTCAGAAAAAGCATGCAAATGTGGCGGTAGTGATCTCCCCTTGGGATAAAACAACCCAAGTAGCCGAGTACCACTGAAATAGCGAAAGATGCGCTTAACTGTCTGCCAATGCTTGACTCCGGGGCAATGCATAGACCTGCTCATCTGTGAGACAGCAAACTGAATATCTGGCCGAGCAATGCATAATTAAATCAAGCATCCAACAGCCTGCTGATAGAGAATAGCATCAAATGCATCTCCAGCATCATGAAAACTCAATCGTAAACCTATCTCTATAGGAGTGGCAATCGGCTTATAGTCTTCAAGGCCAAAACGCTGCAATAATGTGTGAATACATTTCGCTTGACACAACGACATTCCACCATCAACTTGCATAAAATGAATGCCCGAATAGTGATGCAAATGTCTGAAATCAAACATCTCAAATGAGGCATGCAAATCAGCCTTAAAATCAGCAATATGCTTCTCAATAGGACTAGTGAGAAGCATGTCGTCAACATTGACAACAATGATCAAAAGAACATCAATAGCACGCTTAACATATAAGGTGCTTTGAGTTGTAGTGTTCAGAAAACCATGTGTGTTCAGATAGGCATGTATTTTCTCATACAAAGCACATGGTGCTTACTTTAAACCATATAATGCCTTCTTTAACCTGCACAACTG